>CM031954.1:23080126-23375126 GCA_018749465.1 Paracanthobrama guichenoti
GAGTGGCCAGGACTTGTGTGTGGGGAGGGGGCAGCACGGCATTGGGGGGCAGCGTTTGGGTTTGCTGTTGGGGTATGGAGAGGTGAAGGAGAGAGAGGGGGACTGTGTGTCTTTCTGCACTCTCTTTGGCCACAGCCTCTTGGCTCTGGGATCCCCCCTTCATGCGGATACCGGTGTGGACGGATTGATGACGCCGCAGGTTGTAGCTGTTCTTGAACTGCTTGCTGCAAATCGAGCAGATATGAGCCGCACGGGCCGTCCTGGACACTGGCTTCACTGATGGGATGGAAAGTCAAAACTAAGAGTTACTAATCAGTAATAAGACCGTTAAGGTGCTGTCACATCAGGTAAAAAAGATCCACTGTCTATTGTCAATAGTGTAGCGAAGCACAGAAGTCACTTTCAAACAGCTCTCTGTTGTTCACTTGAACACACTGAGAAATCAATGTGGAAATATTTCACCCTCATGAGAAATTCCTGATCGCACGGATTCCCATTGAAATAACTGGATTTTGCCTGTGAAAATTCGACGCACAATAGTAAATGTGACCGCAGATTTACAGACGTTTTAGCGTAGCGATGTATGACGAACGACGAATTGCATGACCAACTTGAACTGGGTGAAAAAATTTTCCCAGGTGGATTGGATCCCTATTTAAATTTGCTTGCGAAAATGGTGTCACTTATAAACCAAGTGGCTTTCTGTTGATTCTGCATGAGCAACGTGAACCAGCGAATTCTGCATGTGGAAAAATTATCGTCTGAGCTGATTCCTACTGAAATTACCGGATTCTGCCTGCGAAAATTAGCTGAACAATATACATGACCACACCTTTACAAACACACTTTTTGACCTACGACTCGGCAAGAATTCTGTAGAAATCTCGTGGGCAAAAAAAATCGTCTGTTGTCAATAGTGTAGCGATGTTTGAAGCACAGCTCGCACCAAAGTCAGCTTTCTGTTGGTCAATGTGGTAAATCTGCAACGTGACCCCGTTGCAAAATCTGCATGGGTGAAGCTTTCAAGCGGAAAGTCACCGAACAACAGTAAATGTGACGACACCTTTACAAAAACACACTTTTTGAGCTACGACTTTCTACTGATTTTTTTTTTTTTTTTTACAAACAACACTCCTCTAACAATTTCCATCAGTTTCCCCCTACTTCCAGGTTTTTTAATGACCGTAGAGGTAGAACCTTAAAAATGTCATAACGAAGATCAATCATAGAGGCGTCGCTGACCTCCGGCTGAAGGAAACATGACTATATTCCAGACAGCCGTTCTACTGCACTGCTCTATGTGATCACAGAGGTACACTGAGCAACCACAGAAAACCTCCAACCCCTCCCAGCCAGCTTCCTCGCTCCTCTCCAAACCTCCCTCCCCTTCCCCATCTCCATCCCTCCCTCCCTCTCACCCACCAGGTACAGGGTCCTCATTGAGAGCAGCAGTGTCCACTGTCGATGGAGGCGGAGCTATGTGCTCGTTGGGCGGGGTTTGAGGAGAGGTCGTGTGGACTGGCAGAAGTTCTGATTGGAGGGTCCCCTCCACTTGGGACTGGGAAGGTGTGGTCTGGGAAAGAACAATCACAAAGTACTAAGTTTGAATTTAAACTTCAGTGTAGGTATAACGAAAGTGAACCTGCTTGCAATTTTAATGTAGTAATGTAGATGTGGTTACAACTTTGTAATAACATGAATTTCACATCAATTTATTTACACACACACACACACACACACACAATCCTTGTTAAATCTCACCTGGAAGAGAAAATTGCTCCACGCGGCATCCATTTTGTTCCACAGCGATGAATATTATAATCAACTACACAATCATCAAGATTAATAGCGCACGAATGACATCCTTTAAATCGTCTGTAGTTTGCAAATAGTGTTTAGATGTGTACTATCCCCCCCAATCACATATTAAATTAACAGCCTAGATTAGCAGGCAACAATGCACACTATTTAGTGTTTAATTTGCTTCAATCCAACTTTAACCCGATACATTACAACAGCGTGCTATTTATTCATTTGCTTGACTTAAAAACCGAAACCATTAAATGTTATTTCTACACTAACATCATGCACTATAAAACAGCATTTGAGGCATTTAGACGTTAAAATAACGGTTATACGTAGTGCGCTTGACGCATTTTAAATAGTCAAACTTAAAGGTTGCTATGGATAAATCAGTGTTTTTTTCCTCGATCCCCCCCGACAGGCCAATCGGGTGTTTGTCGAAGCCTCGCTGTAGGATTCAAGCCGTGACCCGGAGGAATAACACTCGAGCCCGGCCGCAGCCCGCCGCTCCACCTCGGCGCTTCAATTCACAGGATGTCATCTTTCTTTTTTTATCGCGCTCTCTCTCCCTCCCTCCCCTGTCTCTTTCTTCCTTTTCTTTTTTAATTCCTCTTTCTTCTACCCCCTCCTCTCCTTTTCCTCTCTCCGCTATGTCCCAGTTGTTCTTAAAGGGATGGATGGCTCTCTCTCCCCCTCCTATTTCCGTCGCTTTCCTCTCAGAAAATGAGCCGACAAAAATACAGTAACAGCATCGCGCCGTTGACGTCACATGACTACAGTCTGTTGACCGAGACAAAATGACCTCTACAAATGACGCGTTCATTTATATCAAATATATTTTTTAAATGTGTTATTTGATTAATTGCTTGCAGTTATTTCAGTGTTGGTCAAAGATACTGTTTTACGGTTTTGTGTATTTGTGTATTAGGATTAATAGCTGTTACTTGCCGAATTTCATATTAACATAAAATACATTTTTACAACATATTTTCGGTTCACGTATACAAAAATATTTTGTAAAGACGTTATCTGAATATTTGCTTTTAGTTTTATTAAGATAATGTGCGTATTAATAGCCAATTAGCTATTAATTCCATATGCAAAATGTATTAGCATGCATTTATTGTAGCCTATTTAAAAACCAAATCAATCATATATATATATATATATATATATATATATATATATATATATATATATATATATATATATATATATACACACACACATAAAACTTTTAATTTTAAAAATGCTAGTTGTGAACCTGTGCTTTTTATATAAATTTTATACTTGAAGGTAGGCTACATTTTTATGATTTGATTTGATTTATATTTATAAGACTGTACTACTTTGTGTCAGTCTCTTCTAAATGAATGGATGAATTAATGAATAGAGAGAAACTAAAAACGCATTAAGTGAAGCTCGAGCGCGTCTTAAAGGGCACGTCGCAATGACGCATAGAGGATTTTTCACGGATTTGTTTTTGATGCCAGTCAGACATCAATGACGGATATAGGCTAGTGACGCTTAAATGTTTGTACATTTAAAACTTCTAAGGACTTTAGGAATGCTTCTACATGTCTATAAATGTGCAAAGAACAAAGTCAAAACGAGACAAATCCACGTTAATATCAATTTATTGTCATTTAAATTTTCGCATTTATTTTTCTTCCACGTGTTTTCTTCCTTCAAGCCAGAAACGGCTTGTTTTCAATAATCAAAGTTTCAAGAAATGTCCTCTCAGAAAAACCTCCACTTTGACCCAACAACCTGTTTCACAGCCAACACACACATACACAGATGATAGACAGATAGTCTATCTCTACAATTCACTCCAGACTAACTAGGAGAGCCTCCTTTACCACCATACATGGATCCAGACTGTAGTTTGACTTGCCCGTGGACTTGCTTTTGCAATATTAGCTCTAACATTCAACATTATAATGGGATCACTGTCCTAAGATCATGAAGTAACATCACAGCATATCTCACAAACAAGTCAGTCCATTCAATGGTACAATCTCATTGGCCCTCCAAACACTATATCTGACATCCTCGATACATTAGAAGTTCTGCATGCACTGTTTTACTTTAAACCAAGCATAAAGTAGTAGGTTATACAGAGAGAGATATCAGAGCTGGTGTTTCTCGCTTGATTTTGGAGTTCATCAAGTTCCACTTGTGTTCTTCTTGGATATCTCTGAATATGTCTGTGGAAACACAGCCTTGGCGATGCACAGCTGAGAATCTGTTGAATGCTCTCGTCATTGTCAAACACACTTTGCAGTATCCCACACGTCTTCCATCATATGATGACTTACTCTGCCTGTCTCTGGAGAGTTTCAATAAATGCACCCTACCTCTCAACGTTTAAAATAATACACAATGATTCAGTTCTTTCCAAAAGTTCAGTGATTGTAACTCGTAATTAAATCAAGTCTGTTTTTATTGTCTAGGATTCGAGTTAAAGGACGCTTACTCAAGTGAATAAGCCAGATCTTCCTTTAAATCTTTTTTTTTTTTTTTTTGTTTTTTTGGTGTGTTTGTGTACAAAAGTGGCAATATTACCAGATTGCATCCCATTCAGCCAATGCATACACTCAAAATTACTATTAACAATTATTAATACTCATGTATTAATAACCATAACGCATACACACTAGACCCAAAGAAGCACATGTTCTTGCTTCTAAAAATTACAACCAGATGTTTTGAGAAATTTGAAAAATGTTGTCATGATGACAATGTATAGTCATAATTACTATAGAAAACTGTGGACACAATGCTTCAACACTTTAGATACTATATATTTATATATATATATATATATATATATATATATATATATATATATATATATATATATATATATATATATATATATATATATATATATATATATATATATATATATTTTATTTTTTTATATATACACAGTAAAAGATCCAATTGGTGGGAGAATTACTCTAAAAGTCTATGGCTGCGTCTGAAATCGCATACCGTCCAAGTAGTAGTTCTTCTTTTGAATAAGTAATTTTTTCGCAAAAAAGTATGCGTAATATAAAAACTATATAGTATGAATGCTATACGGAAGTACTACATTTGCCATCAGCGTCAGTTGCGTCTGTGCACTGCCATTTCCAAATCCTCTCCCGTGGCCTTATGGGATACTAAAGTGTCCACTGTATGTGCACTCTCACCGGAAGTAGTACTGTTTTATGAATACTACGAATTCGGACATTCTACTATGGTCACATTCAGTTTTACACCTAATATATATTAGGGAAGTATGCGATTTCAAATGCAGCCAATGATTTTGTAAAGGCAGGTGCAGTCACATTTACCGCTGCGAGGCAAAATTTCGCAGGTGAAAATAGTCATTTTAATAGGAATCTGCGTAAGAGTAAGGCGACAAAGATCCACACGTCATGCTGACCAGCAGAAAGCTGCTGGGTTTGAACGTGACTTCTGTGTGAGTAGTGCCAAAGACCAAAGACAAAGAACCTTTTTCATCCGTGAAATTTCCCTGAAGCTTCGCTTATGTGACTGCACCTTTGCATCTCAAATGTGACTGGATAACATATGAATACAAATGTATTTACTAGATTAATCTCATGCATTGGAGCAACTCCCATAGACGTAAATGTATTCATAAAGTCTGACTGACATAGAACTTTATAAACATTCTGTGTTCATACTGTAGTGTGTGCATGTACGAATTCTCTCCATCACACTAAAGAAGTCGCGCAGCATCCCTTTAAGACGTCTTAAAGGCAGTGGTGATGTTCCAAGCCAGTTTCCTGCTTTTTTTTTTTTTTTAAAAAAAAACAACAACGAGCAGGGAAAACGAAATCAATAGGACAAGTAAAATGTGCTCTCACTCGTAATGGCTTGGAGATATTCAACAAAGCAAGCCCGACCTTCTTACTCTGTTCCCTTAAGAGTAGGAGAGGTGGGATCCGTTGGAGATGTGCGAGGTGACCGAGGTACTACGGCTGAGGACTCCGTCTCCGCCACCTGACCCTCCTGGGCCACCAGATGCGGTTCTGCGCAGGGGCTGCGGGCTGTTTCTCAATGCCATCAGGCTGGGACCCCGCACCACCAGCCCTCCTCCACCTCCTCCGTAGCCTCCCTGAGAGGACGACGACTGGGCGGAGGCGGATGACAGTGAGATGGAAGGTGGTGCGGGAGGAGGAGGAGGGAGGAGAGCGAGGGACTGGGAGGAGGAGCGGGAGGGAAGGTGGTGGGAGAAGACGTGGGGATGCGCGAGGTCCCCCCTGCTCCCTCCGCCCCACTCCTTCTCTTTCTCCCGCTCCCTCTCTCTATCCCTCTCTCTCTCCCTGTACAGCTGTGGCGTGCTCTGGTGATGGTAGTGCTGGGGAAGGTGGTGGCGGTTGTGATGGGAAGACGAGGAGGACGAAGAAGATGATGACGAGGACCGGGAGGAGTGGTGCAAAGGCCCGTCTCGCGGTAATCCCAAGGCGTGGGAGGCGGACGACGAGGAAGAGGATTCTGCCCGGCTGGGACCTCTGCGGGAGTGAGGATGCGGCGCCCCGCCGTGACTCCAGTGGCCGGACGGACGGGGAGTCTGGCTGGACGGGTAACCCTGCTTAGGATGAGCCTCGGAGGGGATGCCTGTCAAAGCCAGGCTACTGAATCCCAACCGGAGGCTCTCAGAGTCAAAGGCCTCGATCTCGGACGCCTGACGCTCCAGGAGGGAACGGATGCGCTCCGAACGCTCGTTCTGCAGGGATAGCATCTCCTCCTCGATCTGGAGAAAGACATCCATAGATGTCAAAATTGCACTTTTAAGAGAGTGGTCCTCAATTGTCGGGTCATGACCAGGGGCAAACTTGGTCCTGGAGGGTCACTGTCCTGCAGAGTTTAGCTCAAACCCTGATAAAACTCAGCTGCCTGTAGCCTTCTAGTAATCCTGAAGACCTTGATTAGCATGTACAGTAGGGCTGCACGATATATAATTTAAGCATCGATATCGCGATGTGTGCATCCGCTATAGTCACATTGCATCTGTACAGGCCAGCTGCAACCTGGTTCAGAATGCATGTGATTCATGGATTAATTGCAAAGTTTAACCATCAGAGTGAAAGTTTGTCATTTGCATGTGTTTTTAAGTTGAGTCAAGCATCAAGCGCAAGAGGACTCATGCACTGTTTTCTGTGAGCCGCGCAGACAGTATGTAAATGCCAAATTAAGTCCTCTTTCTTTTGAGCTTAAACAGACACGCGCACGCAAAATGCAGTCAAAATGCCCGTCTCAGCAAGTATCCTCATAAACAGTCGGTTATGTGTTGTAAACACATGCGTGTAATTTATATTAGGTCCGTGCATTTGTCTTAAAGGGACAGCAGCCTAATGTACCCAACAGCTGTTTGTCACCAATGGTGATCAAACAAAAGAGAAAGAGAAAACGGCTTTGTAGCGTTAATAGAGATACATTGTATTAATTTATTATATTATATAGTGAACTGTTATTTTACATTTGATTATTCAGCTTCTGAACCTGAATACTGTTAGATTTACATTAAAAACAAAGCACTGCTTATCTTTTTTCTATTGCATTACTAGAATGAATAATTATTTTCAAAATAGAGCTATTCAAATTATCTGGTGAAATAGTTATCATCACATATGAACGCAGAAAAACCAAATATCGCAGTGTACGTTTTTTCCAATATTGTGCAGCTCTAATGTACAGGTTTGTTGGAGCTAAACTCTGCAGGACAGTGGCCCTCCAGGACCGAGTTTGCTTTGCTTTTTACTGGGGCACAAGCCCCACTGAAATACTTTTCCCAAGTAAAACATTACTGATAAATTATTGTCTGATGATGGAGATTACCGTATACCCACCTGATAACCATTTTATATCATTGCACATCCCAAAAATGAATTAATAGAAAAGGATAATGCATATTTTTGTACAATTTAGATAGTGTTCAGTTGCGTAACTGGTTGAGAACCACTGCTTTAGTTTTCACTTGTCTGCCATGAATGAATGCACTCAGCCTTTACCCGTTGCTCCAGCAGGGCTCTGCGGATGGACACTCTCTGCTCCAGGTCTTTAACCTCCCTCTCGTGCTGGGTGTCAGTGTGCATCTTGATTTTACTCTGGTACGCATTGAGCAGCTCCAACTCCTGCTGCAGCTGCATCCTCAGCACCTGATACTCCGCTTCCTGCGTCTCATCCAATCGCAGCTGGAGCGAAACAGCACAAAACGGCAAAGGTTAATGAGACAGGGGTGACTCTTCTGTTGGCGTGTGGCTGCTGGGATCAGATGTAGGGTGATATACCTTACCATGTACTGTTTTGGGAGTGTCACTGATGATATAGGTTTGAGTGAGGGTTTTGGTGGTCAGTGGGATGGGAATTGTGATTCATGTGCCCTTGCCTTACTCACAGCCTGTGTGGACAGCATGTCGTTGATCGAGTGGTCGTATTGCTCAGCCAGAATAGCCAGCTTACGAGTCTGCTCATCTTTGAGACGCTTCAGCACGGCCTTATGGTCCGACTTCGGTGTGTTCTCCAGCAAGTGGTTCCTCAGAGCTTTAAACTGGCGTGTTTGGATCTTACACGTGTCCTGGAACTGACGCTTAATCTGCAGCTCTTTGGACTAAAGGAACAGGGAAGGGGATTGTAACAAGGTTTGAACAGACAGATAAGAAACAGGGGAAAGACGGAAGTGTCAGCACGAATGTGCCGTTATTGGACATGAAATGCTTTAAAACAATGTCATTTATTTGAATGTAGTATCATATTCTCTAGACTCCACAATATTTGGTGTCTTTATGGGAGAAACCAATTAAAAATATTCTTTTTTATTCATTTTTACCTTAAACAGTTAAAATATATATTTGAGTGTATTATTTAATAAACTAATACTGCCCTAAACATGATCAGAATTCATAAGAAACTTCATTATAAATTATAACTCAATTAAAAAGGACATTAAATCAGCAGCATCACAGCTATATGAATGGAAAACATAAAACTGAGAAGATGATAAGTAAGACTTAAAATAACGTAAAATATCAAATGAACCACAGGACAATGATTATAATAAAGAATTTATTTCAGAAACATATAACAGAAATCTTTGTTTTAAACCAAGTAAACATCCATTCATGCACAAACACACAAAATGAGGATGAAACGCACACACAATGGCCTTGAAACAGACGGTGCAACGCGCAACAAAATAACACAAACATTCATCCAATAATAAAGACAGAAGTTGTGATTTGGTAAAAAGAAAAAAAGGGAGCATAGCATATGTAAACAATAGGTAACAAGACAAAATTGACATTAAAAAAAAAAAAAAATGGAAGAAATGTGGCTAAAACTGAAATGCATCCTTTTTTGCCAAGAAATTGAATTCTCTTAAAATGTTTCTATTGCATTTCCTCATTACTCATGTCTCATTTCCAATGAAAATACACAAATGGTCCCTTTGATAATGTTAAGCTTTCTATGAAAACTCAAATGCTAAAAGGTTTTTCTAGAGCGTTTCAAATATAAATAATTTGTGAGCACAACTTTGGTCGTCAATTTGCATTCTTCTGGTCAAACCTTACATTAAGATGATTGTCAAAACGGCTTCTTATAGACTTTGATATGCAGTAATAGAGTACTAATAAATATAAAATAACAGTGCCATGCAAACATTGAAAAACTAGGGCTAACCTATGAAAGTCTTGCATAAATGCTTCATCTAAACAGGCTAGACCTCTCTTCGTAAGGATGTCTCCAAAACATTTGTTTACATGGTAAATATTAAATCAGATCATTGCCTCAAGTGCAATAACAATATATGTTTCTCTTAAACTCAGTATACATATTCCCAAATTCAATGGACTACAAACACATTTCCTCACATACTGTTGTGTAAAATAGTTTTGGGTGCTAAACTACATCAAGTATATGAACGTCTATGTGCCAAAAAAAAGCACATCAACCACCCACATCTTTAATAATACAACAGGAAAACAGCAGGTTCCTGTTTGATATTTTCCTCTAAATAAAATTGCATCTCATACACTGAATTTATAATAGATCACCCACATTGCAGAGTAAATATTTTACTTAAAGTTAAGAGATATGTTTAACATTCAATAAAGTTCACTGCTATAGTGGCAGAACTGAACTAACAGCATTTAGGATTGCTTATCCGTCTGATGGTGGAAAAACCCCAGATTATGTGGCATTTGATAGCCATTCATGAGGTCCTGCCTCTAAAACTTCCAGTGAGAGGACTTTATAAAAATATCCATTCATATTTTTAGCTGCTTTTAGTTCTTCTGAAGCTTTTGAAATGATATAAAACACTGATTTTACAACAAAATGCAGTCTAGTTTTCAATGTTTTACCACTTCAATACTGAACGTTTTATAGACCCAGGACTTCTTTTGAAAAGTAGGAAAAATCATTGGGGCTTCATCTGATAAACTTATATTGCACTTTTGGAAGAATAAGCTTGTAGTGTTGCGTCTTTTTGGGAGATCTAGTGTAAAGCACTGCATTATAATCCACTTTCACAGTAGACAGTAAATTAATTTAGCATTTAACATGCATGGCTTAATTGAAAGGCCTATGGTCATTTTCACAAAGAGCCATTTTGGTTTCATAATAAAATACAATTTCAATGTTGAAATTAAGACCTCCCTTCAAAACTAAAAATCAAGATTGCACAGACATGGCTTCAACAAATCACCATAATAACGCATAGCTCTTGCTATTTGAGAATAAAATAACAGAAAAAAAAACTAACTTTTACAAAAAGCACAATAAATCGACTAAAGCTTTCCATTCACTGGCGACTGACTGTGAATGAGTTATACTATAGCTAAACTTAAAAAGGACAGTTCACCCAAAATAAAAACTGTCATCATTTATTCACCCTCATATCGTTCCAAACCCACAAAACATTGATATTTTTTAATAACACCTCTCACTCCATTGACGCCTGTATAACCTTTCTGGATCTTTTTGAAAGGTTTGGTTACCTGGACTTTCAAGTGAGAGGTTTATCCTCTTAGGTTTCATTAAAATATCTTAACTTGTGTTCCCAAGTTTAGAACGACATGAGGGTGAGTAAAGGACAGAATTTAAACTTTTGGGTGAACTATCCCTTTAACCGAGTACTTCCCTGTAAAAATCGGGCACAAAAAGGAGTGCATGGGAGCAAACGGACAAAAATAAATCAGCCATAATATCAAAGAAAAATGAACAATGATGGATGAATGTGCATGCTCACATACCTCCCTTCTTCCATCTCTATCTCCAAGGCACTATCTTTCCTTTCAAACTCCTCCCTGAGGCGGTTCTCCTCAACACGCTCTCCCACCTCCCCTCTTCCCTATACAACCTCTCTCTCTCTTCCCTTCTCCTCCTCTCCTTCTCTCGCCTCTCCCTCATCCTCCGCCTCTGTTCCCTCACGGCTCTAGGCAGAAGCATCGGCAACTTGCTGGGTCTCTCCATTCGCAGCAACCCGAAAGCCTGCAGCCATTTCAGGTAGTTCTGCGGCAGTTCCTTCAGTAGACGCTTGGCTAAGCGCAACACCACGGAGTTAGCCAGGTCTGTCAGAGTGCCGAGAGGTCGCCGGACAAACCGGCGTCCCAAAAGCAGGAACCGTGCGAACAGAACAGAGTGTTTGCTTTTGGCCTGATACTGTGCATGAAGGTTATTTAAAGGCACTGGGATTCGGGACTGTCGCCCACCCCAGTTGCGTCCGGCTTTAGGGAACATGTCGTAGAGGCTACGCTCGGTCAGGCCACCCAGAAGAGATTGGCACACAGTGAAAAGCGGCTTTGGCAGTCGAAAAAGAACTCGCATCCAGAGGCGATTGAGTTTGCGTGGGGTGTTTTGGAGGAAGACCCTGGCCGGCCGGACGATCAAGACCACCACAAGGTAAAGCGTGAGGAAAAGTGAAGGTGAGCTGAGAAAGGACGCAGAGATCAAGGCTACGGGGACGTAATAAAGTCCTAAACTTAAAGACAAACCCAGACTGAACAGGCCTGAGCCCCAATATGTTAGGGAAAGGTATGTGGAAAATGAGAGTGAGCAGCAGGAACGCAGGAATAGGTAGGAAAAGAAGAGTGCCAGGAAGGCAAGCTCACCAGAGAGAAGAATAGAAGCGAGAGAAGGAAGAGGAGGTGAGCGGCGTAATGAGAGCAGAAAGACAGAAAGGAAAAGAAGGGTAAAGACGGATGGCTGCATGGCAGCCGAGAGCGAAAGAACGAGGCAGATTGCGTGAGAAAAGAGCGAGGGAAGGGTAGGTTGGGAAGAGGGAGGCGTGTAAACGGGCGGAGGCTCCAGCTCCTCTAACGTATCCGGAAAGTAGAACTCCGAGAGTTCGTCTGCGTCGCGCTCTAGAGGGCGGCGCTCAAAAGAAGGGGCGGGCATTAGCTCTGATGGACAGCCGTCGGCCACACCTCTATCCTCTTCCTCACACTCTGACTCGCTAGCGTCATCCCACGGAAGCCCTTCTATTTCTCTGGGATCGGTGTCAATTTTGCCCTCGACATATTGCTGTTCGTCTAACGAGATTTCTGTTTGATCTTTTGCACTTTCGTTGGTATCGTCAGCTGATGTTGCCGCATCTTCCATTTTTCCTTCACTGTCTATTGTTTCACATTGGTCAGTAAATGTCTCTTCAGTGTCATTTCCTTCAAGAAGTTTTATTTCCCTCTCATCTTGCTCAGCTGTGTCTTCAACAGCACCTACCGGCTGCCTCTCATCGCCATCTATCTTTTCTCCATCTCTCTTCTCTTCCTCCTCTAGCTGTTCCTTTGGCTCCACCCCTTCACCTTCAAGCCCCTCCCTTTCAACATTATCCTCCCCCTCCCCTCCTGCATTCTCTGTGATGTCAGAGTCACTCACTCTCAGACTCTTAGGTTGTTGGCGGACTTCGACGGCGTGCTTTTGCCGAAGCTCTTGTTCACGCCGTTTATTGTACTCCATCTGGTTGGTGAGCTCCGTCTGGTGCTGCGTCCGGATCAGGTCGGCCCGTGTGCGCTGTACCAGACCCAGCTGCCGGAACTCCAGCTCCTGAGTCGACTCGTGATGGCGAAGCAACATGGCGCACTCTAGATCCTTCAAAGTCTGTTTCTTGTTCAGGTCCTACATTGAGAAGTATATGGAAAGAAAGGATGCAGAGGATGGTGGTTAGAAAAGCATCAGGCAACTGTGGTCATGCATAAATGAGTGCATGGTATTTAATTAGCAGCTTTCATTGGACTGGTGTCTTTTAAGAGCTCCCTTTGGAAAGTGTTGGCAGTGTGGAAAACATTCATTTGCAGTTGTGAGTAGGTGCATCTACGTCAGACCGTGATCAAACTCGCTGCCGTGTTAAACATTATCATTAACTAAAGCAAAACCCATAAAAAACTATTTTCATTAACTGAAATAAAAAAAAAAGTATATGTGAGGGCCATATGTGCAGTGCTTCACAATCATTTCCTAGACTGTGGTGGGCTGCTACAATTTAAAAAATATATTTTTGTGCTGTTGCTTTGGCAAAGTGTCTGTCAATCGAACTAAAATCATTAATCACAATATGTGCTTATCAAATAGCAAAAGGCGATTCAATTCAATTAAGCAATAAAGTATACAAACTGGAGCGCAGCAGCAGCACCGCAAAAGTGTCTCGCTTCAGTTAATGCCGTGAACTCCATCTCTTGATGTACTGTGAGTTTAACGTGCATTTGTGCATAGCGTCTATATTTTCATTCGCCAAAGCTTTTAAAAGAAGTTTGATGGATTAACTCTTGCAAGTGAAGAAATTCTCATCCTTCCTCCGGGTCAATTTGACCCGAAACTCACTTTTAAAACGTTTGTGTTCATTAGAGGTCCAAGACTCTAGGACTTTTGTCGCACTTGAACCACGAATACACAAAAAAAAAAAAAAAACACAAAAAAAACCCCAACAAATCCTTCCCTCACGGGTCAATTTAGGAACGAATGGAATGCTTCAGCATACAAAAAAACCTGAAAATGCTCAAACTAAAAAAGCTAAAACTTCACCAAAAATTTTTTTTTATAATGTCTACATGTGCATCTGAATGCATCGTGAAGACAACTGACTTTAGGACCCAGCGGAACAGCTCATCCGCTCCATATAGAGCTATAAGGCCATCTAGTGGCAATGAAACATCTTATATATTTTTTTCCCCCAGGAGGTCAGCAAAGACACCCAATGGAAGATATTTTGAGCTGAATTAAAATGGTTATCAGGGTATCTGCAGGTTTCACCAAGTCAAATTTAAGACTTTTTAAGACCATTATGAAAAAAAAAAAAAAACTTAATTATGATGCCACATTTACCATGTCATTATGTTAGATGCACAGCAGTCACACATGGCAATAAAACACACAAAAATGTATGAATCTTGTTTGGTATTACAAAAAAAGGCTGGTCCAGTGGTGTGCTATCTAGCTTTAATAACATGATCGCTTAGGGTGGAAATAGGAACAAAAAGTAAACCACAGCAATAAGCAATTGCTTAATACAGGTAAAAAGTTCTCAAGTAATTAAGTAATCAAGTAAATGGTCAGTAATAAAAGATGAACTTATAAACAAAAGACAATAGGACAAATAAATATAACAGATACAGAAACAAACAGTGCTTTAGGTTTAGGTAGGCAACTGTTTGTTTTTCCCCTGTTGTTGTTGTTTGTTTAACATTAACGACACGCACACACACAGGTACACAGCTAACTGGAAGAACTGGAGAACTGTTAGCCGAAGAATAAAATCCATTTGATGCATCTGTGGTACAATCGTAGATACTCGCGGCAATAACACAAAAGCTGATTGGCTGCAATACAAGATGCATGCTGGTCTCATTTGTAGTTGCAATACAGCGAACTATAGCTGGACTAGCGAAAGACAGAACTACACACACACACACACACACACTAAGCGCTATTGCACTCGTGAAAATAC
Organism: Paracanthobrama guichenoti; assembly: GCA_018749465.1. Taxonomy (NCBI): domain Eukaryota; kingdom Metazoa; phylum Chordata; class Actinopteri; order Cypriniformes; family Gobionidae; genus Paracanthobrama; species Paracanthobrama guichenoti. The sequence goes on from CM031954.1 coordinate 23,094,888, forward strand.
TCAGCGGAATAGCTCCCTTGTCATGGTATATTATTTAACTATAGGCCAATATTAGAAATAAACTAAACTATCTGTGGTTAGTCCAATGATAGCGATCAGTGCATCCGTCAGATGGAGACATTTTCCCGGTAATGAGACCAAAAATATTTAAGACCCATCGAATCCGAATTTAAGACATTAAGACTTTAAGGACCTGCGGACACCCTGGGTTATGTATGAAATTGTGAGTTATTTTGAATTTAAGCTCAAAGAATATGGAGGAATAGGCTTAAATTATTACTTATCGATAAAAATCTAGCAATAAAAAATAAACTCCCCAAATAATTAATGAAATGAAACAAGCTTTCTGGCCAAAAAAAAAAAAAAAAAAAAAGTATAATTTTAGGGATTCAGGTCATTTTGACCCACAAGGGAAGGATGAGGATTTTAATGAAGATGGTGTGTAGTATAGTAATTTATATACTTATCAAATATTTATTTTTACAATGCAGTTGTATTACAATAGTAATACATTTCATTCTTAGAGATGATAATAATATAATAAAAACAATCTGTTCACGCTTAAGTGGTTGGTGCTCTTTCTTTTCATCCTAAAGCGCATCAGATTGATGCATTTAACTTTAAAATATACCAAATCCATTGTGTAAACTGCACGTGACTGACAACATGAGAAGCAAATATACCAGGCTGTCCTTTGTGAATAAGCAGTCATCTGAAACACAGGCTGTACAGTCAGTACAGACAGTAGTCATGCAAACTTTATAACAACTAATAATACCGATAATCATGAACGACCATATATGGGCAGATTATTTCACTAGCTCTGTACCTCTCTGAGCAGGTCTTGCTCCATGTTGTGGCGCGATAGCAGCATCTTCCTCTTGTACTGGCGACACTGCAGCTCGTAATATTGCCTCTGTCTGCGTAATAAGCCCGCCTCTTCCTCTGCCTGGAGCTGCTGGAGACACTCCTTCTGCTGAACCAGCCATTCCTGCTTCTCTCGCTTTGGCGTGGACTGGTTCTCATTGAGCTCCTGCACACAAGGCGGAAATATTCAACACAACATCTGAGTGAATCTATCCATCTTATTCCTGACGAACCTACTGCGTTTTGAGTTATGGGTGGCCCCTTCTGGTTTGAGGAACTTCCATTCAAAAAGACTGAAATCACTTCAAATCATAAGGTTGCCCTACAAATAAAGCTTATCCGTCAGTTTTCCTTCACGTTTTATTTTCAGACATCGTGAGAATAGCATAGCTCTTGCTATTTTACCGTGACATGTTATAACAAGAATATCTATGGCAAGAGCTCTTTTCAGTCGCTGCATTCTTTTCCTCATGATTATTTTATTTTTTCCCCTTTGCATTCTGCTGTAATAGTATGAAAAATGACAACATATACTGCACATTTGTGGTCTGTTCTCCTGATTTAATTTACAATCTTCATGCATTCCAGTGAGTTAATGGATATAATCTCTAATTTTTCTCCTCAAATGCCATTCCAGGTTTGTTTTCACAGGTAAATACAATTTATTATCTGTCAAAATGACGGAAATCACTTTGAAACAGTATCACGCAATGCTGAAGTTAATGAACATCTTTGATTAAGGCAACGTATGGTACATAACACAGATATATATTACTAGTGATATTTAACCCGTCTGTTATTGCTGCAGAAAGAATCGCACTTTTGGGGTTACTCATGGTCTGTTGGAAGTACTTTGTTGATGCTTTTACTAGGGCTGGGCGATTAAACGATAACAATATGTATCCCGATAGACACGTAATCGTTATCAACAAAAAATGCGTTCGATAAAATGTTCCATAATTTTTTTTTTCTTCGTCTGAAGAAACCAGAGGTTGCGAAGCAAGTTTGGTTACATGAACAAAGGCACTCCCTCTCTGGTAACCTAGCAATGTAAGGAGTGACACGCTAACAGCCAATCATATAACAGCATCATGTTTGGTTCAGTAACAGTAGCGGCGTGGAGTGACAAGTGGAAAATGAGTGCCGCAGCGAGTGAGGAGATTGTTGAGAAATCAGGAAAACAAGTCAGCTCGCCAGTATGGCAGTTTTTTTTTATAAGTCTGACCGTAGTCAGATCAATGTCGTCTGCAAATTATGCAAGACCGTCGTCCCCACCAAGACTTGTTTTACCACCTTAATCCTCTCGCCTGGCTCCGCAGCATGAGCCTCCGCGTGCGCCTCATCTGTTTGGGGAGGCGTTTATACTCGTTGCGCTCGCCGCTGTGCTATTCTTTGAAGAGACTGAGTAATTGTGCTATAAACCATCAGGAAACAGCGGTGAGAAGTAAGGTACACACGTCAATGTTTACTTTAGTAAACTTTACCAAAACCACCCTACGAAAGAATAGTGTAAAACCCAGTATTACTTGGCCATGACGATGGCTCACTTTGTAAATATAAGCAACTGATTTAGACGCGCAAACTGAGTGCCGGTGTGATGAGCCGTCATGCTCGGCCAGATTCGCCTCAAACTCGTGTGTCTTCGGTTGTGGAGCCGCACGGAAAGTTCACCAGCAAGCGAAATGGGGTCTTAAGCTCTCAACGCGCACGATCGCCACGATCGTCACTTTTTGCCGTGCGCGGACGAGTCGAGTATGAACATATTTACATTTGTGTTGACATTTCTGCCTTTATAACGGAGGGGATTATAATCAGAGGAAGGTTAAGTTTAAAATATATATTTTTTAAATGTAATATATTTTTCTCCTTATGGTCCTTATTTTAAATGGGTCATAAAAAATATCAATAATTATTGATATCGTGATACAGTTTTCAGCCCTAGCTTTTACACTTTAAATGTCCTCTTAATGTTTGATGGTTGAAGGGTGAGTAGAATAATGTCATTTCATCGTACACTGTTTAAAAAAAAAAAAAGAAGGTATTATTGATTTCATAGAGTGAGCCTTTCGGATTCATGCAAAGTGTCAAAACAGCCAAATCAGATTCTGACGTACCTCTTTAAGTTGCTCTTTTCGCTGCCTGTACTGGCGTTTCTGAGACTCGAGCAAGCTGGTCAACTCCTTCTTCTGCTGGCCCAAGATATGCTGCTGAAACTTCTTCTCTTCTGCAAGAGCACCTTTAGTCTAAGGGGTTAGAGAAGGAGTAAAGAAAAGTTGTTGTTTTTAAATTCAGTGCCATATTATATTCACAGGATATTACATGACAGACACAGATTCAACAAACATTTCATAAAATTCTTTTTAGAAAAAGGCTAAACAATTTTACACACACACACACACACACACACACACACACACACACACACACAACACTATCAAAGATTCTTTGATAATGTACTTGTGAAACAAAATAAGTTCTTCAAAGTATGTCCTGAAAGAAAGAGTTTAAAATTGGCAGATTGTCAGAATAAAATGGCTATCAGCCTGACTTTCACTCACTATCTCTCTTTGTATGGTCACATCTGTTTTTACCCAGAAGGTGTTCAAGGCAGAGATGGTAGGTTGCTCCTTTAGGGGAAAAAGGTCAGTGGGTTTATTGTTGGGCCAACAAGTCAAGAATGGGGGAACGTCTCGTGTTCCGGAAGGCTCCTGTATATGGACCGTATACTACTTATTCTTATTGGACGAATTCCTGTACCACCCCTGAACATCTAGCTACACAAGTAAACACTGAACAATAAAACTTTGAAGACGAAAGATTAAGGACCCCATCATACACCTGATGCAATGCGACGGCAGGCGTGACGTGTTTATTCACGTCCAGCGTCCCGTTGTTTAAATAGCAAATGCACTCGCGCCATCTGGCCGCCCATGGGCGTGCTGGTCTGAAAACCAGGTGTGTTCATCCGCATTGTTGGTGTGTTGCTATTTTGAGGAACTGAAAACGACTGCGCCACAACACAAACCTGGTCTAAAGTCATTAGCCTAGTATTTTTTGTGTTATTTAAAGGGTGTGTTAGTAATATGTGCCTATAGGCAGGTGCATAACACGCATACACTCTGCTTATCACACACACAGGGACGCGCAGCACACACACACACACACACACACACACTTAAATATTAAAAATAAAAGGATTCCTCTCTGGAGAAGCGTTCAGTCTTTCCGCTCGTAAATTCCGCCGTGTAAATAGCGAATCCGCCATGATGCAAGCACAACTGGCTTTTAAAGGGAATGGGAGAATCTGATTGGTTTATTGCACATTACGCCCAAAACACACCCATGACTCATTAAGAGACTAGGTACAACTCTTTTGGACCATGTGCCGTGCGCCGACCATTTTTCCTGTCGTTAAACTAACAAAAGTGGATTCGGACACACTCGAAGTGCACCTGCACCATGCGCTTCAGACCATGCGCTCAGATCGTTAAAATAGGGTCCTTAACCTTCTTCCCTCAGCGGAGTTATTCAATCCTATGACTTAAAGGACTGAAAATGATGACAAAAACAAATACATCTAACACAGATGAAAAACAGATGCTTTACAGACAAGTTAGCGCAACAATATTGACATCTTCCCATTTTGCTTGCCATTTATCTAATATAAACTGGTTGATTAGGGGCTTGATGTCAGAAGTAGGGATTTATAAAGAAAATAAATCTGGAACCATCAACCACCGTTTCCTCCACTCACCTCTTTCTCCAGGATGCCCTGGTGCTTCTTGCCAAGCTTGTCTGCTTCACTGCTCAAGTTGTTTCTCTGCGTCTCCAGTTCCTTGTCAAGCCTAAGCTGATGTTCGTCCATCTCGGCCTTCAGCTTGTTCTCCAGAGCCATCAGCTGTTTCTGATGCTGCCGCCTCATGCGTTTGTATCCGGACATCTGCTCTCTCAGCGCTGAGCCCTGCTCGTGCTCCTGGATCTGACGGGTCACCAATGAGGCGGTGCGGATTGTGGCAAAGTGGTCCCGTCCTCGACGCCGGCGACCACCACCAGAGGAGCCCTGCTGTTGGGAGTCCACCTCCGGCTGGTACGGGTCGTCGTAGATGTTATCATGGATCTGTGTGGGGACAGAGAGGGACAAATGATGGAAGAATCATAAAAATAAATGTGTGCCTGTGTGTGTATAAGTGTGGACATTACTATTTTTTTTTTTATATTTTTGAAATTAGTCTTTTATGCTCATTAATCCTGCATTTATTTGATCAAATACAAAAAAAAAAAAACTAATATTGTGAAATATTACAATTTTAAATAATGGTTTTCTTATTTAATGCTGAAAATTCAGCTTCGATCACAGGAATAAATTAGATTTTAAATATATATTAAAAAAGAAAACCATTTTAAATTGTAATGTCACATGACTGTATTTTTGATCAAATAAACAGCCTTGGTGAGCATAACAGACTTTTCAAAAACCACATTTAAAAAATAAATACATATTTTGATGAGTAGTTTGACGAAGTCATTTCACACAAGCAGCTCAAACTAAGCCATCGACACGCACCAGAGGTTTGTGCAGCACTGAGCTGTTGGAGGTCACGGTATGTTCGCCCTCCTGCATCATAGCCATCTCTCCACTGTCATCCGAACCATCTGCAAGGCTGTTCACTGAAGAACTCTGGGAGCTGGCACTTATCGACATGGACGGCAGCGAATGGGAGCTCTCCATGCTGTTCACCGTGCCCGTCCGCAACATATACTGCTCTACATCCTGCAAGGCACAAGACTGCATTTAAAAACAGACACTACGATACCAGCAGGAAATGGTTTCCCCAACTATATTTTTAAAAATCACACGGAAATGCCATCTGCAAGAAAAAACATATAATTGAAACATTTATCCCAGATCAATCCTAATGACTACTAGCATGACTTTTGGCATTTGATCCAAGTTAGTTGATATGATGCCATTTATGAAAGGTTAAAAAAAGTGTTCTAGAGCTGATGTTGCATCACAACATTGATGTGAACCATTCTACATTGATGCATAGATGTATTTAAATGTAATTAAATATGCATCAATGCAGATGTGAAGTAGCTTGTTATTCATCAGCAAATAACTTGCATCCACCACAATTTTGTTTACATATTACTGCTGAGTAAGTGTCATGCAATTTAACATGCTCTTGTTTAAAAATAGCCAGTTAAATAGTTAAGTGTGTATTATTAATAACTGGAGGACAAGATGCAATGTGATGATGCATCGATACGTTACCCTTTGAAATCACAATCAAATCATCAGGCAAGTTATGATTCACACCTGTAATGTGCTCATAACCCATTTTACATCCATAATGTGATGGATTACGAAGAATATAACCACTGATTGACTACGTAGCGAAAAAACAAAAAGTCTCTATAACAAAGGTTAAAATTACAAAGAACAAAAAGAAAAGCCGTTTCAGAAGCAAAGCAAGTTATACATTTCAGAGCTCCAGACTAACATTTGAGAGTTTTTACAGATGGTGACGCTGGAGGAAAATTTATCATACAGTTAATTTAATCATAAAATTACTACATGCATTGTTTTGTTAAGTGCAGTTACTAATAATATTACATGTTTGTTTAGTGGAAATTTAACAGTGAGGTACTGAGCTTGAATTGATATGCAGATAAAATTCACTTTTATTAACAAAAGTAATGTGCAAAAGCCTCATTTTTATAGGGAATTTTTTTATATTTTCTTAACTCTATTCTCTCCTACCTTATATTCTATTTAATAACTGTAACATTGATCTTTTATAGCATCACACTGAACTGACCGACAGCATCAGTGATTATAAAATGAGCACTCTGTATTTGTTTTCTGGGTAATTCAGTCACAATTTGGAAAGTTTTTCATGAGACTTTGTGACTTCCTACTTTTTTTCCATACATTAAGGAGTGGAAATGGCTCATAAGTCAAATAAGTGCTCCTCTGCCGCCACCTACTAGCTATAGTGATAATTTCATGTCTTTTTAAAATAAAAGTGCTTGTTTGACACAAATTGGCCTACACGTTTAAACTTTTAGCTTTACAAATCATCACATTAAAATTGGATAATTTAGAGCTTTGAAGTGCTGGAAAAAGTGTGAAGCATTTGAAAAGTGCTTGAATTTCACTCTCAGAAGGTTGTACGAACCCTGAAATGAATAATGCAACAAAAAAAAAAAAACAAATGTTCATGCAACAATGGTTTCTCCTGGTTCCCACGTCAGCGCTGTCACGTCAGAATTCTGCACCGAACGCTTCCCACTAGATCTCGCAGTTGCGATGTTAATAACTCTGTGGTGAATTCAAAAGCTGTCACACTGGATCTCCCAGCCCTGTATAGTAACAGTGTTGAGTGATCAAGATTGGCCCGCATATGAGCTCACGGTGCGTGGTCTATTATTGCTCCGAGCTGAGAAATGGTCCGCGCAGCGCAGCTCAAACGAGCAGTGTGGTTCTATTCTGCAAGGAAGCTCTTATCAGTTGGGCAACGTGGTGATCGCACCAGTGCAAAAATTTAGTCGCAACCGCAGGAAAAAAGGGTTGCAGTCTGGAGCCCTGCATTTGAAGAAACACACACACACACAAAAAAAAAAAAACTCTGAAAGCAAATAAGGTCATTCTTGAGTTCATATTGACTTTAAGGCTAGCTAAATCAAAGTGTCAATTTGCCATTAAGTCACACAAACAAATCACTCAAGCACACTCAGGGTCAGAACGGGACAAAAGAACAAAAGACTCCCAACGTTTGAAACATGAGCTGACAAATGTCTGAAACCAAGTGAATAGACAAAACAATTGACCAAACCCCAAATTGTTTGTCTATTTTTACAACATTCTTCTCTGGTTCCATCTAACAACTGGATGAAAGGACGGAACCCAGGCAGACATATTTATTGTACTGACCAACTGGCACATTGATATTTCCAAATATAGCTCTGCTACTGCCGAGTAAACCGATGAACTGATAGTGCAGGACTCTTTCAAAGGTGTGGGATTTTGAAAATCCAAGTTCCTTTTTTCTATTTGACATCAAGCAGAAAGGTTATCCTACCTCTTCCTCCTCCGTCCCCTCGGTGGCAGGCCCATTATGCGTTTCCTGAAAAAGGATCTTCTTCATCTTCCGGTATTGCAGGTTATCTAACTCCCTCACGGCATCTTTAGTGCGTGCTATCAGATCCATCACCACCGTCACTGGACGCTCACGGCACAGGAAGTGATGCTGGAGAAACGAAGCAGAGAGGTTTATTATTTCGAAACAGCAAGTTCAGAAAGTGTAACAATAACGGACTCAAAACTCCTCAAAAGACTTACTTTAAGCAGCACATCAGAGGTAGGTCTGTCCTGGGCAATCTTCTGCAGACAGGAGTCTACGAAGTTACGGAAATAATCCGACCTGAGAGGTTGGGAAACAAAATATGCAAATTAGTTAGCTGAATGTAGCGCAAATCAAAAGGCACATCCTGGTACAAAGTGAATAGTGTAAACGCTTTAGTTGATCCTAATTTGGAGTATGATTGAGTTCAGTACCTGCTGACGGACAGGTGACTGCGATCGAACACGACAAACACGTTTACATACTGAGCGTTTGATACAGCTGCACGTGAACGATCAAAGGCACTGTCAAAAGGCCAGTCTTATTTTACACAATAAACTGGTAGATAAACTGATACAAGTTATGAAGCATTTTTAAACCAAGCACAGTAAGAAACTAAATAGTACTCAATTTGGTACACGTGCACAGAACCAACACACAGTTGTGTACACTGTAAAAAAAAAAAAAAAAATCTAAATTGCCATGTTTTACAAAAAAAATACTATTTTAGTCTTTCTACTTAAATACACATTTAATTCAATGCATGACTTGCTTCTTTGTAATTATTTGTGAAATTTACTAGCAATTTCTGAGTCACATCTCTGACCCTTTACCAACAAATGATCGATAAAAATATTTTTTATTAGATGCATCAAAAGAGATCCGCTCTCTACAGAAGCAGCAGCCAATTACAATTCCCTTGTTGTACAGCCTACTGAAGTTAACAAAAAGTTCATAATAATATTATTCAAGTTGTACCAGCCAAAACGCGCGTTCAGTGCTGTTTGCGAGTGTCACGAGTCACAACAGCAATCACCACTTACGCTTCTGTGGGAAACCTACAGCTCCTGCACTGGGATTCAAGCAGCTGTGTGGCTTGTTTAAGGTAATGGCAAAAAACATTTTTAGAACAGCAGCGAAAATGTAAAAGCAGGCTATATGAACTAAAATATATCCTTTCATTGAAACCGGTGCTTTCTGTGCAAAGAGACATGTCACCCACTGGTACTTTTGCCACTTTATGTCCTATGTGTCGTATTTATGAATCCAGCTGACGATACTGTTTAAAGTTATTAAAACAGTTTGTCTTCGGTTTGCGCATCTAAACGGCCAAATAAACAGAAATATGTATCAAAATGCCAAGTCGAGTATTCACGTAAACACAGTAGATGTAGCCTGAGCACTGTGCGCGTGTTCTCTCTCTCTCACACACACACACACACAAGGATTTATGCTCATCAGTTGGTAACTCAACCTCACAGTGAAAGCCCTGCACAATTAATTCCATATTGCAACTTATTTATTGTTTTCTGCATATTTGCTTGTTTTTAGTGGTCTATGGACCTAATAATTACTACTGTTGAAATTATCGAAAAAATGCATTAACCAAAAATGAAAAAAAATGGCTCAATTTTTTTCAGTGACTTTTAAATGCTTTTTAAAGCCTCTTCTAACATTTAGCATTTATTAGTAACATTTATTACTGCTGTTAGACGAACTTACTTAAAAAAACGGTTTAAATTATATTTGCGCTATTGTATTTTTTTGTCCTATTGCTTGCAATTGCTTTTTATTTTATCACTGACTGTTTACTTGTCTCCAAAAAGCTTGAAAATGTTGTCATCATAACCTTATTTCCACCAAACATAATCATAGTGATTGTGATATATATATATATATATATATATATAAAACTCATATCGTGATTCAATATTTCAGTTCACCCCTTATTTCCACTGCTCTCGTTATTCACAAGTCAGTAATTAAAAAAAAAAAAAAACACTATTTTATTTGAAGGCTACACATCACTATATTATTGCACATATGCACAATCATATATTGCATATAAACGACATTATTTTGTATATAAATAACATAATATCTAGCATTAAATAAGAGTATTTTCATCAGCATTTTTTGCTGTAGTATGTAATTTTCTGCGATCCTTGATCAGAATGCTTGAGGAACATCAAGAGCGCTGCTTTGGAAACACATAAAAAGCAAGAAGATCTCTGGCAGTGTGGATGAAGTCTTTCTGGTTCCTTACCAGTGATTGGACTGCAGGACTGGGCTCTCGTTCTGGGCGATGTGGTATAAGGCACTCATAGCATTCATGTTAAACAAGGGAGGCTTTCTCTCTGCTACAATAGAGAAAAAAGAAACAAGCAAGCAGTTAGCAGCAAGGCTCCTATTATAAGTATATTACAGTAAACATTCAACTTGAAGACCCATTATGCTTTTATACGTTCAACCTTTCTTTAGTGTGTAATGTTGCTGTTTGAACATGAAAAAGCTCTGCAAAGCTAAAAAGCACAAAGTCCCTCCAGCAGGAGTTATGCTCTATATCAGCGTCACTGTTTCTGAACTTCCTGAAACCCCTCCATTGTAGTTTTGAGTTTTCTGGGAACGAACACTACACAGTATTCCTCATTTAAATAATTCCAGCCCAAGGCGTACGCCAAATAAAAGGGTCAGGGCCTGGTTGAGTTGTTAGCGTGTTGAAACTGGCAGTTATGGTAAGGGGCGGGACACAACACACTGGTCAAGCCGACCAATCAGAGCACATTGTGCTTTTCAGAAGGCGGGGCTTCATACAGACAGGAACTAATCAGAGCGTTACTGACAGACTGGGAAGGGACGAGCGGCAACAATGGAGAATATGTGAAAAACAATGTCTTTTTTGGACATTCAAGCATGAAAACCTTTTTTAGTTGAGCCCACAAACAAAATCAAGACATAATATGGCCTCTTTAATATTTTGCCTGTAATAAGCAACAGCAAGCCACAAATGTGAAATATGTTGAACATAGAAATGGTACATTTTCACGCCAGAGATGTACTGACACTGATCTCTGTCAACATACAACTCATGGGTGTTCTCTTGTACATCAGACATGACTTACCAAGCTCTATACAGGTAATGCCGAGTGACCACACGTCAACCTTGCCATCGTATTGCCCTTCATCCATAGCGAGGATTACCTCTGGAGCCATCCTGGAAACAGAGCACAACTTATTCATAACTGTCCTAACAGGAATTGGCCAGATCATCTCATTAGCTGCAACAATCTAATGTGCAAGTAAACCATTTAACTCATGCATAAGGGTATATTTCTGCCAAATATGTTGATAAAAGGAGTTATAATTAATGGGAAGTGTTTTTGTACCAGTAAGGTGTGCCCACAAAGGAGTTGGCAGGAGCAACAATGGAGGCAGAGCCAAAGTCTCCCAGTTTGACTTGGCCAGGCTCTGTCAGTAAGATGTTACCTGCTTTCACATCCCTATAAAAGGAGAAACATATCTTCTTTGAAACTTTAATGCTGGCAACAGCCAAAATGATTCGCAGAGTTCACAAAACTGGATCAGAATGTGTTTGCAATAGGGGTGTGCGATACTGACAAATTCATCAAGATATTTTCTGGAATTTTGTCGAAAATGATAATTAGACAATATTTGTGTGGTGTTTAGTTCACAGTACTGGCAAGAATTTTCTTCATTTAGTCGTAATATTTGCCACCTTAAATTGACTTCTAGGGGCATTTTAACCTTTACAAAGGCATTTTTTTCCTAACATTATTGAATGCATGCATGCAAATAAATTCAGTTAGAATAATAAGACACTATAGACTGTTACCAATCAAATTAAATAAAAATTAGGCTATAGGGGCGACTTCGAACACAGCTCCAGTCTTCAAGAACGGATCACAGAATCATTGATTCATGCAGAACGCTGATTCAAATAGTAACGAAACACCACTGTGTTGCTCTAAGATACACAACGGTTCTGTTTAGGATTTCTTTGGAACCATTTTCATTGGCAAAAACAGACAATATTAACAATATTATGTCTGAAAATTATCTGCTTGTTTACGGAACTGTTGTATAAAATCAAAATCACATTTGCAATGAAGCTAATATTTTGGATAAATGCATGCTTGCTTGTGTAATACTGCTTAACTATATAATGTAGAAATATAAAATCAAATTTTTGCCCCACATATCTTGAATTTGGGAGTCATTCTACAAGGCTACATCATGCAGTGAAAGGTGTGTTTGTTTGTTTTCTGTAAAGAGAGTGCCATGCTCGATAATGTCAGCTTACACATCCTTAAAACAATTATATTATCATACACCAGGGGTGTCCAAACTCGGTCCTGGAAGGAAGTTTAGCTCCAACACACCTGCCTGGACGTTCCTAGTATGCCCAGTAAGACCTTGATTAGCTGGTTCAGGTGTGGTTAATTGGGGTTGGAGCTGAACTCTGCAGGGCAGTGGCCATCCAGGAGAAGGATTGGACAAGCCTGTTGTAGACTATACATATCGCACAACCCTAATTTGTGTGATGCTTCTGCTCTGTACCTGTGAATCATGTTGTGTGAGTGGAGGTATACCAAGCCCTGCAATGCACCGTGAGTAATGGCTGCTATCTCCACTTCCTGTAGTGGCTTCTTGTGCACTGGGAAAGGGGAAGAAAAAAAAGTGGGATCCTGTTTTTTGTTTCTGCAAACTTCTTGGCCAGTGGCGTTTTACACTTCCGCATCTGACCGAACAGCTGTAAACATCCACAAGCTCCCTGAAACGACTCACTCACCTTCCAGCAGATCCGAGGCAGAGCCCAAACAGTACTCCATCACCAGCTACAAGAACAGTAGGACAGGAAGATCAATGAGTGGTAGACACAGAAAAGAGAAAGGTGGAGATAAAGAAAAGGTATAATTGCTGTTAGCAAGCGACAAGAGGTGCATGTAGGGCTGCTATTGTAGTAAATGGAAACAGTGTTAGCGGGTCAGTACATTCTCTTCCCTGAACGAGGCTTTTGAAAAGCATTCAGCCTCCCTCCCACACACAGAAACACTCACCCATGCTGTGTGTTCGCGCAGGTAGCAGCCTCTATACTCCACCGTGTTGGGGTGCCGCAGCTTTTGAAGGAACTTCACCTCTTTGATGATATCCTGCCATTTCTACAGCAGGAACGAGAGAACAATGAAACAATCAAGGGACTATTCAGCGTCGGCTTCTGCTCCCCTTAAGTTCACATTTCTGATCTGTGCGATTGTGTGAAACAGCCGAAAGTGTGTTCTTTCAAACCCTATGCGGTGAGATTGCAAATGAGGCGTAGCGTGGCACTTGGCGTTCAAGTGTTCTGCGGCACAGTGAAGGGAGTAGTTTCCACTGTTTAAATGGCACAACCGTCTATTTCGGCCTGAGAGATGCTGCGCGATTTGCATAATTTGAATGCAATGCAGGGGCTTGCAAAGAACAGAACTTGCTAACATGCCAGTCAACACAATAAACACTATTCTATGCCCACATATGAACTGCCTTCCTGTCTAGTGCCTACATAGGCAGCATCCTAACTGTAACCTCAAAAGAGAGCGATTCGGAATGCCTAATATGGACAACAACTTGAGGAGACTCAACTCAGAGTTCAACAGTGCCCACCCACTTTTTTAGTGGCTTTGTTTCCAGAAGTATTTTTCCCATAGTTTCTTCTAGAGTCTTCGTTTAATAGTTAAAAAGCCATGAACCAAACCATCCAGCTACGAGGAGAATCACAGCATTACACACCTAACAAAAAAAAGTATAAGTATGAAGAGTACGAGCAAAGAAAGAAATTAATTTCAGAATCATGGGTAACGTAGTTTTTCACCAGAAAGTCCACTGTTAAACAATTACTTAAAAAAATAGGTTGAAATGATGCAGACTGACGGCTTCAACAAAGCATATACCATCAATTAAAGCACCTCGTAGCTCACAGTGGGTCTGTTTTATTATAAGCAGCGTTCGTACACATTTCTACCAATAAATTCCCATGACTTTTCAGCAAATATTCATGACGAAACCTTCCATGAAACTTCTGTGTATACATGTAAAATAAGAATAAAAATCAATTTTCAAATGTCAAATCACAGCGTATCTTAACTAATTAACGACAAGCTATGTGGTTTAATACAAAATAAACGCTGACACACCAATAAGACGGTGAGATAAAATACTGTCTGACCCTAGCAATGGATTAACACACGACAACCATAATGAATAAGTGAATAAAAGTGTCCAGTAACACTGACAGGAACTTTAGAAGACAAACTTTTGAGATACAAAATTGGTTAACTAAGAAGATTTTAAAGCGGCTTTGCCTCCTATTTACCATTCATCTCAGTGGAAAACCGTCAACCGTTAACAAGAAAACGTCCCTAATAAATTCCCCAAAAACAGCTGAGTTTATTTTTTAATTTCTGCAATTTACACCCATACAAACTGCAACTGCGAGATGTTCCCCCATTCCAGGGTCAGAAACTTTTCCATTAAAGGATTAGTTCACGTTTAAATAAACTTTTGCGTGCGCGGAGCGAGAAAGATAGGTCTCGATCCGCTTCCAAACAAACTCTTGTGCGGTTCGAATGAAATATGAACGCAACACGGACCAAAGACATGCACACGGACCAAAACCAGGACATGATATCACAAGATGCGACCCTGAAAAAGACAGAATGCTCAATACCACCTGTTTTTTCTCGTGATAGTCACAAAGTTGCCCATCACAGTTCGGTACAGGCATCAGAACCGCATCGCCACACACACAGCATTGTTTTGGATGTTCGGTAAGCTCCGTTGTGAAATACACATAATAAAAGCCGACCAATCAGGTCGTGAAAGTATCCCTATGCCTTTAGGTTCAGTATCTTTAGGTTTGGTATTAAAATGCAAACGCTAAGCGGACCAGGACTAAATTTTGTTTTTTGGTCCAGACCAAATTAACCAAACTACAAGTGTGAACACACCCCAAGTTACCATTAAAAATTATCTTCCCTATGGAGAAAAAGAATAGGATTTTAACTTCCAGAATAGACTGTTGAACTCTATTGACTTTAACGGAGTTTGATGTTAGCAAGTAGCTAAGTTAACAATGCAACACTAAGCATAAAAAAACCCTGTTTATTGGCAACTATGTTGCAGACATTTCTCAGTTATAATTGAATTTTTTTGTCTGTCAGCCATCTTTAGTAGATTTTTACACTGCGTATGCTGCAGTGCATCATGGCATTGGTGTATTTGTTTTATGTGTACACTTGCATAAGTGTACAGTGACAAATTTTGTTATCAGCATAAAATGCACATGCTGTACTGTACGTACACAGCCCTGTTTTTCTAACCGTGCATCATCTGTACATGCACCGTGATTTCTTTCGGAAACACTGCCTCAGCCCGTTGTTTCATAGTCAAATAAGAAACAGATGAGAAGCAAAAACATTAGATGCCCGTGTTAACAAGCACTTGTGCAAGAGGTTTATGAAATGCACACAAACATTTTTATCACTCAACTTCTGGAGAAAAATAGCACAAACACTGGACAAGGGTGAAACTTTTTAGTGTGAATGCGTCGACCGCCTGTATTCACCCACACTTTGAAAGGCTGTGCAGATACGCTAAGCGTTCACGTTTAATGATTCTGCCAATATTTTAAAACATTCTTTGTGTCAGAAGTCTGCCTATGATACCTAAAAATGCTTCCCAGGGAGGCAGCTCAATAGGTTTTGGAGCGGAGCCATCATCTTGCTCTTACATAAAGCCACCTGCATGATGTTCCAGATTTCTTACAGACTGATTATGGGCTTGTCGCACTGCTTTTCTTAACCAAAAATACAGGAACGCTGCGTGTTGGTGTGTTTGTGTTCACCTCATTAGATTGCTTGCCACTGTAGGACATCTTCTTGATGGCCACCACCTCATTGGTGCGGATGTCATGGGCCTACAAGAAGCGGGCAAATAAAAGCAGAAACACATGAGGAGTGGGGAAGAGAGGCACAGATAGTCACTTCATCTCTGTTCACTGAACTGTGCTACAGCAGTGTCCTAATGGCCACTTACAAAGTAGACGGCTCCAAAGCTGCCATGGCCGATCTCACGCAGGTCTGTGAAGAGTTTCTCAGGATCCTCCTTGTAAAAAAGTTCCGCCACCTCCGGGTCCTTGAGACTCCCAGCCCGCGCACTCGACGGCATGGCCAGCGCCTTCACACACACACACACACACACACACACACACACACACACACACACACACACACACACACACACACACACACACACACACACACACACACACACAGGAGTTTGCACATTAACATCAGCACAGGATTGACTGGAAAAACCTAAAATACAACCATTAGGAGAAACTAAACGGTTATAAAGCATCTACCCTACATACAGCAAACAACTCAAGAATCTAGGATACAGCTCAGGGTTAACGCTGATAAAAACGGGCCAGGCCTATATTTCTACAACAAATTATGACTAATTCATTCCAACAACCAATAATAGAAAAATTCAACATATCAAAAGTGCCATTTCTAAATATGGACAAAATTAAAACAAAGCTAGAAACCCCTAAGAATGTTCTTTATTTTGAATACATTCATTGTTCTCTTTATCCAGTTCCTATAACTGGTACGGCAGGGTTGACAATATTGATCAACTCTGTGAAACATATGGATTTTTAAATCCTAATTGGTCCATGCGGTTTTCTGTTGATGCGTTCACGAACAAAACATTATTTGCAGCGTGCCTCTCATCCAATAACCGCAATAAGCTTTGTTACTTTTGATTTGAAAAAGCTTTCAAATGTAGTCAATTTTATCATGAAATTTAAACAATAAATAGTTTCGACGCTCTTCAATGTTTCATGACAGAGCACCTCAGCTCAAGCGGCAGCTCAGATCGCATGTGAACCGATCATTTCTTCCTCTTTACTACTAGTTATAGCACTAAATAGTTGTCTCATGGAGCGGAAAGACATCAATATATCAAAGCTATACCTCACTTAGGACAATGTCCAAATACTGGTAGTTAACGAGGAAAAATGCCTCTAGAGAGGAGCATTCTGCTAAATATATCAACAATGCCTTATTTAATGTGTGGTTGATCTGTCATGACAGAAGTTGACAGCCAACTATTTAGATGTTTATATTTTTAATATACTGTAATATATTAATATATTATCGTTGTTTTTTACTTTGCATTTATTGACTTGTCTATTGAACAAAATGATCCAGGAATAAACATCTTTGCTGTATAAAGTATGTGAACCACTAGGATTTTAAGTTTAGTTCAATTAATGAGGTAATTGGAGTAGGGCCTAATTAAAACTAATGAGATCAATTCTAAACCATTATTAGCAGCCCTGCCTTGATGGAGAAGATCTGTGTTTATGTTCTTTCATTTAGACTGATCCTGAAGTTTGTAGGTGTCTGGAAACATTTTCAAAAAATACATATGACAGAATTGTGTGTCCGATCTAGGGAGTGTACAAATGGATAAAATCAGTCCAGGAGCAATATAATATTCTAGGTCACAAAAAAAGCAGCATGGGTGTGCATGGCAGGATGGAAAGAACCATAACCACCGCTCTCCAAGAACATTGTTGCCAGTACAAAGCTGGCTGAAAACCATGTAGACGAGGCAGAAGACTATTGGAAGAATGGTTTGTGGACAGACGAGTCCAAAATAGAACTTTTTGGTTTTTTTATGTAAAAGGAACCTTATGTTTATACCACGTCTAAAAGGTGATACACAGGGCAACCTTTTGAGCAATGTTGCCGTCGACCGTGCAAACAGGGGAGACACAGGGCCCACGACCGATCTAATGTATCCAGATAGAAATGTGTTGCCCGTTCTCAATGGGAAAGTGCCCAAGCAAACATCACTCAGGAACACTGCTCAAAAAAGTTGCCGCGTATCATCACCTTAAGAACTGAAGTCCTGCGAGACAAAGCAGAAGAAATAATGTATGAAATGGACCAGTTCTGATCTGCCACCCAATGGAAAGGTTGTAAAAAGACCTGAAGAAGTCGGTTCTTGCATGCAAACCCATCAACAGCAGAGTTGAAACCAAATGGGCCAAAATTCCTCCAAGCTAATGTGAAGGATACACCAAAGGCACTTCTCCCAGTTTAAGTGAAAATAGTGTTTTTTTGTGCCATTTATTTAATTGGATTTGATGTATATAGTTATAGAGCTTAGATGATGAACAGGTCAGATGTATGCAGGGTTCACAAACAGTCAAACACCATACGGTGAGATGCAACAGAGTGCATTATATAAGAACAACTAAAATAGGGTGATGATCTGAACCATCCACAATTGAAAAGATTGCATGAGAATAATTGTGCTTGATTATGCATCACATAAGGACGCTGGACCAGACACCTGTCTACAATTCAGATTCACACCTCTTCATGATGCTCTGAGTCATGGTCATGTTAAGACTAGCGCACGCAAAAAGATTCACCTGGAAAGAGAAACAGCAAAATGAAATCTGAGAATGAGCAGAAGGAACTCTCCCATACGTAACAGGATCCTTTGGTGACGAATGATACAGATTTCCTCTAGATTATCAAAACTTAGAAAATGGTTCTCTCTTCATGCCTTCTGTTGGCTGATCGTAAAAACATCCACCTTCAAGTCAGGGTCGCTGTGAAATCTTTAAATAAAGTAAGATTAACTTAAATTGTTAGTTATATTTCAAAATGTACTGAGGAACGTTTACTTATTCATCATTGTATTATGTTTTGCCCACCACAATAAGAACCACAGAGCTTAGATCAGAAACACAAGTATTGAACTTAAGACATATTATTGGGAGATAAAGAGTGACAACAGATATGCATTTTATGCAAGTAATGCGTTACTAACATATTGATTTACATAAGCTATCAGAGCTATTTTTTGGTTATATACATAACGTTTGCACCAAATTGCATCTGAATATAATGTAGTTTTTTTCCCCTCCCTCCTTATTTGCATTATATATGTGCAATAACAGCCTCATGCATGACAAAACACACCGTTTAAAACGCTTTACCAGGTTAAATAGCATTATGTTGCACAATCATTTGTCGTGCTCAAATCATGCACACATACATACATGTATGTTATATTGTGCAAGCAATCTGCAATCACCCAAAACACATGAACAGCTGCAGAGGTCCAAATAACATTTAGACAACAAAATCACAGTTTGGCGAGATTCAACGCCATGCATGTCATCCAGCCCTGTGTTAAATGATTTACACGAGTCTGTCCTACCGTGGTTTATGGGATCCACTGTAGCTAGCTAGAGTCAGCTAGCTCCCGGCCTGCTGGGGAAAATCTGGCCTCCTCTTCTCCGCTCTCACTTCACAAAAAGCGATCGGTTTGAACAGCGATCCATCTATTTCTAACGTAACGATCGCGAACGGCCGGTAATCAGTTCGATGTGTATTTAAACGGATAATACTGCTGTTAACCGTTAACGGACTCGATCAGCTGGTTGTCAAGCACAACGGACGAGCACTTTAAATCACAGTCCGATATTCCGCCTCTGTCGCGCGTATTTTCATCATTTTTTGTCATGCCGTCGGTGTCATGCGTTCAATTTGCCTCTTTCTGTCATCGACAGGTCCGTCCCTGATTTTCTTTTCCTGCCTCATTCGCTTTTTGTTCGGGACTTCATGATGGCGGAGCGGGGCGGGAGCCGACCGGAAACCGGAAGTGCGGGTGAAGTGCAAATTAAGGGTTTTCTAACGTTCTCTAAATACGCATTTCATTACACTACAGCCTGGTGTTTTAGTGGCGTGTTTAAGAGTGAAATAAGCTCTCTACATGTTTGAGACCTGGTTAACTGTATTCATAAATTCATAGCTGAAATACATATCCAGCAAACAGGGAAATAACACTATATTTTGTGTTTATATAGGCAAGCGATTTTAAACATTATGTCACATCAAATTATTGCTTCAAAATAATTATTAGTAGTCATAGGTTTCACATCAATACCAATCTTTGATACCAATATTTCATTTAAAATCCACGTTTTTAGCATCTAAAACGGCATTCTTCCATCTTAAAATTATATCTAAATTACGAAATATTCTCTCAGTGTAAAATGCTGAACAGTTAGTTCATGTGTTCATGACTTCAAAGCTAGATTATTGTAATGCTCTACTGGGTGGTTGCCCTGCTCGCCTAATAAACAAACTCCAGCTGGTCCAAAACGCAGCAGTTCGAGTTCTTACCTGGGATCCGTTCTTCGTACATCGCCAATTCAGTTAGCTGGATTTGACTGCTGACGATTTGGCATGATCTTGGATTGTTTGGTTCTTCGAAGCTCATCCTGGACTTGCTGTCATAGCAACAAGTACGTAAACTTGAACCTGCAGGCTTATTTCATGTAAACAGGATTAGATTGCATCTTGAGGTGATACTTAAAATCGGTCCCAGTCACTGCTACTTTATTACAAGAGTTCCTTACTGAACCAGGGGCAATAATATTTTTTAAATAATAATAATATTATAATGTTGTGTAAAATGTGTATAATACTATAGACACAGCCACTTGATTGAGAGATTTATTTGTGATGGAATAATTACTTTATAATTTTATTGGAGTTTTACACACATGCTGTAACGTTACTCTGAGCCGTGCATTAATTTGAGTGGTGACAGATATTATGGGATGGCTTGATGCAGCGCAGGATATGCAGATAACTTGATCTTGTAAGATGTAAAGGGTGTACAAATTCTATAAAATCGTGAATATAAATAATTGGGAATCATGTTTAAAAAAAAAAACATTTATCCTATTATAACTTTTATGTTGGTTTGGTCGTTTGGCTGTTTCCTTATAAAGGTGCAGAAATTCGTGTTTTTTCTTCTTTTTTAATTTGTCAATTTTTTTGCCAGGTGGCTTTTTTAATTGTATGATGTCATTACGTTGTCTTGACGCCAGCCAATCGCTGCTTTACTGATCATGGTTTCGAGTATCGATGCATCTGCTCTCTTCAGTGAAGAACACACAGTAATCTTAGATAACTTAATCCAGATATTTTAATCCAATCCACAAATTCGTTTGAAGAACCAAATTAGCCAGAGATCAGTTATTACGATTAAAAGATCTGGGATCTGTCATATAATCTCAGGTGTATTAAGCGAGGTACAGAGAACAGACCCCAGAACTAGGAAGTATGACCATATTAGCCTAGTTCTGTCAACACTGCACTGGCTCCCTATTAAACATAGCACATTTCTGGAAATTATTTCATTAAAATCTTGCTAATGATTTACAAAGCACAAAATGGTTTAGCTCCCCAGTTCTTGAGCGAGCTCTTAACACATAGTCCTTCACGTCTGTAGTGATCACACAATTCTGGCCAGTTGATAATACCTAGAATATCAAAATCAACTGCAGGCGGTTGATCCTTCTCCTATTTAGTGCCTAAACTTCCTAGTATTCCTAGCATTGTTCAGGAAGCAGACACACTCTCAGTTTAAATAGACTAAAAACACATCTCTGGCATGCACATAACACATTATCAATTTATATTATTCAAATCATGTAAAATGATTGTTAGGCTCCATTAACTAGGTCAGCCGGATCCGGGAACACTTCCCATAACACCTGACGTACTCGTTACATCATAAGAAGAATGGCATTAGTCTCTCTGTTTATCCCGAGTGTGTAGCTTTTCATTTCTTAAAACAACCAAGTAGAAAGACATATCATGGCCATATTTCAATGTCAAGAATCATCAGGCTCAAAGTGTGAAAGAATGGTTGTGAGGGTCCAGAGCTTAAATTCATTGAAAGTCTTTGGGGTGTGCTGGAGGAGACTTTACAGAGTGCTGGACTCTTGCATTGACCAAAAATTGAGTACTGTATATGATATTTTACTTGAGTTTGGATAATAATCTAGTTATTTTTCAACAAACATCCAAGTACGTGTATAGTTGACCTGCTATATTTTTGTTCACAACACAGTTAAATGACGAGAAATACGATTTACTGTAATACTGGTCTGCAATGTTTTGTTTTTCCACCATGTGAAATATGAAAACATCACGATTGCACATATATTTTATTATATTTATTAGACTACATTATAGCTATAATTAATAAAAATGAATTCCAAAAAGTGCTTTTATAAAGCAGGATCTTTACATGAATCAGCCCATAAGTTTCTGAGCTGTTTATCTGTTTATGAAATGTGATGCATTTCATCTTTCTTATCCTCGCTTTTGGATACTCATCTCCTCACCTTCTCTTTGAACTTCATCTTGGGTCACCATGACACCTAAATATCAGCCTCTCGCTCCTCAGTTTCTCCTTTATGCTGTCCCTTATGTAACCTTTTCTGGCAGCACCCCCATCCAAAAAACATAGAGGAAAATAAATAAATAATAATAAAATCTGTATTAAGTTGCCCAAGGCCGAAGCTTCAGACTTAATCCCTTATGCAACAGATTTGTGAAATTTGGGTATGATTTGTAGGATGAAACCATACATTTATGTAACAGCAACAAGGTAAAGAGTTAAATGTAATACGTTTGTGCATCAACAATGACGGTCATGACAAATGAGTGCAATAAAGACGGTTAATGATAATTCTGTAAGCCTTCTGACATTCACATGTGCACTAGCGTCTCTAGTCTTGTTTTTATGATGCATTAAATCATTCTGAAAACTGTAATGTTACTGCAGTATGTAGTGCTGCAATTGTGTGATGTGCACACCATAACGCTCTAGGACAGTTCTGAAAAGTGACATTTTCTGAGAAATTTCTGTGAACAGTTCACGGAAAGGATTTACCATATGCCATGATGACATGAATTAACACCCTTGTAGAAACAGCAGGGGTGTTTCTTTTAATCCCTATTTGTCTATTTGTGGAAATAATAGGAATGTGCAATCAGAGGATCTCTTCATATTAATCTGGCAGATCTTATCATTATGCTTGCAATGTTAATGTGGAAGACGCTAATGAAATATACCACACATATACGTGCAAGAAATTAAAAATGTATTGTAACAATTTTACAATAATAAAATTATGGCTATTATTGAATACTACATATTTGCCATAACCTCATTTCTGCATGGTGCTTGGAAAGCACAGATTATGCTAAAATAGTAAGATACAAACGTAAATAAATAAATAAATAATAATAATAATAAAAATGTCTAAGTAAAATTCATAAAATTTGAACAACGTGCTCATTGGTTACCATATACAGTGAAAGATTATATTACATTTAATGAGATGTAATTATTTTACTATAAAATACTGTAAAAATAAATAAATAAATGCTTTATTGTACAAAATTAGATTTTATAATTTAAGGTAAAAACTGTAAAAGGACTAGAAGTATCAGTGTGATACATTATATTTGATTCTATTTAAATAATTATTTTTATTATGATTTTTATTTTGTGTAGTTCGCATCTTCTTCAGTGCTGCTAACCATGCAGCCTACACTAACCTTCAAATAAAATAAATACAAATCTTTATTATGCCAGATCCTGTCCTGATGTCATGATCATGTCTTGTTTAGTTTAGGGTTTACACAACAACGATGTAGCCTACTACAACAGAAAGTGTTTCCTTCGCGTTTTTCGCATACAGACGACAAAATGATCTGCGAAAATGACTATAAACGCTATATTCTGCTGCCAGGCCAGTAGATGGCGATGTCGCTTTGTAAAGAAACACTACGCGCCTATAGACTGAACGTGTAATACGCATGCGCATGACGTCACCGTTTTCACAAATTCGTGTTTTTGTAGTTCACACGGAGATGATAACGGTGTCGTTTTCAAAAGCTTGCACTTTGAAACCCTCGCACTATTCAAAAGTTTGCATTTTCAGGTAGAGGTCTGAATGGGATTATTTTTCAATCCTGCTTAGCAAGATTATCTACCGCTTCCGGCAAAAATATGTTTGATTTTATCCCACTCCCGCCTGAAACTTTCACGTTTTGTCCAGTTCCCGTCCACAAAAGCCAGTAGGAAGAAGTCTATGCTGATTTTTCAGCCCTTCCGTCTCGTTCTGGTGTTTATATGGCTATTTGTTTTTTTTTTTGTTTTTGTTTTTTTTATTTACACACACACACAATGCTTGAAATCTCTTGTGTGCTATTATTATTAGATAATTCTTTTTTTATCGGGAGCCCATTAGCCCATTTTCATGCCGAGGTCAGTCCCCTAAAATGCCATTGTCATGTAAATAAAAGGCAAAAATTGCATAAAACATTTTCTATTTTTAGTTGAAAATGGTGTTGTTTAGGGGCCATTTACACTACACTTACTAACTACTTTTACAAAGTGACATTGCCAACTACTGGTCTGGCATGCATCGTTTTTGCGGATCCGTGTGAACGGGGATTGTTTTGAAAATGTTGTCACTTGTACGCAAAAATTTTAATACGTCGTTGTCGTGTAACCGTACCCATCGTGTCTACACTAGACGTGAGCGGTGCAACGTGACAAAAGACAATGGAACCCATTAATACACTGATGCGGTGATGTAAACCGATGTCTTGTTCTATTTATGACGTACTGACATGAAAAACAAATGCTTTGCAATGGGCGCTTTGTCACATCCAGTGTAGACTGCTTTTTTATTAGTGTTGCGACGCGAGCGACAACGGTAGTGCCATTGTAGGCACAGTGTTCGTTCCTAGTTCATGGTTTTCCCTGTCACTGAGTTCTATTTCGTAGTTGGTTGTCATGGTTTCTGAGTAGTGCACACCTTGTTTCTCTGATTATCATTCCCAGTGTATTTAAGCCCGTTTCCTCAGGTCATTGTTCTGCGCCATCAGTAATTTGTAGTTTGTTTCATGTTCTTGGTGTTGATTAAAAAAATATCTTTATTCGCTCATTCTGTCACGCATCTCATCTTTTGGATTTACTATACACTACCGTGACACCTGGTCAACTGTAAATTCATCATTTCAGTTTAAGATTGAACTGTAATTAATCGTGTATACACTTATTTTACCACTTATTGTCACAAACTATTGTGATCAAAACTCTCAAAGACGCTGGAGAACTGGAAATGGATACACGCAGGAAACACACCAGTTGTCACGACGACCGACAAACACTGAGGGAGAACTGAAGACTAAATACACAGGGCAAATAAGGTGATTGACTAGACACATGTGAATGACATTACTAATTAGACAGACTGGGGGAAACTAGGACCCTGTCCACACGAAGCCAGAGCTTTCCCTATCCAATCTTTTTTCAAGAAATATCTGCGTACACACGAGAGCAATGAAACCGACTCAAAACGATGTAGTATACATGTCAGGCCAGTGTGTGGCGCTGTAATTCTGCCACCGAGAAGAAGAGTTGTGGCTAGAAGGGGTACAGCAATGGTAGGAAGTGAAGAAAAATCTCACAATAAAATAACAATAAATAAATTTGCTACTTACCAGATGTGTTTTTATTAACGCTTACACCCTAAACCTACCCTTAAAATAATGCAAATACAGTAATTAAATGACGGAATAATGATGTGCGCATGCCCAGTGCCCGTAGTTGTATCCCTTTCTAGTCTTTCCCGTGCCGGACGTGATGTGATGACATCACCGTTTCATAAAATATACGAATTGGCTGTACACACGAAAACGCAAGGGTGTCGTTTTCAGATTTATCCACTCTGGGACCCGGTTTAAAAAAATATCAGTTTCATGCTCCCAAAACGCCGGATCCGTGTGGACGAAACGCTGATACGATACAAAATTTTAACGTATACAGCTAAACGCGTCTCTGTGTGTACGGGGCCTAGGGCTGAATCCGAAATCGCCCCCTAAACCCTCATTCACGATTCCCTACTTTAGTCCACTAATACAGTTCACTGGAAGGAGTGAATGAAAACGAGTGAGTGAAGTCGGACAGCCGCTGTGTGTACATCAGCTGTACACTCGTTATTGCGGTGCAGTGTGGGATTGAATGAGTGCACTCGAAACATGTCCACTATGGTTTCGGACACCACTACAAATGGCTGTCCCCTCAAATAATGCCCTATTTTAATCCGATTTCTGATTCAGCCTAGGACACAGGAACGCAATGAACACAATAAACATGTGACACTTATGTTACTGGCTTGGTTATCAGTAAATTGATAATAAGTATCTATATAGTTTTCTAGGGTTTTCTATATAGAACCCTTGGGTTCTTGACTCAATCTTAATGCCAAAATGGTCCTATATAAGGATAATTTGTTAATTTGATAAATGTAAAGTATGTTCACAAGCTAATAAAAACAAAATCATAAAAGATTCTATATATGAAGTCACTGACTTATGAATGGCAAAATGACATCCCATAATGCGTGCAACATTTTTTTTTTTTTTTTACAGTGAATTTCTGCAAGCTTGTTTTGTCCACTGTAGAAACAATTTCAAGACTGAAAAGACTGTTAATTGATTAACAGTAAGTTCTCATAATAAACAGAGAAAAACTGTACGGTAATAGAGCTAACCTTACATTTTACATAATTTTACTGTAAAATAATTGACATTCCCAGAATTCCCTGTGCGGCTTCATATTTGATGTTTTTTAATTTTATTTATTATGTTAGTTATGTTTTTGTCATCAGGTCATTAGTGTTTAGTCACATCTTGTGTTGTTAAAGGAATGTTTATATTTTAGTGGCATGTGTTACGTGATGGTGTTTTGTATCTGTGTGCATGCCATTGTGCACCTATGTATATTATTATTTTCCTCAGCTTGTGGAGCTTGTGATGAACTTTGATTCATCATGTGTCTTGCTCTTTACCGCCAAGCGTTATTATGGTGGATGTCAGTATACACTCACCTAAAGGATTATTAGGAACACCTGTTCAATTTCTCATTAATGCAATTATATAATCAACCAATCACATGGCAGTTGCTTCAATGCATTTAGGGGTGTGGTCCTGCTCAAGACAATCTCCTGAACTCCAAACTGAATGTCAGAATGGGAAAGAAAGGTGATTTAAGCAATTTTGAGCGTGGCATGGTTGTTGGTGCCAGACGGGCCGGTCTGAGTATTTCACAATCTGCTCAGTTACTGGGATTTTCACACACAGCCATTTCTAGGGTTTACAAAGAATGGTGTGAAAAGGGAAAAACATCCAGTATGCGGCAGTCCTGTGGGCGAAAATGCCTTGTTGATGCTAGATGTCAGAGGAGAATGGGCCGACTGATTCAAGCTGATAGAAGAGCAACTTTGACTGAAATAACCACTCGTTACAACCGAGGTATGCAGCAAAGCATTTGTGAAGCCACAACACGCACAACCTTGAGGCGGATGGGCTACAACAGCAGAAGACCCCACCGGGTACCACTCATCTCCACTACAAATAGGAAAAAGAGGCTACAATTTGCACATGCTCACCAAAATTGGACAGTTGAAGACTGGAAAAATGTTGCCTGGTCTGATGAGTCTCGATTTCTGTTGAGACATTCTGAGAGTTGAGAGTCAGAATTTGGCGTAAACTGAATGAGAACATGGATCCATCATGCCTTGTTACCACTGTGCAGGCTGGTGGTGGTGGTGTAATGGTGTGGGGGATGCTTTCTTGGCACACTTTAGGCCCCTTAGTACCAATTGGACATCGTTTAAATGCCACGGCCTACCTGAGCATTGTTTCTGACCATGTCCATCCCTTTATGACCACCATGTACCCATTCTCTGATGGCTACTCCCAGCAGGATAATGCACCATGTCACAAAGCTCAAATCATTTCAAATTGGTTTCTTGAACATGACAATGAGTTCACTGTACTAAAATGGCCCCCACAGTCACCAGATCTCAACCCAATAGAGCATCTTTGGGATGTGGTGGATCGGGAGCTTCGTGCCCTGGATGTGCATCCCACAAATCTCCATCAACTGCAAGATGCTATCCTATCAATATGGGCCAACATTTCTAAAGAATGCTTTCAGCACCTTGTTGAATCAATGCCACGTAGAATTAAGGCAGTTCTGAAGGCGAAAGGGGGTCAAACACAGTATTAGTATGGTGTTCCTAATAATCCTTTAGGTGAGTGTATGTAAAAAGTACAAATCAGGTTTTAGTAGCAACATGACCTTAGTTTATCAGAGAAGGGCTGTTGAATTCACGGGTTTAAAATGTTTTAGGTAAACTGTAAAATGTACAGGCTGGACTATAATTATGTTTACATTTTTACAGTATTTTTACTGAGATGTTCTGGCTACCACAGCTGGCAGATTTTTCTTTCTGTAAAAACGACAGACTTTTTTTACAGTGTACCTTATTTATTTAATTGAACAGGATTTAAATGTGTAAGTAGAGCAGTTCATTCACTTTAATTTCTGTCTGAGTCTGATTGTTGATCATATCATCCTTCAAATTGATGTCAGTGACCCCTCCCCCCGGTTACTTTCATACACCATACAAAAGCCCTCACGAGCTGAGGCTGAGCCAGTCAATCACAGGGCACAGCGGTCTGAGGACAACATCAACTCATCAGCATTTGAGTCGGCAAACACTGAGACAAGACTGGAAAAAAGACAAGAGAACACCAACAGATAAAGACCAATTTGTTGAATTTCACTCCAGACTGAGTGCAGTACAAGGTAAGCATATTTTACATATTGTCATTCACTGTTCAAAACTTTAATGTATAATGAACTTATTATGCACATATGCTATACTGTACGTACTTATGCCTTGGTCGTATCATCAGTTTAGGACACAGACAGCTCATCCTAATACTCACAGATATGACTGCTTGTATCTTCTTACGGGGAGCAAAAATTGTGAGTATGCTGAATATTTACAGTTACTGTCATGTCAGATTTGTTAATATTTGTTATTTCATAATCATCCAATCTTAGGAACGCCGGCCCCACAAATGATGTTTTGTTTTTTATTACGCTGTCAAAAATGTCCACCTGTTTCAAAGTTCAGTTGCCGCCTTACATTAAGTATAGTCAACTTGAGTCATTTCAACTTAAATTATATTAAACTGACTTAAGTTGAGTTGAATCTCATATAGAAGAAATTGCTTGAATTATTTTGATGAGTTAAAGTCATTGCCGTGACTTATACTGATCATATTTTTTAGTTGTTATTAGTTTTGTGGGTAGCACTTAGTTTTCATTTAATAATAATACGTTTTTGCAATAAGTTTTCTTTTGTTAACATTACTCAACTACATTAGGTGCAT
Organism: Paracanthobrama guichenoti; assembly: GCA_018749465.1. Classification (NCBI taxonomy): domain Eukaryota; kingdom Metazoa; phylum Chordata; class Actinopteri; order Cypriniformes; family Gobionidae; genus Paracanthobrama; species Paracanthobrama guichenoti. Next base: position 23,124,097 of record CM031954.1, read on the forward strand.
GAACTAACAATGAACGCTACTTCCTAGCATCTATTAATCTTAGTTGAGCTTAATTTCAACATTTATTAATACACTGTAAACAAATCTTTTCATGATTTGTCACATTTTTTCAACTCGACTTAGATCATTTATGTGGTTCAGTTAACCTAATATTTTGAGTTTCTGTTGATTAAACCAATCTCCTTCATTTTATTAACTCAAATTGTTAAGGTAACCAGGTTACTTACATTTTTTATGTTATACCAACAATATTTTTTACATTATTAAAATCAAAAGTTGTATTTGTTATTATTATTTAATGTACCTATCACGGACATGAACTATTTTTATTAACTATCATTAACAAAGACTAATTACTCCTGTAACAAATATATTGCATTTTTAGTTAATGCATAAACTAACGTTAACTAACCTTATTGTGAAGTTTTACCTCTTTTATTATAAAACAAGCAGGAAAAAATCATAAATGCGGAATTTGTTTTGTTTTACTTTATAACATCTTCCAATTTTATTACGTTTAGTACATTATTTTTAAAATGACTTTTATTTAATTTGTAACACTTACAATAAAGTCCCATTACTTCAGGTAATGCATAACTAACATTAACTATGTATTAGTAAAGGTGAATTTAACATTATTAATAAATGTTTTAGAAGTTTCATTATTAGGTCATGTAAACTAATGTAGTTGACTATAATGTTAACAAATGGAAGTTATATTTCATTTTTTCTTAGTTTAGTTTTAGTATGAAACATGTCTAAATAGGAGAAAAACGGAAATGCTGTGTAATCAGATTCATGATTCATGTTGTATTAAATGATTGTTTGGCCTGATTCATCAGATTCATAATCATATTCAGTCCCACTAAATCAGGTGGGGTATTAATATGTCATCACACTAAACCCTTATAGTCACATTCAGCCGATAAACCCTCTAATTCATATGAAAATGGGCGGAACGTGCCATTGAGTGTTATCATCTTAATGAGATTTATTACAATGCACTGGGGCTGCTTTTAAAAACACTTTCCGTTATTAAACTGTGGTAAAATAAGCCTTTTAGATTAATCTGGGGTGGTGGTGGTGGTGTGTGTGTGTGTGTGTGGGGTCTAATAGAGACCAGGACGTCCAGGCGACATGAAGCATGTTTGCGAGGATTAATCTACCTGTCATTTTGGTTTTGCAGGACAGAGAATTGGCAGATGATGAAATTGAAGGTAAACACACCTGTCAGTCGTAATGTGTGGATATTCTACTGTCAAAGCTTGAACTGAAGTATGCAACAAATGATAGATTACAAATATTTCTTAATATAATGTCATTTTATTAAGACACTCAGATATATTCAAATGCTTTGGGACTATTTCAATAGGAAGAAATGTATGACAATAAATATTGGTAGAGAAAGATTTTTATTATTATTATTATCTATGTATTTATTAATTTACTTATTCATTCATTCATTCTAAGTGGCTTTTATTACTGCAATATAAAATGTGCTGTTGTTGGTGATGCCATAGAGCCTTTTTGCAAAGGACCATCTTATTGCGCAGTCAAACTAGACTTCTGAGCGCATGAAATTTCTACAACACAGTTTACCGAACTTGAACTTTGGACGCATGTATGGAGCCCTGCACATGAAATGCGGACAAAAAATATTGTGGCCACGAATTATCAATTTGTTCTCACCACAACTTACAATATACGTTAGCACGTTTTTTGTTCCCTCGTTTTAAGTCAATTGTGTGCACGATAGCTATAATAATTTGTTTCCTGGTTTTAGTCAAACGTGGCCATGCACGTTGTAATAATTAATTCCTATGACTTAATTAATTCCGTCATTTTACTAAATCATGGCAACATTGTAATCATTTGTTCCCTTGTTTTAGTTCAATCAAAACGAGGGAACGAATTAGCTCAGCATGGCCAAGATTTACTAAAACGAGGGAATGAAATAAAGGTAGGGTAAGATTTTTTTCCAGAAACATTTTGGGCCATACACCTGGCAAAAGTGTTTTTTGCTAGTTGTTTAAATAGCACTGTAAAAAAAAAAAAAAATTACGGCAGCTGTGGTTGCCAGAACTTTACCATAAAAAATACGGTAGCAACATTTCAGGCTAAATTTTCAGTAAATGACTTTATTTCATTAACTGAAACCAACTTATTGACATACTAATATCTGTTATGTACCTTTGATATATACTGACAACCACCAATCACAGTGGTGATGAGAGTCACGTGATGAATCAAAGCTCATCACAAGCAGCTCTTAGGAAGACAATAGTAATATACAGAAGGTGTCATTCACACAAACACTAAACACCATCATGGTAACACACATGCAATTAACTGCAATAAACATTGATTTATCAACATTAATGTAACACTAATGTACATTACTGATTAGAAAAAAACGAAGAAACTAATTTCAATTTCACCAAAAATACATCAAATGTGAAGTGTCATGCAGGGAATTCTGGGAATCTTTTTCACTAAAAAAACAAAAATCTGTCAATTTAATGGTATTTTACTGTTAAATGTAAGTTTTACCGTTAAAATCACGATTTGCCATGGGTGTGCTGGTCTGAAAACATATTCAGTAAACATATGTTTATTATGGATGAATGTGCTTTTTGAGCTTCAAACTCAGTGGACCCCATCACCCCATCATATTTATTAATATAACATCAGAAAGAAGAATGTCATATACACTTAGCTTGAGGGTGAGTAAATCATGGGTTCATTTTAAAGTGAACTAATCCTTTAATGTGTGGGAAGGAGCAAATTCTTAATTTCTGGTCACAAAATATATATATATATATATATATATATATATATATATATATATATTTGTCTGCATGTCATATGCGGGGCTCTGTAGTATCACGCCGAAATCTTCTTCGCATGAACTTCAATGGAAGTCAGTGGAGCGAAAAGTGTAGTGTGACGCCCTATATAGTGTTTTAATCTGTGGAATGTAAATGTTCCATGGATGTTAAAGGGATAGCTCAGCCAAAAATGAAAATTTTATGTTTATCTGCTTACCCCCAGGGCATCTAAGATATAGGTGACTTTGTGTCTTCAGATTTTTAACTCCAACCGTTGCAGTCTGTCAGTCGTATAATGCATGTCAATGGTAACACATGAGAGCAAAAAAAAAAAACATGCACAGACAAATCCATATTAAACACTGCGGCTTGTGACGACACATTGATGTCTTAAGACACGAAACGATCGGTTTATGTGAGAAACCGAACAGTATTTATATAATCTTTTACCTCTAATACACCACTATGTCCAACAGCCTTCGGCGTGTGATCACTTCCGGTAAGTGAGGTCAATGTACACGATATGCCGTAGAGATGTGCGCTGAAGGCTGTTGGACATAACCGATCGTTTCGTGTCTTAAGACATCACTGTGTCATCACAAGCCGCAGTGTTTAATATGGATTTGTCTGTGCATGTTTTTTTAACTCTCATAGTTCTCATACTCTCATTTGGTTACCATTGACATGCATTATACGACTGGCAGACTGCAACGATTGGAGTTAAAAATCTGAAGAAACAAAGTCACCTTTATCTTAGATGCCCTGGGGGTTAGCAGATCAACATCAAATTTTCATTTTTTGGGTGAGCTATCCCTTTAAAGGTTCTTTATGGAGCCATCGATGCCAATAAAGAATCTTTATTTTTCAAAGTGTACACACACACATTGGTGATCTTTCTTTGTTCTCAGAGCTGAGAGAGGCATTTAATGAATTTGACAAAGATAAAGATGGTCTTATTAGCTGTAAGGACCTGGGAAACCTGATGAGGACGATGGGTTACATGCCAACCGAGATGGAGCTGATCGAGTTGGGCCAGAACATCAACATGAATTGTAAGTAACGTGCAAAAACAGCAAAAACATTAATGCACCTGCAAACAAAAGTACATTTGTAATCTGTTTTCACTTTCTTTTTGTCTCAGTGGGAGGAAGAGTAGACTTTGAAGACTTTGTGGAGTTGATGACCCCAAAGCTTTTGGCAGAAACAGCAGGCATGATTGGTGTGAAGGAACTGCGAGACGCTTTCAAAGAGGTGAGAAGACAAACTAAACAGAAACGTGTGTCTGTTGAGGCGCAATGACGAACAATTAAGGTTACTTGGCATTTTGTGGATTCACCCAAACAGAAGGTGGCAAAACTCTCACCTGGCTTCAGCAAACTCCATTTGACCTGTTACTACAACGTTATCGCTCACTTTAAGGGGGTGGAGGGAGGATGAAGTCCTTGTAGTTAATGAACTCAATTTGCTCTGGATGAAAAGCAGATCAGTGGTTCTCAGTTGGTGGGTTGCGACCCATGTATAGGGTGCATGTCTGTTCTTTAGAGGTCACGGCTAGCCAGCGTAAATGCAAATATCATTGAGAACCATACATTTCCCATAAACTCCTTTTTCTCATCTACAGTTTGATATGGACGGCGACGGCTCGATCACTACGGAGGAACTGAGAAGTGCTATGAGTAAATTACTGGGAGAGCACATGAACCACAGAGAGATTGACGCTGTCGTCCGAGAGGCGGACAATAATGGTGATGGTACGGTAGATTTTGAAGGTGAGAAATGACACAAATTTTCAATGCCAGACAAATAATAGCCTATAGACTCCTCACACTTCCTACACATATGCAGTCAAACCAAAATGTATTCAGACACCTTCAACATTTTCTCACATTGTCACAGTCTATTCTCTATAGTTTAAAAAAATGGTAATAAAATGTGTCAAAACTGTGTCAGAATAAAATCATCTTGATAATGTCAGATAACTTTGATAGGAAGGGATGTAATGGATTACAATCAGCCAATCAGCTGTTAGGTTTAAGTACACAATTAGATAATACCAATTTAACTCAAGCAATGATCAAGCAATGCTTCATTTTGTTCAGTCTGTGGTGTCAAAGGTCACATTAGGTCAAAGTGTCTGAATCATTTTGGTCCCAAATTTGCATCAGTTTTACTGGTAGTCACTGTATGAAGAATGTTTGGGTGTAATATGTCACAGTTTACTTTATTTTGCTCTCCTCACTTACAGAAATGAGCTATAGTCCTGCACACACTAGTGAAAACTTGTTTCTGAAATGTTTGGTTTGACTGTAGCCTACGTGTGAAATGCTTTTCTGCTTGTTTTTTGTGCAGAATTTGTGAAGATGTTGTCAAGCTGCTGAGAAAGCCATCTTATTCTGGATGCTGCAGATACATAAAACATACATAAACCAAAGTTATTCCACACAAGACAGCATATGCATGGACGTAAATATAACAGCTATGTACAGAAAGATTTCTTCCCCACAAACTATGCAAAAATCTCACGCTTTCAATGCAATACCAAGTTATTGATCTTATGCACAATATTTCTCTGAAATTATATACAGCTACATGTCTAATATCATCTTTACATTATTTTTAATAGATATGTCCTCAATAAAATACAAAATCAAGAAATAAATGGAGTGACGTTTCTTTTTTTGTGAATGTGAGTTTTCTGGAGCACACAAAAATCCAAAAGGAAGAAAGAAATCGCATACTTCCCCACTATGTAATAGGCAAAAAAACAGTATGTGACAAGAATAGTATGTCAGAATTCCCATACTCCGAGAACCTTCCTGTGAGATGATGAAGTGTGCATGCGATGGACTGATTTCGGATGCAGCCGTGTAAATCTGATCTGGGTTCAGTCTCCTAATCTTTATGCCTGAGACCTTCAGATTAAGTGCCCCCTGAACCGAACTCATGCTCTTCAGCACGGTCCGCTGTCGTCAGCCTCGATGACATCCTTTTTATGAATGATGCTAGATCCTGTAGGATTCCTGTAACCAAATATCTCCATTAATCTGTCGTTTCTCAGAAAGGAAAAAAAAAAAAACCCCACTGAAACAAGCCATGTAATCTATGTACTGGGCTGCTCCCGAGAGCAGATGGTGAAGATGAGAAATCACTTTTAAGAGAAACTTTCTTTGGAAGATTAGAGGGGATAATGGAAGGATGACGGGATGAGAGGCACTGAAAGATTTTGGACTGTTTATGAGCAAATTGATGTGGATATACAGCAAAAACTGTACAGATGGAGAAAAAAATCAGACACTTGAGCCAGAGGGATAGAGGGATTGCTTATTGCAGATACTGATATATTTAGTTAATTATTTACATGTAGTTAATAACTATAAATTATGCAAGGATAACTTAAAATGAAGTTTAACCCTATTTAGTTATCTTAAAAAAAAAAAAAAAAAAAAAAAAAGTCTATTTATTAAAAAAAGATAACTACACTCTAAAACAAAAATGCTGGGTTAAAAACAACCCAAATTAGGTTGTTTTAAAAAAAAAAAAAAAACAGTAAACTTGTAACACTTACGATTAATCCTGATTTATTTATAGATTTTTTTGGGTCATGCTGTTGCCATTCTGGCATAGAAAAATAAACTAATTAATTAATTAATAAAAAATAAAATAAAGGTACATTACCGTATAAAATATTATCTGGAATCAAACAGTACAAATTCTATATAACAAATCTAGAACAGTAATTTTCATAAGAATAAAAAATGAAAATGATCATTAGAAATGTTCGTTAGAAAATTAGCGCACATTAAATGAACACTTATTTAGACATTTACTCAATAACAATAATATTAATTAATTAATTAAATATACAAAAAACAAATAAATAAATAAATAAATCTAAATTGCTTATCCATTGACAAAGCTGACAGATTTTGAAACTAATCACTACTGTTAATATGCCAAGTGGGCACATATATCTACCAGAATAATCTCAAAAATGGCTAAATATCATTTTGATGAATCTGCTTGACCGAGTCACTGAGATCACTATTACTAATTCCTATCAGCATAATACATCAAACTAAAACAAGGTGACAGGAAATACTAACAACTTCACCAGAGACCTCCAAGGAAGTCTAAACTTTATCACGTCACGCTTGGTTTCAAACACCTCAAATAAAAGAGCTGGATTTAATCGCAGCAGTTTATGAATTAATAAAAACGACGAAGGTACTCAGAAATATACTTTAAAAACACTGGACAGAACAATCAATAAAACACTGATGAGAACGTGCAAAGACTGAATCAAAACCAAGGCTGTGAACACACAGAGGGATGATCAACGAAACATAGAACAGGTGTGCATCTAAAGCAGTGCCAAAGGTAACTAAAGCAGATGAGCAGAACACAAAACAAACAGAAAATAACCCTGATGCAGAGCTCAAATCAGACAGAACAGAGCACGCCGCGTGATTAGCAAATGCGATGAAATCCCCAAACATCCTGGATCTGCCTGTTCCGAGGCTCTTTGAGAGAGAGAGAGAGAGAGTAAATAACAAGGGAGAATGAGAGAAATAAAGAAAAGGATCAATGGAAGGAAGAGCCTTGTCAAGTCATACTGAAGGTTAAGAGATGAAAGCGAACCGGTTGTGCTGTGATTCTTCATGCGTTCGACTCAACAGATATGATGAAACTTTGACACTGTTGCATAAGCATGCTAAACTGCTGCTTTGCAGCTTGAGATTGCAGATTTAAGGGTGAAGAAAAATCCTGAAAAGTCTGAGTGATCCAATATAGTGTGCTTATAATACACAGACCAAAAATAAAAAGGACATTATCTCAGGATATGTGGCCATCTCCATTGTTGTGTTTGCAAGGTCACTTTCCTGCTGTTGTTACCATAGATCAGGGGTGGCGAACTCTGGTCCTGGAGAGCCTCAGTCCTACAGTTTTGCTTCAACCCTTATGAAACACACCTGAGCAAGCAATCAAAGTCTGAAGGGTTAGGCAGGCAGGTGAGTTTTTTCAGGCTTGGAGCTGAACTCTGCAGGACCGGAGTTCACCACCCCTGCCATAGACATACACTATATTGCCAAAAGTATTGGGACACCCCTCCAAATCATTGGATTCATGTGTTCCAATCACTTCCATGACCACAGGTCAATCAAGCACCTAGGCATGCAGACTGCATCCAAGCCTTACATCACCAAGTGCAATGCAAAGCGTGGGATGCAGTGGTGTAAAGCACGCCACCACTGGACTCTAGAGCAGTGAGACGTGTTCTCTGGAGTGACCAATCGCGCTTCTCTGTCTGGCAATCCCATGGACGAGTCTGGGTTTGGTGGTTGCAGGAGAACAGGGCTTGCCTGACTGCATTGTGCCAAGTGTAAAGTTTGGTGGAGGGGGGATTATGGTGTGGGGTGTTTTTTCATGAGCTGGGCTTGGCCCCTTAGTTCCAGTGAAACGAACTCTTAAAGGGATGGTTCACCCAAAAATGAACATTTTTGCTTACCCTCAAGTTGTTCCAAACCTATATGAATTTCTTTCTTCTACTGAACACAAAGGAAGATATTTGGAAGAACACGACATTAAAAGTACCATAGTAACATGTAATATTTAGTTAATACATATTGGCCCGGTTTCACAGACAGGGATTAGATTAAGCCAGAATTAAGGCCCTGATATTTACGGCAAAATAGTTTTTCGTTCTTCACTTAAGAGTAAAATGAAGTTATAATACGATATACTGTTATCAAACATACGATGCCACCCACACTGCTGAGAGAAACATTTAGATGAATATTTAAATATGTGCTGCACACTTTCATCTTCATAGCAAAATAAACACAACAAAACTGAGAAAACAGCAAACATTTTTAAAATAAAGCATAAGAAAACCGTCTTATCATCGCAACGTGGATATGTTTGCACGAGCTCTGCAATTTGGCACTCTAGTAAAGCCACGTTTATTTATATAGCACTTTATACAAATAGATCACTTAAAATCAAGCAGCTTTACCGTATTAAACATGAAAAACAGTGTCAGGGTCTCATTTTATCAGAAGTACAACTTAGTGCAGCTCTCCAGTGAGTGTCACTCACGGACATTCACATTGGCAAGCTGTTTTGTCCCAAACTAAGTTCATTTTGGCCTGATTTTGTTCTAAATGACGTCACACCAGCTTGTTCTTCGATTTTGCTTGAAGTATATCAGGGCCTTTAGGCCTTAGTTCAAGTAGTATAAATGTTGCTTAGAAGGAAAAAAAACATTACTGGTGTGCATCTTGAGACAAAGGCTGTGAAACGGGGGAAAAACACAAACCCACACATTCTCACCTGTTAAAGGTTATCCCATTTCTTCAGGAATTTAGTTTCACAACCAGAAGCTGAGCATGTTGTGGCATGATTCTTACTGTGAGTGAAGACAACTTAACCTTTCCAAGATGGCGGCCACGCCGACGTACATGTCTGTGCCATGTATATATGGTTGTTACTGTCTGTTTTGTGAAAGGAAAAGAAGACCTTAAAGGGTTAGTTCACCCAAAAATGAAAATTAGCCCATGATTTACTCACCCTCATCCTAGGTGTATATGACATTCTTCTCTCAGTTGAATAAAATCCTAGTTATAGTAAAAATGTCCTGGCTCTTCCGAGCAAGTCCATAAAAGTGCATCTATCCATCATATAACTGCTCCACACGGCTCCGGGGGTTAGTAAAGGCCTTCTGAAGTGAAGTGATGCGTTTGTGTAAGAAAAATATCCAAATTTAAAACTTTGTAGAGTAAAATAACTAACTTGAGGGTGAGTAAATCATGGGCTAATTTTCATTTTTGGGTGAACTGACCCTTTAAGCTGCAATCTGTAACTTTTTGTGTTCAAAATTAACAAAATTTATATGATGAGTGAGTACATCATGAATCCATTTTCCAAACTGTGTTTTTGTCCTATCCTGAATCCCTACGGTACACCTATAATAATTATTTATATTCGGACTATTTAAGATCGGTCGGGTCGCCACCGCTGCAGAGTACCTGCATGAATCGTCATAGACATAAACAGAGAGAAGTAGCTCCGGCTACAATGTTCTTCCGCAAGACGCATGCAGTTCTGTTTATTAACCGCTAGAGCGGAAAAAAATGTACTTTAAAGGGTTAGTTCACTCAAAAATTAAAATTATCCCATGATTTACTCACCCTCAAGTCATGTATAGCTGTATATGACATTCTTCTTTCAGACGAATAAAATTGGAATTATATTAAAAATGTCCTGGCTCTTCCAAGCTTTATAATGGCAGTGACTTGTTGCCTCGTTTTTGAAGTCCATAAAAGTGCATCTATCCATCATATAACTGCTCCACACGGATCTGGAGGGGTTAATAAAGGCCTTCTGAAGCGAAGCGTTTGTGTAAGAAAAATATCCAAATTATAACTTTATAAACTAAAATAACTAACTTCCGGCGGTTAGCGGTACGCAAGTCATGGGGTCATTTTCATTTTTTGGGTGAACTATCCCTTTAAGGAGACCTACACTGGAATAATTCCAATTTTTAATGTTTTTGAAAGTCTCTTCTGCTCAGAAGTCTGCATTTATTTGATATTGTGAAATAATATCACAATTAAAAATAGCTGTTTTCTTTTTTCAATACATTTTAGAATGTAATTTATTGCTGTGACACAAAGCTGAAATTTCAGCAGACATTATTCCATTTTGATTTTGTGCTGCATTTTTCAGTTGCGCTGCTTGATATTTTTGTGGAAACTGTGATACACCCCAACCAGGATTTGTTGATGAATAGAAAGTTTAAAAGAACAGCATTTATTTGAAAGAGAATCTTGTCTAGGTGGTCATTGCCCAGAATATCTCGATCTGACCAAACCCACATATCCAGAATCCTCTCTTGCAGTCGCATGACAATAGTGGCTGTTGTATTTGCTTGACAGCTGGGATTGAAGGGCTTAGGCCACAAATTACCCAAAGTAAAACTAACACCCCTTTCCCTCGCACACAATATTACAGAGCACATCTGTCCTGCACAACTGCCCTCAGCTCGAGTCATGCTGTCCGTGCCAAGGCCAAGATTCATGCCCTAAAAGTGCTTGATTAAAAACTTATATAACACGTATTGGTTTCGGTGTGTCATCTGGAATCCAACATGCTTTATAAACTTAGACCAAAATTGGAACAAAGAAACATTTAAGAAAAGCATTTTGTGGTTGCAGAGAATACCTAGAATATCTACAAGAATGCCTCCAGTATAGGAAATGAAAGAAGAGAATAATCGGAGAATGAACCAGCTGAAGGGGAGATGATGGATCTTTCATATGAAAAAGAGAGCTGTTTAAGAGGAATACATGATGGCAAATGATGTAATGGTTATGGCCTCTGGCCCATCATTTCAGTTTTATCCCTGAAACATCCAAGACAGGATGTTTTATCCGCATAAATCTCTCTCTCTTATTCATGACATGCGCCTTCTGCACATAGGTCAGACAGCAGCGTTATGGCTTGATCGGGATCATGACCTCTAACTCTAATCAGCTTTTTCATAACACCATGTTTTTAATTTTTTTATAAGTCACAAACACCCAAGAGACACATGCATTTCCAATAATTATGTAGCACTTATGTATGAGAATACAGATGTGTGAACCATGAAATATTGTAACACGGGTGAGTTGTAAAAACATTTTTATTATTAATTTAAGTTACTCTGGTAATTTAATTTCATTAATCGCATCCAAAATAAAAGTTTGTGTTTACATAATATATGTGTGTGTACTGTATATAATTATATAAATGCACACTCATTCATGTATATTTAAACAAATATTTGAATGTATATACTGTACATATATTTATATATATATAAATATATTATATATATATATATATATATATATATATATATATATATATATATATATATATATATATATATATATATACCCTCAAAAAAATATATATATATATTTTTTTACTTAAATATATACATGCATGTGTGTATTTATATATACATAATAATTATACACAGTACACACACCATTAGATGTGTATTTTAATTTTAATAAATTCTATTTAACTGCTTAATTAGTTGCATTTTCTATGCTACATGTTTAACATATATACATAGTATAATATGTAAAACATATATAAAATAATAAAATGAAATATAAAGAAAAAATGCTGTTTTTATATTTAAATGTATTTTCATATCTTTCTATAATTGCATCCTTCTATAAGTTTATCTCTGAGGCTTTTCTCTTTTCTTTCTTTCTTTTTATTATTGCATTCTCTTACGCTAAAAATAAGGTGGATAAGATGCTCCTGACGTTCATAAAATATATTAAAAAAACTACAAGAACCAGAATTAAAAATGCGAATGAACGGATATGACGTGTTACGCAATATTACGTTCTCACGTTCTATCGACTGACAGCTGCCGCTTTCGCTCGCTGGAGGAAGTGACATTTCCAGTGAGTTTTTTATGCCATATAACACGTTGTTTAACGTAACCTGAATCTGCAGAGCGTTGACCATCCTTCTGACTTGTGTTTCACACAGTTTATTGACGCGCAGTGAATCTGTCAGTCATTTTCCGCGTGCAGCTTTTGCTTTGGCGAGTTGTTCCCTGATGATGGCAGTGCAGACCACAACTACATGTGGAGAAATTACCTATTATTTTATAAATAATCGTGATTAGGAGACATTCAATGAGCAAATGCCAAACATATGTATCACATTATGTCACATTAAGTAAATATGTAACTTTTTTTGACCTGATTTTGTCTACACCCCATGAAAACAGAGATTTGTGAGACCTTCTGTATGCAGGCTCCTGTACTTGCATTGTATGTTTGCTATTATAAATCAGCTTCTAAATGTGTCTTTTATTATTTTACAGGTTTTCCCTCCCTCATGTTCACCAGATGTAGGAGATTTTCTGGAAAACTTCTCCACCTGAGCTGTAGCATCTCCTTCAAAACCAGCAAATTTCTCTGTAGTCCACAGCTTTCTACTTCACATTCATTTCTCTCTTCTCTTTTTGCATATTCCCCTGGCCCACGGTTGTCTTTTCAACACCCCGTTCCCTCAAGGTCTCGTTTTCCTATACTCGGGTCTGATAGAGTTATACGTTACCTTTCTGATTTCACCCATCCTGCTGGACACATGGATTTACAAGGAGTGCTCGATGTTCTCGAACAGCTTGCTCCACTGTCATTGGCTGAATCATGGGATAACGTTGGCCTGTTGGTGGAGCCCAGCAAACCACGGCCAATCAAAACAATCCTGCTGACCAATGACCTGACAACAGCCGTCATGGACGAAGCTGTAGCGATGAATTGTGACCTCGTTGTCTCATACCACCCTCCACTCTTTCGACCTTTCAAACGCCTGCTTCAGAAGGACTGGAAGCAGCGGTTGGCCGTCAGAGCAATAGAGGGCGGCATTGCCATTTTCTCCCCACATACTTCATGGGACAGTGTCGAAGGAGGCGTCAATGATTGGCTAGTTGGAGGAATGGGTAAGAAAGAACACACATTCTGTAGTCTGGGTCAAAGAGTCAGAGTCATTCTTACTTCTGCCTTTATTCACAGGCAGCGGACAAGTGTCAGTATTAAGTCAAGCCCACTCTTGTGGCCCACAGAAACATAGACTCGAGTTCTCATCCATGAATGAAGAAGAACTAAACAGCCTTTTGGAGCAACTAAGACATATAGAAGGCAGTGAAACCTTTAAATGCTCTGCAATAAGGTAAGTATACATTTGCAAGCTTGCAAATGTAAAGTTCATCCAAAATTGCAAGTTCACCCTAAAATGAAAATTCTGTCTTTAATTACTCGCCCTCATGTCGTTCCAAACCCGTAAGACCTTCGTTCATCTTCGGGAACACAAATTAAGATATTTTTTATTAAATCTGAGAGCTCTCTGAACCAGCCATGGGCAGCAACGTCATTGCAACTCTCAAGGTCCAGAAAGGTAGGAAAGACAATAGTCCCTTGTGACTCCCCACTGGTTCAGCCTTAATGGTATGAAGCGACGAGAATACTTTTTGTGTGCAAAATAATGACTTGATTCAACAATTTCTTCTCGACTGTGTCATTCTCCTACCCTGTTGACGTGGTAAATACAGTGCAGAGCTTCTGAGTTCTCCGTCAGAACGGCGGCTTACCATTGGCTAGCTCCTGCGTCAGCATCACACGCATGCATCGTGGTGCTCATGTGAACAGCATCGGGCAATGGTGAGCTCGGAAGCGCTGCACTGTATTTACAGGGTAGGAGATTGCCACAGACGAGAATAAATTGTTGAACTTTTCGTTCTTTTTGTTCGTTTTTTTGCGCACTAAAAGTATTCTGGTCGCTTCATAAAACTAAGGTTGAACCACTGGAGTCACATGGATTATTTTAACAATATCTTACGGGTTTGGAACGACATGAGGGTGAGTAATTAATGACAGAATTTTCATTTTTGGGTGATTTAACCCTTTAATACATTGGTATCCAATACCATTGGTATTCATACACTGCTCCATATTCATCTTCAGAAATGAAAGGGGAGGGCAGCAGGTGAATCTAACCTGTAATAGTTCAGCACTAACTGCTGCTGTGCAGATTCTGGGTTCAAATCCACATGCCAGCAAATCCCTGAACATCACACAAGTCCAGCAGGTGAGCAAACAAGAACAATTTTTAGCTCTAAAATTAGTCTTTTTTTGGTATTTGTTATACTGGTCATCTTTGATTTGTCAGCACGATCGTTTTTTTTTTTTAAATAAATGAATTAGGGATGCTCCGATCAGGATCTTTGCAGCCGATACCCAGTACCGATTTCTTGTCATGTGATCGGCCGATCCCAATTCCAATGCTTCACTGATTTGTAAGCTCTCTGATCACTGTTAAATAATCACAAAAATTATTCATTATACAGTGAACATTTTAATATGCCTTTAAAATGGGGTTTCTGCATAACAGGATACTTAATATGGCTGGGCGATATGGACAAAAAAATCTCAGTATTTTTTGGTTTAATGGCGATATATATCCTGTATTTTTGACATTTTTCTATTTGGATAAAAACAAATCATTATTTATTTTTAATAATAATTTTATTTCACATCCTGCCTAATGATGTCCTAAAAACAATGTTGATATTGAAGGCTATAAACAAATACAGTGAATGTAATATAGGCATGTATTAATAATTTAGTTTTTAAATTCACTAAACTCAAAATGAATGTAAAAACAAACGCATATAGCCTGTATTTCATTACCCAATTATAATGGTCACTTTCATAAAAATATACATACTAAATTTAAAATTCCACATGAGGCACATTTATTGTCCAACAACAAATATTTTAAACATATTTAGGCATATTTCTAGGACCATATGTTATAAACACTTTTAATTTAATAATATAATTGACATCCTGATATATAATTATGCACCTGGGTGATAAATCATTGACTGTTTTCTCTTTTTCTTTCTCTTCTCCTAGCCTCCCTTGTTGGGTTGTGGTCAAGGACGACTCAGTGTTCTGGATGAGCCAGTGTCTGTTTCCACAGCAGTGCAGAAAATGAAGACTCACTTGGGTTTGCCCCATTTGAGACTGGCCCTGGGGGACCAACACACATTAGGTGGGGTATGAGAGATATCCACCTTATTTTGTAATGTAAGAATGGGCCATTTTTACTTTTAAACGAAGGCTTCCAGTGTCTGTCGCTTCCAGCTCCACTTCTAGAGTGCATCATGCTGCTTGAAATTGCAAACTGGTATTTATTATTATATTATTTACTTCTTATTGTAATCATTAGGGCTAGGGTTGGGGCGATAGATGATGCCATCGTCCATCGCCAGTGGCTGACAGACATAACGATGTTGAGCCAGCATCATGATCGCCTCTAGTATTTTTATTTAAAGCCACTTCATTCAAGGCCTTTGAGCTCTGTGCGCGTTCTCTCTTTCTCTAGCCACATTAACGGAGCTTAACACTCAAACGCAACCGTCATCGTCTATTGCGATGGTTCACTGTAGACATCGTCTGATGCCAATTTGGTAGACATCGTAGACATCTAGTTAGGACTGCCCCCCACCAAAGGTTCTTCTAGTCAACTAGTATTTAAGCCATTAGTCAACTAGTCACGTTTCATGATATTTAATTATTTAACTATATACTGGGGGGGTATGGGTATATATTTGGAAAATGGTTTCAGGGCTATCATTGTTCTATATAGCAATGAGCCTTTAACCGCGGATCTGTCTATCTGTCTATCTATCTGTCTGTCTGTCTGTCTGTCTGTCTGTCTGTCTGTCTATCTATCTATCTAATATAAAAATTCTGGTTAAAATTGTGATTTAAAATGCATTTTGTTTAAAAAAATAGATATACAGTACATATAAGAACACCCAGTTTGTTGTGCTTGTTTGTAGGGCTTCACAATTTGGCCCATTTCTTTAGAGAGAAGTATTATTTTCCCTATTTTTAACACAAAATAGGATGGCGTGAGCATTACTGAGTGCTAAACACGCGTCTCGCGTTTCATTCATACTGGAAGCCGGAGGGCGCCCGCACGCAGAAACTCCACATATGCCTCACAGAAGTATGACTTATGACATTCCAGGAAATCTTTAGCTACATAAAAAGAAGATGGATACACTTTCACTGATTAAACATGAAGACAAACACACAACTGCAACAATATATGGTTTATCTGTGTTCTTTAAGCCTTTTGGCTATGTTCATGATAATAAAGTATATTTATAATACAATGCTAATCGACATAGTCTTTATCACTGTATAGAATACTATAAAATAATATATTGTCTGCCTTATTCTAAAATAAGAAGCTGTGAGTTTGCATTAAAACGTTATTAAATGGTGTCTTTTATTGGACAGCAGGTTTATAAACGCTTTGCATTAAAAGTTTGGGAAGATGCAGCGTTATAAGTGACTCAAACTTGCAGGGCTTTCAGAGATGGAGCAGCATTTACTCTTGAACACAGAGCCGCTCTTCACTAACACACTGCATATATTTAGTTAATTAAAAGTTTGATTTGCCAGCCTTTTTCATTTCATAATTTATTGATATATGATTTCAGTTTAATTCCGTGCAGCCCTATTATGTACTCATAGTGGCTAATGAATTGGAAGTCTCACACATTCACAGTAACTTCCATATTTAAAAATAAGGTGGATTAGTCACATACAGTCAGACTGAACAGTGGGCGTAAAAAGTGTGTGCGATTATCATCACCTAACGTCATTTATATGATGTTCTAGACTCTTTGGTGAAGACGGTTGCAGTATGTGCAGGGTCTGGAGCGTCTGTCATACAGGGAGTAAAAGCAGACCTCTACATCACTGGTACGTCACAAATGCCACAAAGCAAACACAAGCTGATATTCATCAATTTATTGAAGTTCTAGAGTACAAATAATAACAGTACAAAAAATGTGCAATTAACCCAAGCTTATTTTTCTCATTTTCAGGTGAGATGTCCCATCATGAGGTTCTAGATGCGGTTTCTAAAGGCACAAGTGTGATTCTCAGTGACCATAGCAATAGCGAGAGAGGCTTCCTGACTGTATTCAGAGACCGACTGGCTGCACGACTGGGTGACACTGTTACCGTATCAATCTCTCAAAGAGACCGAGACCCGCTACAGGTGATCTGATCTCAACCGGCCACACAGCAGCTTAGACATATCGGACTATATATATGGATATCACAAAGAATAGTCATTGCCTGACCTTAAGTTTGTTAATGCAAATGTAATATTGTCCTATAAACAAGCAAAATAAACCAGCCTACTGTATCATGTTTTATACACACATTTCTAATGCTTCTAAATGATCAACATGATCAAAACGTAACCTGTTGCACATAATCTACTGATTGATAGTTTATGCTTTTTCTAAGGAAAAGGCCTTCAGATGGTTCACAAGTCTTTGCTGTGGAAACTTTAAGGATTTTTAAAGTAACCCTAATTAGTAATATTTCATATTTTTAGACAAATCATTAAAATGTATGAAATATGATATATCAGGCTTTTTAGGAATGTTTGTATAAAACTCTCAATCATCATTATTTGCATTGTATTATATATTTTGCCCCTAAAATACAATTTTAATTCACTGGAATAAACTAGAAATCTCCTCACTCCTCACTTTTTTTCACTGCTAATCCCAGCTTTGTTTACTGGAATGTTTCTATAGAACATAAATACAATTTGTTATCTGTCAAAATGGAGTGTAAAAGCTTCATGGAGTGTAGGAAAAAGGTGGATAAAATTCTTCAAAGGTACAGTTCATTATCTGTTGGTAATAACTGAAATGACTAATAAGTAGTAGGAGGTGGAGGCGGAGGGTGTTTTTTGATGTAGTTTGACAGGAGGGTCGGGTAGTCGCTCATAACGCCTGTAGCTCCGACTGCAAATGCAGCTTCCATATCGCTCTCCTCATTGCACACAAACAGCTGCACCTGAGATGTCAAAAAATTAGATTAAATAAATGGTTTTGCTTTGGGTTGGAACTGTTTTTGGCTTTACACAACTGAGAAAAGTCACATATTCACCTGCAAGCCCCTCTTGATCAAGTGTTCAAACAAAGATTTTCGCATGGTCAACCTATAAGCAAAGCATTGATAAACACAATCACACATCACAAGACTGAGTGAAAAGCTATTTGACAGCTCTGTCAGATGAACGTCACTTACTTCTGAAGAAGAGACACAACAAATCTGTTCTTCAGATAGGGTTCCTCTGGAATATAAGTCCTGAGAGATCACACATAACTACTGCATTAGTATTACTCAACTAAAGTTACACATTTTAATCATAACTTCCCGGAACATTTCACTTCAAACCCACCAATAATTCTCAGAACGCTTAAAAAAAACTTGGGACAGTTATGAAATTTCAATCCTTCCCTCTTTTAACACTAGGTTATAGACTGACCTGTTGATAATCCTGGGCAGGTAGAACAGCAGCAGACTTTCACCCAGAGGCACAAAGGGAAGGAGTCCAGTATAGAAGAGCAGTAAAAGCAGTATTCCACGTCTCATAGTGAACATATAGGGTATGGATGGGTTCTACACACACACAGAGGATAAAATAAGATAAGACAAAGATCTTTTACAGTAAGGTTATAGCACTGTTGGATGTTTTCATTAAGACATCTGTGATTACTGACCCCTGTAGGGACACACTACTGTACCTGCTTCTGACATTTAGCCATAACGTCAGACTCTTCAGAAGCCCAAACTGTAATCCTTTCTCTGTCATATTGCTTCACAAGGCAAGAGATCTACAGTAACATAAAAGTGATACCAAGTTATTATGAATTTTATTAGGTCCATTTTGATTTAGACAAGTAGAAGAACTAAATAAATAAATGCAAATAAACATCACTGAAAGAACTTGCAGGTCTGTAAGCAAGTCAGATGTTGATTCAGTAAGAGAGTCATTCATTCTGATTTCTGATGCAGATTTAGGGCGTGTCCGAATCCACTTTTGCTAGTTTAACGATGGAAAAAACGGTCGGCGTGCCAGGCGCATGGTCCAAAAGGGTTGTCCCTAGTCTCTTAATGAGTCATGGGTGTGTTTTGGGCATAACGTGCAATAAACCAATCAGAGTCTCATCTCCCATTCCCTTTAAAAGCCAGTTGCGCTTGCACCATGACGGAATTTGCAAGCGGAAAGACTGAACACTTCTCCAGAGAGGAATTATTTTTAATAATTAAAAATGTGTGTGTGCTGCTGCGAGTCCCTGTGTGTGTAATAACGCGTGTTATGCAACCGCAAATATTACTAACATGCCCTCTAAATAACACAAAAAATACTGCGCTATTGACTTTAGAGCAGGTTTTTGTTGGTCAATGGTGCAGTCGTTTTCAGTTCCTCAAAATAGCAACACGCCAACAATGCGCCTGAACACGCCTGGTGTTCGGACCAGCACACCCATGGGCGAACAGATGTGCGCGAGTGCGTTTGCTATTTAAACAACGTGACGCTGGATGTGAAAATAACTGCGTCAGGCTGAAACTAGCAAAAAACACTTGCGTCACGCATGGCGTCACATTGCACCGGGTGTATGATAGGACCCATTGTCTCTGACTGCACTTCTTGTTCTGTGTATTTCAACTCGTGAGTTTGAGATTGTCTGAACGAATTATTAAAAATACAATTTGTTTGTGGTGGATGGTGATCTAGAAACACGTTTTTTCAGCAATGTGAATTAAATGCCACTTATAAGACCAAGTTATGAACGCAGTTATGTTATCTCACCTTTTTAATGAGCAAGTCATTGTTTTCTTTGATCTCAATCATCATCGGCATGTTGGGAAATTTCTTGAAGACATCTTCCAGCAACACAAACTTTCTGTCCTTCCCTGTACTGTAGTGTCCTAACACAGGGTATTACATATTTCAGATATTAATTACTAGAAAGCACTAACTGGACAATGCAGAATCAATGCAATGCTTTCTGCAAAAGTGGACAATGCAGAATCGTATCAAAGGACTTACCAACATAAAACGTGACCTCGAGTCGCTCTTCATAGAGAGGCAAATCCTAAAGGATAAAACAATTAAGATTAAAATCCCACCACAAATCACAGGGAGATAAAGAGGAAGTTTAACGGTTAAAATGACTACCTGAAATCTAAGAGACGATATTGTTTTGTCATATCCTGTTTGTCTCAAAAGGTTTTTATCATGTGAAACCACAACACAGCCATCCAGCGTGAGGTGACAGTCCATCTCCAACATCTCCGTGCCCACAGCGACAGCACTATCACATGATGATACAAACAAATGGTTAAAGTGGAGAAAAGGAGAAGAAAAATAGACATTGCTAGAGAGAAACTCACTGTGTATATGCTTCCATTGTGTTTTCTATCTTCTCTCCAGACCCTATACCGAAAAAGAATTAGTGTTAAACTAAATGAATTTCCCTTACGTTACATTCAGGGTCAATTTGACCTGAACACATTTTTGAGTTACTCTCTGAGGGTATTTGGCAGACGCTTTTATTCAAAGAAATGTAGGAGGCCTACATTTTTATCAGTTCATGCTTGTGAATTTTGCTGGAATTTGAACCCATGATCTTAGCATTGCTAACGCCATGTTTGAGCTTCAGGAAACCACACAAAAACACACAAACTCCAATTATATATATATACATATTTATTAATTATAAAATATATATATTTTAAATACATTGACTTTTAACGTAATATTTACTTTTTATGAAAAATAGATGTTTAAAAAATCGTTCACATTTATTTTTTAAAGGAGCACTCACAGCCTAAGAATTACGCAATTTAATTAACACTAAAATTCCATCAAATTAAATTTAATGTTACATAATTGAACAATCATTAATTATTCAGTTAAATTACGCAAGGATTGTTCGATTCAATTTGATGGAAATTTACTATTAATTAAGTTTTGAGTGTGTGAGAAGTATTAATGGTAAAGGTTTACTGCACTCTAAAAACCCAGTGATTGTGTTGTGTTAAGCAAACATTTAACCCAACCGCTGGGTTAAAACAACCCAACCATTTTCAACCCAACTTGGGTTGTTTTTAACCCAGCATTTTTAACCCAGCTATGTTTTTTGGTAGCATAATAAGGTTTCATTAGTTAACATTAGTGAATTAATAATGAACTGCACTTTACAGCATTTATTAATCTTTGTTAATGTTAATTTCAACATTTAGTAATACATTATTAACATCAAAAGTTGCATTTGTTAGCATGAAATTAGCTAACATGAACAGACAATGAACAGCTGTATCTTTATTAACTAGCATTAAAAAAAAATACAGTAACAAATGTATTGCTCAAGGTTAGTTTGTGTTAGTTAATAAATTAACTAATGTTAACAAATGAAACCTTATTGTAAAGTGTTACCTTATTATTATTTGTGATTTTTAGTGAATTGTATTGAATCCAGTTTGACCCGGAGCATAACGATTGTACCTGGATTTTTAACAACACACAGATTAAGAGTTATAATGATGACAAAAGTTATAATCAATGAAACTTAAATCCACTTGCCTCCTCTGTGTGAAATGTGTCTGCAGTAGAATCCCAGGTTTTTCCTCTTATGAAGGATACATGGATTGCGTAGCAGGTACAGAGAACAAACAACATAAACTCCGACAGCCAAGCAGAGGAGAAGAATCCCACTCAGCACGTCCATTCTGAAAACTCCAACTATAGTTAATCCCTCACTAGCTGCACTTTGACTTTGACTGGAACCGGATATAATTAAGTTAAAGAGTTTCTAGAAAGCAAATATCAGTGCTCTGTTTACTCTATCAGCAGCTTCTCAAAGTCAGCCACCTGTTTTTCTGCTGTTCAGTCCTGCTTCACAGGTTTTATGGCGTTTATTCTGTCAAACTGAGCATGTGATCATGCATGAGAATTGGGTGTGCGGTCAAATTCACTACTGATATCATAAGCTCCAAAAATGAAAGAAATGGGGTTTCTAAGAAATCACATCTCGTATCTTATCATACTTCCGTTGAGATTGTGAAACTATAATATTGGAAACCATAAAAAAAGTATTATTCCAAATAAAAAGGATGATGTTTTATCCCTTATCTGAACTGTTGTGGTTTGTGGGCAGAGTTTCACATTGTTTCAAAGACGCCACATGAATTGAACCTTCTGACTTAGAGTCCACACTTCTGCTTAGTAATCCCAGGGCTGTGGGAGTAACACATGACAGGCGAGAACTACATGTGAAGGCATACAAAACCTCATCCCATTTTGTTTATGTCATGATGGCTAGAAAAACCCAGATGTCATAATGTTCAATTATGGCCTGTCCTTGTAAAAAAAAAAAGAACTTTTGCATATTTAAGAATACTTTAGTGCTTTACTTTTCAGACACTTAATTGCAAGTTATTTGTAATTAAATGAAAATGTATTAATAGTTAAAAATGATATTAAAAGCAATTAGAGCGTTTTTCAAGTAGAACTTACATCTTTATTTGCAATTACATCTATTGTCTTTAAAATATGGTTCAAGTGCAACTTTATATATACACTAAATGACAACAACTTCATTACGAATGTTTAATTACATATTGCTTTAATAACACACTACAGTTGATATTAAAGGCACAATATGTACGATTTTTGTATTAAAATATCCAAAAACCACTAGAACAATGTTATATATTTTGTTGACTTGTGTACATTATCCCAAATGTTTCCAAGCATGTGTAAATCCAGAGAAATAAGCAATTTTAACCAGGATACGGTCCGTGTCCGCGCGTCGCCTATCAATGACATCATACTCGCGTTACCCCCGATTTCTGGTTTTATTTTGTTGAAACCATGGCAACACCAAAGATGCTTTAATATCTGATGTGTGTTATTAGACCAGTGAGCAGCTGTTTGGAGATAGTCATAGACAGAAAACTGATCATTGTTCTCCAGCTCAACACAGTTAGTCTTAGTGTTTAAATCTGGTGTTGTTGATTTACCGCACAGAGTACCATGTTTTACCATGCCTAATATGATCTCGCTCACTGCAGTGTGAACAAGTGTCTCATAGCAGCGCCGAGTGAACGCACAGAGTGGCATTATAACATAACTTTAACACACTCAAATGTGTGTAATATGATAAAACAGCGCTGCGTTCCCACACACACACACGAGCGGAAGAAGCGGAAGCGCTCGTCTGTGACAGAATAAAAGCTCTGCGAAATCAAGACGTCATCAAGCTACGCATTTGTTTTGTAATAAGCTGCAAAAAAATACATATTGTGGCTTTAAAATAAATGAATTTACATGCTTTAATATGTTAGTCAAAACTTCAAAATAAGTGTACTTTAAAGCACGACAAAAGATTCAATGTACTTTAAACGCTTCATACAAGTGCTTGAATTTAACTTTTTTAAATTTAAGTCCTGGAAAACCCTTGAAAACAGCCATATTTATGAAAAGGTACTTGAAAAGTGCTTTAATTATTGAAAGACAATATGTGAAATTAGTGTTCATTTTTTTATTGATAAAACAATAAGCAAAATGAATGCTGCAGCCCATCTGATAGAGCCATTTCGACTATGAGCGTGATATTGCTCATATAAATGTATATGATAGCATATGATACAGCTTTCATTCTTCAGCTCAATCATATATTCATGAGAGAAAAATGTTTTGAATAAGGAATATCTTTGTCATGGTATATTTCAATAGTTAAAGAATTGTTATTATGTTATTAACTCTGCTGAATAGCTGTATTTAGCGATGTCAATAAAAAAAGCCATTATTTTACATGAAAAAGTTAATAATTGTATTTTATTGACAAAATATTTTAGTTTGTCTTGTATATTTTGTTTGATTATATCAAGTAACATGTTAAGTTGTCATTTGGTCATGTTACAGTGTACCCCACCTATGGGGCATGTTGTCACATTTCACTTCCATTCTTTCAGGGTAAATCAAGAAAAAAGTATACACTGTATTAATGAAACAAAACCACAGAATTGTACTAGACGTGTGAAATTAATGTGGGAAAAAATAAATACTCTGAACCCCAAGTGGATTTACACAAACTGAGAAAGTCAAAAAGTGTTACCCCTACTTACAGTCTTTATATAAATTGTAAAGCTGCATATCTGACCATATCTGAAATCTTTTGTAGGAATGAACACACAGCAGCAGTTTAATGACACTGTTAGCGGATTTAAACATGGTACAACTCACTATCCTTACACCGAAACGGCCTCGTTACGGCTAGTCTAGTTGTGCTACTGTTGCTTAAAGACACACACCTGGACACTCATAAACACATTAGCTGCCATTAGGCCTTACAGTCCCTGTAAACTCTGAAACGGACACACGCTGTCGACAGTAATGACATCCACCCCCCTCTGAGACAGACACCTCCACTTCCCCTCGCTCTCACAGCCCTGCTTTATCACATGCCTGTGAATGAACAACAAAAACAACAACTACAACAACAATGTTAAGGTGAAGTAAGTCTGATGATGACCTGTCAGAGTTTGGGACTGGCTGTAAGACATCAGAATATGCCTTTTTATGGAACACTCTTAGGACAATGGAGCTAAACGGCACCAGATTAGGGTTCTTCGGCTTGTACCAAGAGCAGAACCATTGTGAATAGCCAGTACACTCTTAAAATAAAGGTTTTAATGCAATTGAAGAACCATTTTGGGTTCTCCAAAGAACCAAGGTGCGAAACGATTTCAAATCCAAAAACCAAACTTACAGACATTTTAAGAAAGATATCAAGTCCCCGTTGAGAGTGTATTGACACTGTATATTAGGAAGGTTGAGCTCCAGAAAATCAACAATGAGGTGCTTTGAAAGGATTTGACAGTTACAGATTTAAAACAAAAGGGCGGGAAATAAGAACTCTAAACTCAACACAAAGACGTTTCTTCAGGATGATATGGTTCTAAATGGAACTATTATTATGTGTAAAGAACCTTTAAAGAACAGTATCTTTTTAACAGTGTAGGCAGTTTAATAAAAATGAAGCAGTTGTTGCTTTTTAAAGACATTTGGATGCAGTGTCTGAACCCCTGTGTTTACTTTAGAGACCAAACTGCAGCAGTAAGACCAAACTGTCTGTCGTACGCCTCCACCTGCAACCCACCCTTCACCACCAACTGAGCTGAGGGCAAAGGCCAACGGTAAACTGGATATCAACTCATTTTCATATTACCAAACAATAAATCCAGTACTCATCAATGTTAAATCCATATATGGATAGCGGTAGTGGTCCAGACAGACCATATATGATTGTGCCATTACATCATACAAGGTTTAGCATTCATTTTCATTTTGACCTTCCTCTTTCATTGTGGGAAGAAATCGACCTGACATCAGCTCAGTCAGCAGTTAGATCCATGAGGTCTTAGTTCTTGGAGAAAGATGAAATTCTTTTGTGAGCATGTCACTCGCATGCACTCTTAAATCATAACCCAAAATGTATATAATATAGTATATTATAATATTGTATCATATCATATATCATATATAGCTTTCCTGTAGCTCAAACAATAAGAGCGTGGCGCTAACAATGCCAAGGTCATGGGTTCGATTCCCAGGGAAAGCAAGAACTGACAAAAATGTGTACCTTGAATGCAGTGTAAGTCGCTTTGGATAAAAGCGTCTGCCAAATGCATAAATGTAAATGTAAATATCATATCTCATCATGTCATATCAATGTAATATACATTTCCCAAACCACTTGTCCTATGTAGGGTCATGGGATGCTGGAATAATATTTATATTCCAAAAATTTGCTAACATTAATGTAATAGCTAACATAAAAATAAGTTTTATAAATGAACATTAGCTGGCATACCATGAATGAACATGAATAAAACAATAGTTTATTTATAAATGAACATTAACCTAGTTAATAAACAAAAAATGTACATTTGTAGCATGATAGCTAATGCATAACTAATCTGAATTCATTGAAAACAAATTTACCGTAAAGTAAATGAACCATGAATGAATAAAAATCTCCACTATTTCACTGTTGTTTGTAATTATGCTGTATTATCTCTGTTATAGCTCATATTTTTACTAGCAATTTTGGAAAAAGTGCTGTGTTCTAATATTAGATCCGTAGGACAAATTGTTTATGTTGTAGTTTTGGATAAATTTGCCACATGTGAGGAGACATATGAGATTACTAGGGTAATTTTTTCAGGAGCAACATCTAAGTAGTTGAAGATTTCAGTGATAGTCTCCATTTAATCCCATTACTGTCTAGGAGAACTATTTATATTAAAGAAATATCATTACGACGTTTCTTTTCTGTGGGCCGGTACAACGTGATACAGAATCACAGATACTGCTCAATTCAGACACAACTCAATGATTTTTCTTACATTTTTAGCTATTTGAAAGTAACAGTCAATGATGAAGCAGAAATACTACATTGATGTTTTAGGTTTGATGTGCTAAGCAGTGTGTGTGTGTATGAGAAACAGTGTTTATTTAGCCAGTGTGTTAAGACCAGGAGTGCTGGGCCCAAAAGATGGACCCTGAAGAAACAGAAGAAGAAGGATGAAGTGTGAAGACCTCACCATTTGGTAAACGTGTGAAGGTGCGCTCACCTATATAATACACACGGAGACAAACGCAGAGGCATTAGAAGAGAAGATACAGAAAGGAGCAGTCATCAGAGGAGAAGACAGCTGAAGACTTTGAAACAGTATTGCTCCATTATGAAAGCTCAATGATTTGATATTTATAAACTCAAAAGTGAAGCAAGGACAAAAGGACATCTAGAAACATGCTGGGTGTGGAAATGTACCCTAGTTTGGCCCTGGGACCTCAGAGACTGAGCGACTGCTATTATAGAGGTAAGTTCAGATATTTCAATGCAATGGAAAAAGATAGAAGGAAGCAAAAATGTGCATGCATTTAAATTAGTATGCGAGTGTTTGAGTTGAGTACAGCACTTCACTCTTAAAAAATAGGTTCCAAAACGGTTTTCACAGCGATGCCATAGAAGAACCGTTTTGGGTTCCCCAAACAGTTCTTAAAAGAGCCATTTTTTCTTAGTGTAAGAAATAAAAAACCTATAAAAAGAATCTTTTGTGCATAGGAAAGGTTCTATGGATGTCAAAGGTTCCTCATGGAACCAAAGATGCCAATAAAGAACCTTTATTTTAAAGAGTCCTGAGTGCTTAGAATTCACAAATATTAACCCTCAGTTTCACAGATGAGGCTTAAGCTAGTCCTAGACAAAAATTTTAGCTGCAGTTTTAACTGAAAGCAGCTTTCACTGCTTGTCTTAAAATATGTTAGTGCCATTGTTTTGTCTCAAGATGCACACCAGAGTAATGTTTGTTTCTAAGGCATGTTTATGAAAGCTTCTTAAATGTCCTAACTGAACTAAAGCTTAATCTAAGCCCTGTCTGTGAAACTAGGCCTTAGTGTTGAATAGAGATAAGCAGTGCATTAGAAGACTTTTAAGACATTTGCAGTATGTTTCACTGATAAAACACTCATAGTCAAACACGTCAAGACTTCAGAGGATTCGGTGTCTAGCTCTTTAAAAAAGGTTCCAAAATTGGTGATGCCAAAGAAGAACCATTTTTGGTACCCCAAGAAACCTTTTAGTGAACAGTTCTTAAAATAACCTTTTTATTCTCTAGTAAAAAGGACATTTTAATAATCTAAAGAACCTGTTGTGCAATGGAAAGATTCCATGGATGTTAAAAGTTCTTCATGTACAGATATCACTTTCCTGTCTGCCCATCTCTCCCGTAGATTGTGAACCCTCAGCACATGTGCCATTGTATCCCACCACATGTGACATGGCAGCCCGTGGGATTCCCCCTCGACTGCTGCAGCCTCCTCCCGCCACTGCAGAGACTCCTGGGACTCCACAGGACAATGTCAAAATGGAGCTTGAGAATGCGTCACTGTGGAAGCAGTTCAGCACAGTTGGCACCGAGATGATTGTCACTAAGAAGGGCAGGTGAGCACATTTTGAGTATTGGAAGATTATATCCATCAGCAAACACTATGACACATTTGGACAGTTTGGTCAAATTTCATTGCTTTAACCTTTCTCATCCTTCTCTGCTCTTCAGGAGAATGTTTCCACAGCTGCGAATTAAGCTGTCAGGGCTGAACCCAACTCTGCGTTACATTCTTCTTTTAGACATTGTACCTGTTGATTCCTCTCGCTATCGTTTCCAAGACAACAGCTGGCAGGTGGTTGGTGGCGCAGAGGCCCGGCTGCCAGACCGCGTCTTCATCCACCCAGACTCACCTGCAACTGGAGAACACTGGCAGAATCGAAGCATATCCTTCCACCGGGCCAAACTCACCAATAACACTCTGGACGCACAAGGATATGTGAGTAAAAAGGCATCTTTCAATACTTGTTTCCTATAATTTCCTATAACGTTAACAATTCTATTATACTACTATTTTAAATGTTGGTAACACTGTATAATAACTTTCCAAAGATGCTTAAAAGTGTAATGTGTCAGCAGTTTAATGCATAGTTAAAATGAAACAATACTTAAAAACGTTACAATGCTTTCTGTATTATACAGTGGCGCCATAAATTATTTGTACACTTAAATAAACTTCATTGCATGGATAAACATATCAAACCAAGTTTGTGAGTGCAAACATATGATGCAAGACTTTTCTTAAATCTTACTTCCCTTTTCTGTGTCACTAATGTTTTTAAACTAAATATGCCACAAACGTTTCACAACCGGTGAGTTTTCTAATGCTTTCTGTATTCACCATTGAATTGCTTATCTATTTTATCATTTTAATATTGTGTGACTTTAGTGCCCAAATTCTTTTTGAGCCACTGTACTGTTAAGCACTATAAAATGTGTATTCATGACATAATGATGAAACTTATTATTAAGTGTTATTTGTATTTTGGGCATCATGACTTGATGTTAAACATAATTCCTCAGTAATACCACAACTGCAATAGTGATTTCCCACGCTCTTTCTCTTAAAGATCATTCTCCATTCCCTACATCGATACCAGCCACGAGTCCATGTGATCGAGGCCCGTGATGTACTGATGTGGGGAAGAGCCCAGCACTCTTTCATCTTCCCAGAAACACAGTTTACTACAGTCACTGCATACCAGAACAGCAAGGTGTATTAATGGCAAATGATTTTAACACTTATTTAACACACACATTTTTTTCTCCATTACTACATTTAATAAAGAAATCATTCCTGACTGAAAACTATTTTTAATCTTATTATCTCCTAGATCACTGAACTGAAAATAAACTCAAATCCTTTTGCGAAAGGCTTTAGAGAGAATGGCATGAACTGCAAGAAGTAAGTTAAACACACATACACCAATATGAACTAATAATTCACTAATAATACACATAATTACTCTAAGACATCTGAATTGAGAGTGGGATTTTTTTTTTTTTTTTCGTCAGACAAAGAGAGGCAAGGCTAAAGAGGAAAACTACATGCAATCAAGAGGAATCTTTGGATATTGGTGAGGATAATAATGTATTGTTATTTAGAATTTATAACCAAGACACAAATGAAACATAAAAATACATAAGAAATCACCAAGTTTTATTCTGTTCTCTTCACAAAAGAATACTTTAGTAAACATTTTTTTACTTTTTACTTGGTTTCTCAAATATTGCTTTCCTGCTCATGAAACACTGTTCTCTCTGCTTCCCTCTTTCAGAGTCATGTGACCCATGTGATTCCACTGAGCTCCTCCCACAATCACAAACCGCCCTCTCCATTATAAACGCCACCCTCCCAATTACAGACTCACGTTTTCATACAGAAGTACCATCCCTCCCAGACCAGACAGTCCTTGGACAAGCATTCTTGACCTCTGAGATTCCCTCATCAATGGAAAGTCAACCACAGACATCCCCTGAAAATAATGTAAACAACACACTGATGGATGGGTAAGTCTATATGCTTATGGCTACTTTACCAGCAATTTTAATAAAACCTTTTTCAATGTTTTTGAGCAGGGTTATTAAAGACAGTCTTACTTTTTGTTACAGGTCTGGTCAAATGATGGGCCTTTCTGAATACACATCAACTTTCCCAACTGCTCATCTCAGATCCTCATCACATGAACCAGTGCCTTTGCCTCAGTCATCTTCCATCTATTCCATGGTGTCCTCTACACAGAACTCTGACCTTGAGCTCCCCCAGTCATCGACACCCTCTATGTCCACATATTCCTCTATACCTTCATCAGACTATCCTGGTCTAAATTCCTCTTCAACTATGCCCTCCACTACAACCTCTCCCCCAGGCTCTTCGTACCCTCCCATCTCTCACTCCACCTCTCCACACCTTCTCACCTCATCATCCTACCACTCTATTCTTCCGACAGACCAATCCCAAGACAACCTAAGTCCCCATACACCTACAAATCCACCTTTCCAATCTATCCCCCCCTCTTCTTGTCAAGGTTCTGGGTTAACTATTGACCCCGGCCAAAATCATGTGGATGACGGTGGATTGAGCTCATCCAATGAAACAACTCCTGCTATCCAAAACCCAAACCAAACAGCCTTTCCCTTCCCTCCAGTGCAGTCCTCAAACAACCCAGATCCAACATCCCCTCCATGTCAAAGTCTACCCCAATCTGCCCTACCCTTCCAACCGGTGTCGCAGTGCAACCCTAACCCAATTCCCACCCCTTCTAACCCACATACGACGGCAACTGCATTCCCCTTCCCTCCAGCAGCACAGTCCACCCCTAACTCTTCCAATCCAAACCCATCAGTTTTCCAATTTCCCACTGTTCAACAGATCCCTAACTTCCACTTGAGTACCCCTGGATCGACTCAAACTCCAACAACTGGATCTTTCCCAGTTTCCCAATCCTCAGGTCTGTGCACTTTTTCAGCAATTCCAAACCCAATTTATTCAACTACTGGATCCTTCTCCTTCCCTTCCACCAATGTTATCCATCAAGGCCCTACACTGTCGGTTTCCAACACACTGCACCCTACCACAGCATACCCGGTCCACTCATCTCTGCCGAAACACACTACTCCTGGCCCTTTCCCAAACCCTGCACCAGCAACATCTCACACTTCTTACTCCTTCCCAACTTCTATCCCATCTGCTCCACATCCTCTCCAGAATCTGACTCTGCCCTCATCTAGCTCAATCCATAGTGCCCCTGTGATCCCAAATCCAACCCAAATTCAATCTACCTTTACCCAGTCATACCCTAATCCCTCCTTCCCTCATATTCCACCCCAAGCGGGAAACCACTCTCAAATCACCAACCAGTCCTTTCCCCCATTCCAAACCTTAAACACCTCTCATTTAAATCCCTCAGTTCCTCCAGTCTCAAACCATTCACAATGTCCTACTTCATCAAACGCATACCCTTCTGTAGCTCCCACTGAGATTGGCACCTTCTCGCAGCTCAATTCTTCTGCCCCCTATTTGCCAGATATGGTACTGCACCCTTCGTTGCTCCCTCCTTTTGATCCCTCACTCTCTTCCTCTACTCCCCCATCCCTTTACAACCCTTTTCCTTCCTACTCACTCCGTCTTTGCCAGGATCCTCGATCCTCCCTGCATTTACCCCTCAGGCATATTTATAGACAGCCACAGCATTCCCATGCTCATGGTCAAGGGTCCTACTTTGACCTTGGTGGAAGAGCAGTTTTCTGAGGATAAACCGAAAAATAACATGTAATGCAAAGCTTGCAAGGATACTGCATCAATCAATGACTTTGCTCTGATGATGGAAGCACTGCACATTTTATGACCGCATTGGAGGTCATGTGAGACAAAATTTCTTGGTGTTTATGGTTGAAAAAGAAAATCTTAACTATGCTGTTCATGGGATTGTTAGAAGGTTTTTAGTATATTTTATCCTAACCAATGCTTGATGAACTTGAATAATGATGTATATTTTTAATGATGTACTATTTGTATTCTTAAATTACAAAATAAAGTTTGAATGAGTTTAACTGTATTTTTTTTTCTTCTAAATTGTGTGTATACAATCCAATCAAATCAAATCCATAATCTATGGTGTCCCCAAAAACATATTTGTACACTTTTATACACTTAAGTTTTAAACACTTGAATGTTTAAATGTCATTATATTAAACGTACATACCAAAATGTGAAACCACTTTGCACTCGCAAACTAACACTACAAGACTGCTGGATGTCCTAGCAAAGTAACCATAGATGTGGTAAATCACATTAACTATAATCATATTGCACAGAAAGTGTTTATAATCTTTATGGGGCCACTGTAGAAAATCATTGCACATTAATTAACATTAACTGGAAACATGCTTTACAACACACCAGTGCTCCTTATTCCTGTCATGAAATATAATCTATTAGTAAATCTAATTTCATTGGTCAAATACTTAATGAGGCAAACAGTTAACAGGTTAGTTTACTTTTGCTCTATTCTTCAAAGTGTAACACACCCACTGAAACTCTTAACAAAAAATTAGGATATGGCTGGTCATTTTACTAGCCAACCACAATAAAAGAAAAGTGACTTACATGCAATTGGGTGCGGATGGTTAAGAAAGTAGAAAGTATTACACATTCAAATTGATAGAACAAATAAGGCCGACATATCTGTGAAAACAATCCATCTCTCCCACACAGTATTTTACCCATCAGGTCTGTGTCAGCTGGCCTTCAGGGTTGATTCCAGTTCTGCACAACATTTGCTCATGGTCAGGTGTTGAGAGTGGGAGTGCGTTACAAACTGAGGAATAGTCATTAAAGTCCAGGTGATAATTACCTCAACCCCCTCCTTCATTTTCCCACCTCCATTGATTTCTCTTTCCTCCTTTTCCATTTGGTGATGGACAAAGAGAGGGTTTAAAATAAGGTTAGGTAAACAGCACTACACTCCAGCACAGGGCGCCGAGAAAGACACTTCAAATAAGTACATGTTAGAAAAATGGTTTGATATATTTTATTCGGTTGTTTTTCTTGAACCGACAAATACCACTGAATGCCCACAGTAATGAATAATGTGTTTCTGATGTGGATTTTAATGCAAAACTTTTCTTCTTTGAAATAATTTGGATTGATGAATTGTGCATTTTGATTCTAATGCAGCTATATATAGTAAGACCAGACTTGCATTAAGAAAGGGCCAATTTTGATTTCAGACTCACTTCAAATCTAAATCATCATCAAAAGTCCACTAGAAGGCACTATTTCAAAGTGCAATGCCTCAAATGCATGGCAATCATTCCATTTAGGATGTATTGAAAGTCTTTTACCACTTGCCCTTTATCCTCATTTTTTTTCTCTCTCTCTTTCTCTCTCTTCTGAAGTTTTCCTATCTGGCGCCTGATATCTTTTCTTTGAGTCTACGGCGGAGCTCCTGTCTGAGTAGATCTCTTTCCTTGCGGATTCCCTGGAGCACAGTGCGGTTCTCCTGAGCCCTTCGGACCAGATATGGCAGTGTGTCATCCACTGATCCGTACGGCACTGACTTATACACTGAGAAACCATGCTGGGCTGAGAAGAGAAGATGAATGTGATGAGTGTTCCAGAGACGCAAGGAAATGAATTCATTCGGTGCTACTGAATGAGACTTCTTACCTAGAGTAAGAGAGACATGGTCACACATGCCCAGCAGCTGACCAAAACAGACAGTGTTGCCGTCTCTGTGAAGCCCCAACTCTTCCATCCTGAAACACAGAAAGAACATACAAATAAACACTGATCTTCTTTACTCTGCTGATAATGACTTCATTTTATGAAGGTGTACCGTGTCACTGCCTGTCTGACTGATTCTTCATTGTGAGTGGCCACAATAATCATATAGCGTTCAGGTTTCTCTGAAATGAGGTTCAGCATGATCTCCAGACATCCATTATAACTGCAAATAATATAAGACATTTAAAAACACTGGCCCTAAAATGATTTTCAGCATTTGCAAAACTAGAAAACTAAAGTAAAATTAGATTTTAATAAATACACTATATTGCTAAAAGTTTTGGGACGCCTGCCTTTACATGCACATGAACTTTAATGACATCCCATTCTTAATCTGTAGGGTTTAATATGGAGTTGGCCCACCCTTTGCAGCTTTAACAGCTTCAACTCTTCTGGGAAGGCTTTCCACAAGGTTTAGGAGTGTGTTTATGGGAATTTTTGACCATTCTTCTAGAAGTGCATTTGTGAGGTCAGGCACTGATGTTGGACAAGAAGGCCTGGCTCGCAGTCTCCGCTCTAATTCATCCCAAAGGTGTTCTATCGGGATGAGGTCAGGACTTTATGGACCTTGCTTTGTGCACTGGTGCGCAGTCATGTTGGAACAGGAAAGGGCCATCCCCAAACTGTTCCCACAAATTTGGGAGCATGAAATTGTCCAAAATGTCTTGGTATGCTGAATCATTAAGAGTTCCTTCACTGGAACTAAGGGGCCAAGCTCAACCTCTGAAAAACAACCCCACACCATAATCCCCCCTCCACCAAACTTTACACTTGGCACAATGCAGTCAGGCAAGTACCGTTCTCCTGCAACCGCCAAACCCAGACTCGTCCATGGGATTGCCAGACAGAGAAGTGTGATCAGTCACTCCAGAGAACACGTCTCCGCTGCTCTAGAGTCCAGTGGCGGCGTGCTTTACACCACTGCATCCCACGCTTTGCATTGCACTTGGTGATATAAGGCTTGGATGAGCTGCTCGGCCATGGAAACCCATTCCATGAAGCTCTCTACGCACTTTTCTTCAGCTAATCTGAAGGAGTCCACAGAAGTTTGGAGGTCTGTAGCTATTGACTCTGCAGATAGTTGATGACTTCGGCACACTGTGCTCCTCAGCATGTGCTGACCCTGCTCTGTGATTTTACGTGGCTTGCAACTTCATGGCTGAGTTGCTGTTGTTTCCAATTGCTTCCACTTTGTTATAACCCCACTAACAGCTGAGCGTGGAATATTTAGTAGTGAGGAAATTCCACAAATGGACTTATTGCACAGGTGGCAACCTATCACGGTACCACGCTTGAATTCACTGAGCTCCTGAGAGCGACCCATTCTTTCACAAATGTTTGTAGAAGTGTCTGCATGCCTAGGTGATTGATTTTATAAACCTGTGGCCATGGAAGTGATTGGAACACCTGAATTTAATGATTTGGAAGGGTGTCCCAATACTTTTGGCAATATAGTGTTTATTGTGGAAATTATTTTTATTTATTTATATACATTTTATAGATAGCACACTCACAAAGAGTAATGCATTCCCAATAAAATATTTTAAAGCTGAGCATAATAATAATAAAAAAACACTAAGAAATTTTCAGTCTTAAAATTCCCTGATATTGCAGGTTATTCATTCCCATGATGACTTTTTTCCATATTTAATGTCATTTGGAGTCAAAGAACCACCTGTCATTAGTATGCTCCCATGATTCATGAATTGGATCTGTTCGCCCTTCTTTTTGGGCCAGTTTTCTTTCTTTGTCCATGTAAGCACCTCTGACGAGTTTAACGCCAATACAGAAAGCCTGATCGATGGATGTCTGAATGGCATCAAGTAATAGATTTCTTGATTCCTGTATGTGAAGAAGCAAAGTAGATCTGTAAACCATTAGAGATATAGACTGGGGATTTTTTCAAGATTTTTTTAAACATCACTAAATAATGAAGGTTTGTGGCAACCTTAAGGTAGCACTGATACGTGTTCCAGATCCAGGCGCTTTGTTGATTGAATTTCTTCATCATCGCCATGGTGATGAGTGACAGGGCAGGATTCATGTAAGTGTACTCAGCATCCACCAGAACATGGACTTTATTAACACTTGCCTATAAACACAGCGTGTATAATATGGTCATTCCCAGCATGAACAATAACTTTATATTGGCTTTAACATTTTGTCAACTTGTATGTTTAAATTTTGGTACCTCTCCTATTTTGTTGAGTCTCTGAAGGCCAAATAGTAAGTGTGTGTTTTCACTCTCAGTCAGACCAGAAAACATGACTTCCTATTGGTTGAAAAGAAAACCATCTAAAGCAATCAGAATGACATAAATAGCTGATTATAGTAAGCTTGTGGTGTGCTACAGAAAAGAAGTTAACATTTCTGTACCTCTCCCTCCATGGCTCTCACAAGCAAGTTCAGATCATACTGTTCTGTCTTCAGCAGAGAAGTCAGCTTAACCTGAACAGGGATTAATATAGTTACTAATGCTGCTAGTAACATTTGCACTTTAAGAGATAATAATATTTATAATAAGAAGAAATGTTATTTAAGCAGCATATTAGAATGATTTCTGAAGGATCATGTGACACTGAAGACTGGAGTAATGATGTTGAAAATTCAGCTTTGATCACAGGAATAAATTACATTTTAAAATATATTCAAATATAAAACAGTTATTTTCAAATTTTATAATTTTTCACATTATTACTGTTATTACTGTATTTTTGATCAAATGAGTGCAGCCTTGGTGTACAAATGAGACTTCTTTCCAAAAAAACTTTTGGCTGGTAGTATCAGACAAAAAACCTTTATCTTTGTTAATCTCAATTCATAATAATCAGTATTTATATTGGGACGAGAGGAAACACCCACACACAGCTCAGGGCTGACTAGTGCCGTGATCTTCAGTTGCATCATGGGATTCTTACTCCAGCCGTTAATGTGAGACATGTGGACACACTCCAGCATGGCTGCCAGGTTGTCTTCATATCGCTGTTCCCTGTAGATATAATGTGAGCCATGATCAAAGTCACTACTTTCTGGCTGAGAATGAAATACACAAACTGACCACTTAATAAATCAAACTTTAAACTATATTGCAAACCTTATCGCATCTCTATAAATTCACTATAATTTATGGTAGAAATTCATGGTAAAAACAGGCAAAAAAGCCTGAGAAATTTATAATGTGGAGCTCCAAGTGTAGGCTCACTGGGTCCCATGGTGCAGCTACATATCTGGGCTCAGTGGGCCTTGTGGTGCAGCTCAGCTTCTGAGCTCAGTAAAGCACCAAGTATGTTTCAGTTTTGACACAAGTGCTTAGCATGTGTGTACAGCCGAAAGCAAAGGGCCGGGGCAGCATTGCCAAACCCATTTGTTGTTGTATGATGTATGTTTTGTGTTTACAAAAATATGCCATCATAAATGGACTTAATCCACTCTATGCTGTCTGGTTTATTAAAGTCAGATTATATTTTTTCATGGAAAAATCAGAATGTCTTACCCAGTGCTCTCTCCTAGGTCCTCTTCAATGGGGACGGCTAACATTGGGTGGAGCCCAAGTGAGCTCATCTTTTGCATGGAGTCTGCAATCTCACCTTCTGTTTCCCCGGCAACAAACTGAGCGTACACAGATGGCCGTACAATCATGGAGAAACCTTGCTTACCCAAAACCATCCTTGTGAAGGTCATTAGCTTTGTTAGACAAGAGATAACAAGAAACATTACCGTAATGGACCATCCTTTCCAGGATGCTATGCACTATACCATAAGTAAAATTTCAAACATCAATCACAAGTTATAACCTATATTCTAACCTACAATGGCATATGTAGTAACCTTTCATGCCACAATCTAAATAATGCCATAGATCTCAATATAATGCTATATAATCAACACTTTTCACGATTAGTTAACCTTGAGAGCTGTAATAGAACAATTGTGCTAAAAGTTTTCAAGAGAGTTAAACATGTAATACTCCTAAACTCTGCAACTGCCTTATTGAGAATGTTATTAACCACATAACTTGTATTATCTTATTATCCGGTACCCACGGTGGCGCAAAAAAAAAAAAAAAAAAAAAAAAAAAAAATTGCATTCTGTACAATCTGTAGCTGCATATTACTGCCATATGGATATTACTTTGACACTGCGATGTATTGTGAAATGTGCTATACAACTCAAATTAATTAGTAATTATCAGTAGTGACTTTGCAGGTTTACATTGCTTCAGGAAGTTTGTTTCATTAGTGGTTAACCGCAAAGATCTAGATGTTGCTGATGTTCTCACCTTACCACAGTTGTTCACCAGAGTAGGGAACGAGCAAAGCCTGAAGACTCCGAGGGCTCGGATCAGCTCCCAGAAACTCTTCACCTTGAATGCTTGAGGATCCTCAAAGGTCAGAAAGCCAGGTGATGAGGGGTTACAGAGGTCTCGACCACGTTTGGACGACAGGGACTGCGGGGGAGCCACACTCTTGAGCCGCACAGATATGAAACGACTTAACACTGGAGGCCGACGAAGAGAACACATCTCTGCTCTGACAACTGATAAGAGAGGCTTTTTAAAATTAAACAAAGTTGTGAACTATTGATCCCTGCACAAATCTAATCTTAAGAGTTGCAGAAGTGGCACATTGCAGCTGTTCTTTCAGCAGTGCTTTAATATTGTGCAATTTTAATGCTCATTCAGCTCATGTGTGTTGTATATACAACCACATCTACATATACAGACCAACACGATTTGGTTTCCACAGACAGACCAAACATCAGTGACACCTGTAAGCATATAAACATGGGAAAGAAGCAGAAAAAGATTCACTTTAGTGTCCAACTCAGTAAAAACGGTTCTATCACAGAAGTGTGGCGAAAAGGCTGAAATTGTCAGGAAATTTTGAAAATAACTTCTCTCACCTGTAACTATGGATGCCAAGACCAACAGGTTCTGTGCAATGTTTCCAGTGCAAATAAACAGATAGGATGAGGGCAAATGAATGGGGCAGGGAGAGGGGAGGGTCGTTTTAGGCATGCTGGTTAATGACTGACGTGCCGTTTGAACTTTGGGACATTAAGGTTGAGGGACAGATACATGGTGCCCCAACTTCTTTTTAAAATATGACTGAACATCATCGACTACTTTTTGTTTTTTAATGCTTGGCAAGAAGTTTTAAATCAAATTTGGTACACTTTGGATATGGAACCACACTCATAAGTCACAGCATAGTTAATATTTTGAAAAAGCACTGATTAAATTAATAATTGCATACTTTTTAGGATGCATTAAAAAAAGAGCATGCAGCAAAAGTGATAAGAAAGGGAACTGAGCAGATGTCAGACTAACCTTGGATCTTGGGAAGGAGACAGACACTAATGTGATGTGTTGGACAAAAGACTGTGTTAGACTTTGTCCTGTACAGTCGATACTTACAAACAAGAGCCAAAAATTAACTCCAAACAGCCCTTAACTTCTCACAGTTACTCTGAAACGCTGAGCAAACCAGCTGCGGAGGTCTTAAATGCAATGTGACTATAACATCTTCATCAGCAATGTATTAACATGCCTTTAATTACACGTTCTGTAACAAGCTGGAAGCATTGACCCATTTCACATTACGGGTTTCTCAGAAGCAAATGTTGGGTAAACTTCTATAGCAGTGAAGGAGAGACTATTAAATATATTTTTTGGTTTTGTTTTAATTTGCTTAAACAGCAAAAGTAAAACTCCACAAGAACGTTTTCCCAGTTTTCATAAAGAGAGAAAAAATAGAGATTGATGGAATTTTTATGACATTTTATGGCAATATAATTAAATAAATTATTCATAAACGCCTCAAAAAAATGTAGGTAATAGGTTACATATAATTTTTTGAGTTATGAAATTTTGAGTTTGTAGTACTCATGCATGTTCATTTCTCCTAACTTGAAGTACTGAGTCAGCTAGTCTCATGTAGCCAGACCGTCAGACTGACGGCAGAAGGTCTCCATCGCAGCTTTCACTGGTCAAGAACCGCCCAAGAGGATGTTTGACTGACATGTAACGCAACCAGTCAGTTTGTTCTGTCATGTTTAGGGGCGTGAAAATGTAAAGTCGATGCCCCTGCAATAACAGACCGGTTTGCATCTATAAATTATTCATCAAACACCGTTGTGCAAGTTTACTGTAACAATGGGGCCGCAAAACTCGCATACTTTTGAAAATCCAGCCTTTAGTTGATCCTGGTAAGCGCTCATTGTCACAGTTATAAACACAACGGTGTTCTTCTTCCACGAGGGAGTTTGGAGTCATGGCATTTGTTTGTCGGTGGACCAAAGAACGCAACACGCGTCTCGCAGACATCCTGTAGAATTCAACCAATCAGATGATGACTTTGAAACTCCTGAAGTGTTTCCAGATAAGCGTGTCATGTATCAGACGTTCAGCCTACGGTCTTTGGGCGTGACGTCTGAGACTGAGACTATGAGTTAGCTAACTCATACATTTTGATTATTGAATTATAAAATATTCCGTTAACTTTTTTATTTTGAGTTCTTGCAAATAAAAGTTATTTACTTCACTGTAAACCCTAATAAGTTGTCAGAACTCAAAAAGTTAAGAAAGTTAAGAAACTTTAAGTAACTTTAAGTTTAAGTAAGATGTTTATTTTGTACTCTGTACATTTTTATTGTTCTTAACTTGAAATATTTGAGTACACTAATTTATACATTTAACTTAAAAATGATCAGGTAGTCTCAACATAAATATTATAAATAACAAGCTGCATGCACCACTCGTCACCATGATGGTAACTCTCCAATATAGTAACAGAAACTCTTCTACATTAGCATAACAAAACATTCATCACTACTAAATCTCCCTTTCCATTAATCTTGTATAAAAAATAAAAAAAGTTAAAAAAATGTATATAATAATAAAAAGAGAATTATATAACACTATAAAAAAATAGTGCCTTTTGAGTGCCATGGGCAAAGCATGCTGGAAAATAAAAAGTCCAGCACAGTTTCAGTTAAATTTAAGTTAGTCTAAATTAAATGAGTTCATAAAACTCAAAACAATGAAACAGTTCAGTTTACCTGAAATATGTCAGTGCAGTGAACTTAAAAGAAAGTTCTAAATACAAGTTAACTGAACTGAACTAATTTAAGTTTGACCTACTCAAACTAAGTATTTCGAGCGTTTGTGATATCATCTGATGAATCATTAAATGACAAATTTCAATATCGCCCAATGTTTACGTTTCAGAGATGAGACATGTTTATACACTCGGATGTTATGTCAGTTTTTATACACGGCTGTTTCCCATGTAGAAGGTGTGCTGCATGCCAGAACTTGATCAAATGTATTCATTTTGTCAAATGACAAACAAATGCCTCAAATTTAAATTTTGCATCACCTGTACCACTCTCACAATGTGATCTAAATGTTAAAGTGTCCTTGCCAAAAGATATACATCAGAAAATCGACAACAATTACGGCTTAATAAACATAAATCAAGCATTAGACGTCAAGATATAACTTCTACAGACGCCAGACATTTCAACGGGCTGTGACATAATATCAAACAATTGGAATGCATAGGGGCCGAGTACGTCTTAGGATCACATATTGAAGGTGATGTAAATAAAGAATCACTGAGGCGAGAAGCATTTTGGATCTACAAATTTAAATACACTGGCTCCTAACGGCTTCAATGAGGGAATTCAATTTTCCTGTTTTTCTATAATGTGATGTACAGAAAAACGGTATTGCATGATATTTACATGCGTCACAAAATGTATTAAATATTCCAAGTGTGAAGACCAATGTTGATTAATGACGGTGTATCTCTGACGACTTCAATCATTAGGTTTTTCACAACTGTGTATTTACTGGATTGATGTGTATGGCTTTTTGGGTCTATTGGCTAATTGATAATTTTTCCTGACTGTGGGATCCTCTGTTGTTTTACTTGGTGTGGGATGGCGTTTTGTGTCTTGAACTTCATGAGTATTGTGTCTTGTGCTGTATGTAAATTGTTAGTGGATGCTTTTACTAAGATCATATCGTGTGAGGATAGTTGGCATTTAATCCCCTCGTGAATAATGTGAAAAGATATGAAATAAAAATGCCTAAAAGAATTTGGAGTGTGGATCACAGCTGTATTCTTGTAATATTACAGTTACTCCCATAGCCGCTGTATTAGAAACACCCTCACAGCAGAATTAACTAGTTTTTTTTTTTTTGTAATTTGATGCAAATACAACGTAATAAAGCATAGTAGTATAAATGTATATATTTCAAAAAAAAAAAAAAAAGTACTTTGCAGGATTTGCAATGATGACTGTTAAAGCGTGTGTTAAAAAGGTCCATTGTCTGTAAATAAATATTGCTTATGGTCTTCACATATGGCTTCACTAAACATTTACTAAATCCTGTTAAGGTCTGTGCATTTTGTGTGGGATAGTGTTTTATAAACAGAAAACATGTTTTGTTTGAACACCTGCGTTCAAAAATAGATTTCCCACTAGGCCTGCCACGATCACAAGTTGTTCGCCGTGTTGATCAACGTAAAACTGCTTGGCTTGAAAGTGAATTCTGTGTGGGCTGAGCTTCATATACACTCACCTAAAGGATTATTAGGAACACCTGTTCAATTTCTCAATGCAATTATCTAATCAACCAATCACATGGCAGTTGCTTCAATGCATTTAGGGGTGTGGTCCTGGTCAAGACAATCTCCTGAACTCCAAACTGAATGTCAGAATGGGAAAGGAAGGCGATTTAAGCAATTTTGAGCGTGGCATGGTTGTTGGTGCCAGACGGGCCGATCTGAGTATTTCACAATCTGCTCAGTTACTGGGATTTTCACACACAACCATTTCTAGAGTTTACAAAGAATGGTGTGAAAAGGGAAAAACATCCAGTATGCGGCAGTCCTGTGGGAAAAAATGCCTTGTTGATGCTAGAGGTCAGAGGAGAATGGGCCGACTGATTCAAGCTGATAGAAGAGCAACTTTGACTGAAATAACCACTCGTTACAACCGAGGTATGCAGCAAAGCATTTGTGAAGCCACAACACGCACAACCTTGAGGCGGATGGGCTACAACAGCAGAAGACCCCACCGGGTACCACTCATCTCCACTACAAATAGGAAAAAGAGGCTACAATTTGCACAAGCTCACCAAAATTGGACAGTTGAAGACTCGAAAAATGTTGCCTGGTCTGATGAGTCTTGATATCTGTTGGATCCATCATGCCTTGTTACCACTGTGCAGGCTGGTGGTGGTGGTGTAATGGTGTGGGGGATGTTTTCTTGGCACACTTTAGGCCCCTTAGTGCCAATTGGGCATCGTTTAAATGCCACGGCCTACCGGAGCATTGTTTCTGACCATGTCCATCCCTTTATGACCACCATGTACCCATTCCCTGATGGCTACTTCCAGCAGGATAATGCACCATGTCACAAAGCTCGAATCATTTCAAACTGGTTTCTTGAACATGACAATGAGTTCACTGTACTAAAATGGCCCCCACAGTCACCAGATCTCAACCCAATAGAGCATCTTTGGGATGTGGTGGAACGGGAGCTTCGTGCCCTGGATGTGCATCCCACAAATCTCCATCAACTGCAAGATGCTATCCTATCAATATGGGCCAACATTTCTAAAGAATGCTTTCAGCACCTTGTTGAATCAATGCCACGTAGAATTAAGGCAGTTCTGAAGGCGAAAGGGGGTCAAACACAGTATTAGTATGGTGTTCCTAATAATCCTTTAGGTGAGTGTATAGCTACATTATATATGAATGTAGATATAACAAGGGATTGACAATGGATCTTTATTTCCATGCAACATGTCACAGAAATTTATTTTTATTTGTAATTTTATGTTTTTGTGTGTTTTAATGTGCAACACAATTTAGCAATATGAATAATAAGAACATATTGTTGCAATAAACCTGTGCATGAGTTTGAAACCTCAACACAAATGACTGACGGAAACTCTACTTCATTTTGACTGAATAATGTTTATTAATTCACCAGGTTGTAACACATAAAACTTGATATTTCTTCCCAGATCACTACATTATCTCCATCCATAAATGCTACTCCAGAATCCTCAACACTGTAAACTCAAATGATAGAAATGCATGCTAATTGTAGAGCCATTTTATGCGGTAACAATAAAATTCAGCTTGTATGTTTTGGTGTTATCTGCAACTAAA
This sequence comes from Paracanthobrama guichenoti, assembly GCA_018749465.1. Classification (NCBI taxonomy): domain Eukaryota; kingdom Metazoa; phylum Chordata; class Actinopteri; order Cypriniformes; family Gobionidae; genus Paracanthobrama; species Paracanthobrama guichenoti. The sequence goes on from CM031954.1 coordinate 23,168,330, forward strand.
GCACTGCAAAACAGAGGGCAAGGTTGATGTATCACAACACATCTGGAGTTGGTGGCTGGAGAGCAAAGCAGAGGAACCTGCAGTCTGGTTCTGGAATGAAGCCGTGGTTGAACAGGCCGCACTGGGATCAGTATGAGCTCTGGTTCTGGTTCCTGTATCCTCCTCTCTGGTAGTTCTGTTTCTGCTGGTAACCACCTTTCTGATCTATAGCGGTGACAGAACAGAAAGAGAGCGATATTGAACTTCAGAAGTCAAACATGTGGCATTTACTGTTCATATCAAGACACTGAAGCTGCTTTGAGGTTCTCAAGGAAGAACAAGACAGTGAGCAAGAGAAAAGAGATGGGGCCTTTGAACAACCAGATGGAGAGTTGCCACCGCATTCATTGGTAAAGTTAGAAATGAGTGAACAGGTGAGTAAGATGAAGAGATGAATGAATGATTAACATGTTCATAACCACCTCGTTGGTAACCTTGCTTCTGTTGGTAACCTCCCCTCTGGTCTGCAGCTGCATAGTGAAAAGTGTTTAGAGACACAGGCGGACAAGCACTTTCACCCACACAAAGCAGCAACATTTCACAGCAGCTGCGTCAAGTGACCACAAGCGACAAGCACACAAGTGTACAATCTGGGTGTGTATGGATTGCCATATATTCTATCATGGTTGTGTGTTCAGATGGCTGAGAAAATGATAATTACCTCTCTGGTAGCCTTGCTTCTGTTGGTAACCACCTTTCTGATCTGTGTGACAGAAACAGAGGTTTAAGTCATGTGAAACTATGGTGGGGTGTATATATTAAAAGAGTGTGTATACACATATACATATATACACACACACACTTTGATCAATCGTTTTAATATATTTTAAAATGCAGCAGGTGTATTAGGCTGCTGTCACTAAGACCTGATGCACGGATCCATTATTCTGTTACACATGCATTTTCTCTCAACTTTTTACATTCACGTAAAACATAAATGACATTATTTTGTGTATATTTGACTGTTTAAGCGCAATAAGCAGCGGAAATCGGATTGTGCATCTATTCTGCGGAAAATTGGAAGCATTTCAGAATCGTTCTGTCATACAAACACACACGCTTCACTATATTAGTGAGGACACTGCATAGACTTCCACTGACCTTATATCAGGTTAATGATATTTTCTATCCCCAATCCCTATCCCTAAACCTACCCATCCCAGAAACGTGCAAAACAATAGATTTAAATAAAAACATGTTTTGGCCAATTTAGAAGCCTTTTTAACTAGTGAGGACCAGTCAAATATTTTACTATAAGTGAGGACATTTGTGCCCTCACAAGTATAGCCAAACAAGGTACACACACACACACACACACACAGTAATTCATCATCATTAGTATTAGTGTAATTATTATTGTAACAATTATTCATTATTACTAATTAAATTATAAAATGTATACAATTAATAGACATTAAATGTAACATTTACTAAATAAAAAAATATATAACAATTAATTGATCAACTGTTTACATGTGCACCAATAATGTGTTCTTTACAATAATCAGAGTAAGGACTTAATCGCAGTTTATATGACGAGTGAAACTCTTTCCTGTTTACATGCAATTTTCATTCTGATTATTCGCCAAGAAGTGTGGTTATTTTTACCTCCATTATGCGCATACTCTAAAGCACAAATGATGAACTCTCATGCAGTAGGTGTTACTGGCCCGTTTTAATCCACTTATGTCAAAAGCAAAACACATTTCTATGTATTGGATATTATTCGGCATTGAACATGTCGTCTCTGGATGAAGGTAAGGAGCAGAGACTGCGCAGTCAGTCGTGTAAGGGAAAAAAAGTTGTGCGAGCACATGCACTTTGGTCAAAGCAGTAATGCGATTAAGACATTTACATGCCTGTTTGTTGCGATTAATATAGGCGTATGCCACATAGTTTAATGCGATTATGATTATGAACTTAATCACATTAGTGTTGTGTTTACATGAGGCTAAGTTTAATCTCCATACTGCCAAAATCCCATTATAATCACATTATGAGGATGGATGTAAATTTAGCCAATTACTAATTAAATTATACAATTACATTAAATATAAAGAACTCACTGGCCCGTTGTCATTTATTCCTTACATGTGATATGAATAATTATTAACAAGTAAATAGTCAAATTACATTTACAAAACTAATATATAAAAGGGATTTATTTAATAACTGATCTTAACATGAATTTGATGTTTCTAACACAAGCATATCATGTACCTCTGTTGAAGTAGCCTCCATAGACACCCTGTTTGAGGTCAAAGACACGTTCGTTGTTCTCCACCAAGCCGCCCAGTTTCTCAGCCAGCTGCAGGGCCATGTTCTGCAGGGATGTGGGCTCCGTCCTGTGCATCACCACCGTCTGAGTCGGCTGGTCTAGAGAGGCCTGACAGAGGAGAGACAAATAAATGAAGGTACCAGTATGGATAGAGGATGGAATAGTTAGGGTAAAACTGACTGTTTTTCTTTTACCATGAGTTCTTCATTGATGATCATCTTGCTGATAATGCTGTGCACTGTGGGTAACTCCAACTCAAACATCTCTGACAGAGTTTCCATACTGTAGAACAGAGGGAAAGAAAGTGATGAAGAGCTGCAAATACACTGGAATGCTTAAAACATTCAAAAGGGCAGTTCCCCCAGAAATAAAAACACTGACATCTCTAGTAAATTACAGATTTTTTTGCGAACTAAGAGTACAATTATGCATCCAAATTGTGGTCCTGAATATAGCACTAGGTTGTGTGTTGATCACGTGTACCTGATTGAGTCGTACACGCTACTGTAGGTGAAGAGGTAAGTGCGCAGCGATTCCTCCTGGATTTTCCTGTAGGTTCAGCAAACACAACCAAAAAGTTAACTGAATTTAAATGTAAATGATGCCAAAATGTTGTCAAGCATCAAGTCTCTACCTGACGAGCATTTCCCGCACACACTGGGTTTCTGGGAACAGATCCCACACTTTGCTGTTCATCTTCTCGTTGATGATGAAGGAATGGCAGGTTCTCCAGTCGCCCATCTTCATGGCCTTGCTGGCGGCCACAACGTGCTCTCTCATGCTCTCGGGAGGACCTGAGGAGGACATGGAGAGAGAGGACATTCATATTACTGCGATTAAAAGCTGATTTGTATCTCCCGTCTCTCCTCGCCTTCATCCTCTCACTCACCCAGCAGTGGCTGTCTCTCGCCCACCCTCAGCTGGTGGTGGAACTGTTTGCTGATCATCCTGCGCCGGGCATCAAACTCGTGGGCCGCCATGTAAGGGATCTCCAGCAGCATGGCTGACACCAGGTACACACACTCCAAGAGCTCCAGATTAATGTGCATATGGAACGGCACCTAAAAGACAATATGACAAACGCTGAAGCCATAGTTCATCCAAAAATTAAAACTGCCATTATTTGGTAACCATCATATCCGCTTACCATATTTGATGTGCTCCGTTTATTAGAGAATAAAAGCTCAATTAAATTGGCGATTGAGTCTCATTATTATGAATTCGAAAAGTCTTCAGGTACTTTTTGAAGCCTGAATAATCAATTACTTAGACTTTCACAGGATGTACAAACATATCCTCCAACATGACCTCCATTTAGTCATATTTACCCAGCTACAAGCATAAAAATTAGGGATGAATGATATTGGTAACCATATCATATCAATCAATAAGTTTGATTATTTTGATGAGTTTAATTAGTCTAAAAGAATGAGTTTGGTTATAATGTAATTTAAAGTACTACAAGTGTTTTGCCATTTTAGGGCAGTGTTTTTTCAGCAGTTGCCTTTTTAAGCAGGCAAATTGGTATATAATACAAGAAGTAGTTCATAGAGAACATCTCTCAACTAAAGCTTCTATATAGACCCTAGAGCTGGTAATTGTCAGGTTTCACAAACTGATTTGACTCACAAGCTCTTGATTTGATTCTATTCCAAACTTGATGCAATATTAATTTGTTTGGATGGATCTCAGGTAAAGCATCATTTCTTACCACTTTTTAATTATGTAATTATGTTTTTGTTTTAATTTGTGGTTGAAATATACAAACATTTAAAATATAAACTTGTTTATGAAATACTTCAAAACATACATTAAACATGACATCACTATCAGGTGAGTTAATAATGAATGTAATGCTCCAGAATTTGAAAGCTTAGGATTTTGTTTCGCATGAAAAGCAACAAAGCTTATTGTGATTATGGGATGGAAAGCACGCTGCAAATAATGTTTTGTAAAGTTCTGTTCACACATCAACAGAAAACAGCAAACTAAAGTAGGGATGCACCAAAATCACCGTGTCAGCTGTATGGATTCTAGGGCTGGGTTGACAGTATAGATTTTTTCGATTTTAATTCATTAATACTGATATGGATTCTTAAATTAGGAAAAAGTATTTTTCTGTTGATGCGTAAACAAAGCATTTGCAGCAGAACATGCAACACTGTTACTTTTAATATGAAAAGTAGTCTCATCTCAGAATACATCATTGATTTTATTACAAAATTCAAATATGTCATTTTGATACTCTTTAATACGGCACGACCAGACTGTAAAAAAAAAAAGATGGACGACGCGCCTTCACTCTCATCCACTGGCGCAAGTGAAGCCGCCAGCGTCCCAATATGGCACTGACATTTTGGGTCTTGAGTCTGCGCAGTAGTGAGCGTGAAGTGCAGCCGTGATATCAAGGTCCCGCCCCACACTCCCATCTAATGAACTTTGTGAAATAAACAATTTACGGAAATGTAGAGATTAAAGCTCCAATCTCCTCCCGAAGTTCCTGAAATATGTCCGTTGGTGCCTCAGTGACTACTTCACTCAGAGAAGCTGCCAATCATAACGTTTCCCCCCATTTTTATTGCATCAAATAACTAACTAAAACCAAACTTATTTAAAGAAGCAACACTTGAACTAACATAAGCGTGATAAAAACTGGCTAAAATGACAGAAAATGTATTTGAAGTGTAATTTGTTTAGTTTGTCTGTGTCCCATTACATTTCATGGAGAGGGGAGGGGTATGACTTATACTGCATCCAGCCACCTGGGGCGATCGAGACGCGTTGGCTTCACTTCACTTGGGCATGACAGATCACTTTCTGTAGCTGCGTCAGTTCAAATCCTCTTTTATTATTACTAGTCGCAGCACTAAATAAACATGAAAGCATGTTGAAAGATATAGAACAATTACTGAATTATACTGAAGCGAATAATATTTCACGCAGTCACTCAATCAGTGTTTCAACTGCGAAAATGTCAATTAAACAGCTTGTAAACAATGTCACCTCAGAAAGACTATTCAATGTCGATATCTTGTTAGATAGCTAGGAAAAATTACTCGAGAGCAACATTTTGCTAAATTATATGCACTGTATTACACATACACTATATTTTTTACTTAACCTCATTATTTAATGTATGTTTGAATAAATCGGTCTTGAAAACGGGTGTGATGTGGCTGTACCTGTCGCCTCTTTTCGATCTTCTCCTGCTCCGCGTTTCTCTCCTGCATGTTCCTCATGAGGAGTCCCTGTCCCAGCAGCTCCTTGGCTCTGCCGCTGGACTGGATGTCCAGGAGGGCGTTGTGGGCGTCTTTGATCATGCCCTGACGGAAAGCACAGATGCCCAGCTGCACCATGGTCCTGTTGTACAGGATCTAAGAGAGAAGAAAAGTTCAGCGAGAAAACCACCTCAAATCACACCAACCAACTGTTCTTCAGATAGGAAGTGTGTGTAAACCTGGACAGGAGGGTCAGCGTGCTGGATGTTGTCTTGTAGGTGGCTCATTAGCATGAGGTCTCTGGCCTGGTACCAACGGCTGTGCAGGGCATGATGGTAGATGTGGCACAGGATGGCGCAGGTACGGATGCGGTCAGTGCGGTCTTTGGAATAGATAAATTTACACAAACGGTCCATGATGATTGCACTGTCCTCTCCCTCGCTCTCCTCCTGATCCTGCTCAGACTAACAGACAAAGATGCCAGAGGTTAGACCAGAAGCCTTGCACAAGATACAAATGTCCACACATGCTCTCACATTAAAAATAAGGTGGATATCACAGAAATATCAAACAAAAACTCACACAGGGGCATTTTTGCCACCATCTCTTGAATTGCATTGTCATTGTAACTGCATTCTACTACTCTACTGTTTGTTGACGTACATGACAATGTCAGCTTCCACATTGTTAAAACAACAATTATTACATTATCTGAGATGATGTATAATCACATACCCCTACTGGATCCACAAAGCATCTCTCAATCGATGGTGAGACACTCACCTTTGTTTCTCCCTGTAGGCCCAAGCTGCGACGATGGGCTTTGTAGTCGAACTTGTAGTACGTGTGCATGATTCTGCGCAGATAGACGCGACACACTTCCTCCGTGCTGCCTTTAGTCTCCAGATACTGCAGCAGGCGGTCAATGATGCCACACACACGGCCCTCGTCCTTCAGGTTATCAACATACTCTGCAAGAGTGTGAGGGGAAGCGTTATCACGACACACTCTGTCCTAATGTGCTCATGTGAAATCTGCCTGTACTCACCCTGAGAGTGAGGGTCCGTGTTCTGCATGATTTTGGTGAACTCCTCATCCATCCGCTCCACCAGAGTCAGAATACAGCCACGTACACGGAACGGCTGAAGAGAAGAGACCCAGAAATTAAGACTCCCAAATAATACAATACTAACTATAAATTTACATGAAATTTATGACACTTGTAATTGGTCAAAAGTTAGCATGAAGTGCTGTTCACGTGACATGTAATACTAACCTGGTCAGAAACGGCCAGGTTCTCGCTGTCCTCTGCGATGTTTTCTCCAATGAAGATGTTGGTGTTGTTGAACAGGATGTCCAGCAGCTCATCAATGCAGTCCAGACACTTCTTCCACATATCCGCCTAAAGAAGGGTGAAATGGGGCATAATGTAAAGGCTGGAATACACTACACAGCTTTTGCCCCGATTTATACTCTTGTAGAGTGTGATGTGCACATTTTTTTAGCTGCAGATTATGATTCTGTCCAATCAGATAGATTGAACATTGAAGATTTGATATTTTGAGCATTGTTTTCATCTGCCATGTGGCACCTAACAAGGTGCATGTTAAAGTCTGTTAATATGAGATTCTCAGTCATTTAGCATATGATGCCCAGCTTTTCTCTGTAATGCCCAGGACACACCAAGCCAACGTTCGGCCACTGGGCAACGACAGGCCAGTTTTGAGCGTTGTAGAATCGGCGTCGGGCCGTCGGTGAGAGAGAACTCTGATTGGCTGTTCAGCATAGTGAATGAATAAGTGCACGAGAATAACAGCAAAACAGTGAGCAAAGAATTCAAAACAATACAGACAGAAGGCTGTTCTAATTTTACGGCATCTTCCCTGGGCGAATATTTTAATGATAACATGAGCGGAGTGGAACAAAGAAAGTGATCAGCAGGATTCATATTCAAAACAGTAAGCACGCCTGCTTTGTTTGCGGATCTGCAGTGCCGGTTTCCCTTTTTGAATGATGAATATATCTGTAGAAATAGACAGTTGCCTCATTTACATGCAGGCGCACAAGGCAGCTTTTTAGCCCCGACACATGCGGCTTTCATCAGCGCTAGTTCTGTGGCGCTAATGCATGATCCCTAGTGCTTACAAATATCTTTCAATTAGGAAAGTCGTGTAGTATATTACAGCCTTATAGAAGACATTATGTCCTTTTAAAAGTCTTGATTTTGTTTTTGGGGTCTACTCTACTACTAGAATAAGTTTGCATGCTTGCATCCCACATTTTGCAGAAACTCTCTTCCCAGTCAGTCAGTAACGCTCAGTTTAGTTCCGGTGTCTATGAAGCCCCTCCTTCCCAAAAGCTCAGTGTACTCTGGTCTGCTGGACCAGAATGTTGCGATCGGTCAACCTCTTGCAGCATGTTTAAGAAATACCACGCACCTTTATTTTGCATATGCCTTTAGAGGGAATTATTTAAATGAGAAAAATTGTGTCATGTTCAATCTCAGAAGAAAACTCAAGACTACAAAGAAGGAGTTCCAGGGAGTTCAGAAACAGTGACACTGATATAGAGAGTAACTTCCGCTGGAGGGACTTTGCAACTTTGCAGAACTTTTTCATGCTCAAACAGCAACATTACACACTAAAGAAGCTGAAAATGCAAAAAAATAGGATAATAGGTCCTCTTTAAGCTGAAAACACTTGATGCCTGTAATACCATCAGAGAGCTTCTCACCTTCATGAAGGCGGCCAGGTTGGGGTTGTAGTCGTATAGGGAGGCGATGATGTTGAACTTAATCTTGACGAGGATGCCTTCGCCGAGGTTATTCTCATTAGAAATGCCAGCTAGTGCGTGAAGGAGCTCGATCTGGGCAGCTCTGCATGACAAGGGAACAAATACATTTTTGTTGTGTTTATGCCTGTTCTTATTTACCACGTAAAAAAACAAGCCGAGTAGCTAAACTACCTTTCTACTTAAAGTTTGGAGTCAGTAAGAATTTATTTTCAAAGGAACTTTTATGCAACAAGAACACATTCAATTAATCAGAAGTGATAGTAAAACATTTATAATGTTACAAAAGATTTCTATTTAAAACTTTCTATTGAAAGAATCCCGAGGAAAAATGTATCACGGTTTCTACAAAATAAATCCTCATATCAGAATGATTTCTGAAGGATCATGTGACACTGAAGACTGGAGTAATGATGCTGAAAATTCAGCTTTGATCACAGGAATAAATTACATTTTAAAATATATTCAAATAGAAAACCATTATTTTAATCTGTAATAATATTTCACAATAATCACAGTTTTTACTGTGCTTTTGACCAAATAAAAGAAGAGACTACTTTTAAAAACACAAATTTTATTTTATTTTAAACTTATTTAAAACTCAAAAAAGTAATATTTCTCTGGAATACACAAGCGTATATATAAATAATAATTTTCAAAAAACAGTATAGTTTTTTTTAAGTTTATTTAATGTAATCATGAACGGAACGGAAGAAACCTTGCCAACCACTTAAAATGATCAATTTATACAAAAATATTACTGACTTGGACACTGTCATGAGGGTCTAGCAGCTTCACTCACCAAAAGACTGATGATGTTTTCATACCTGTCTGTTCCTTTCTTTCCTCTGGCCTGCAGGATCTCCTGCAGTTTCTTAATCACCACCGCAGTATTGATCTCTGTGCCTTTGGCGAACATCTTGGGCTTCTCCTTCACAAGCGGCACGCCGCCCTTCACCTTCTCCCATCCTTCCTCTTCTTCTGCTTCCTCTTCAGCTCGCTCCTTCCTCTTGGGTCTCTTCTTTTTATCATCCTTCTTATGCCCGGGTGGCTTCTCACCATCTTGAGCTCTGTGAAGACAAGTGAGTGTGAAGTCTCAGTAAAGGGTTTAAAAGACACTTTCTGCGCAAGTTGAATACGGAAGGCGGTCGCCTTAAATATGGATATTTTTCTTACACAAACGCATTAGATTCGCTTCAGAAGGCCTTCAGAAGGTGGAGACGTGTGGATTACTTTTATAATGGATGGATGCACTTTTTTGGGCTTCAAATTTTAGGCTGCCATTCACTCCCATTATAAAGCTTGAATTAGCCAGAACATTTTTTAATAAATATTCGCCTGAAAGAAGAATGTCATATATACCTAGGATGGCTTGAGGTGAACAAATTTTGCACAAACTATCACTTGAAGTTTTTCAGGTGGGTCTAACTGTAGGTTAGTATGCAGGTAAGAAATACTACAGAAATTTATCAGATGTAAAACAACACTGGGTAGTCTTGATTGTAAAAATTACATACAGATTAAAGGTGCCATAGAATGCATTGATACAATATTTAAAATTTTTCTCTGATATCTACATAGAAGGTATGTGGCTTAGGTAATATACTTTTGTGTGTCCATTTACAACCCTAGGATTTGTCCCTAGAATGAAATGGGCTGTTATTACCTTATTTGGAAGGGTCATGAATAATAATGTTGAGCTCTGATTGGCTGTTTCACAGCAAGGCTCATTTCAGTATCTCACAACTGACTCACTGCGATAAACAAGATTACAAATAATAATGGTACACAATTAATCTGTCCTTATTACGCAGCACATATGCACTTAATAAGTGCAGTTATTCAACAAACACAAACCGAAAATAGTCAAGGGATACATACTTGGATTTATTGGGCTACAGTGCATCACTGAGAATGCACACAGACCGACTGAATGCCTCTTTAATTTAAGCAGAAAATCTCAAATGGAGATAGCTGAAATCGAGCTTACTTGTTTATTGCTGTTTTCAGATCATCCATGCGAGAAAGAGAGCTTGCATGCTCATGGTTGCCAGATTGCAATGCTTTAGTAAAACACCTGATAGAATACATGTTATTTTAACAGAAAAGCTCTGATTGGGGGATTTAAATAACTGAAATCTGGCAACTGCAAGCATGACTTTTTTTTTTTAACTACATTTAGTCTTTAACACAGAGCAGGTTGCATGCCAGGATCGCTTCATTGTAAAACAAAAATTGTAGGAAAACCTTCATTAGCCGCTTTGCTATCTGTGCACAAAATGGGCTGGGAAGAGGGCGGACTCCGTATGTTGCTCGGGGGTGGTCATACTCAAATAACTAGTTACGTCAAAACCGGCAACAAATTGAAACAGGTCACTGAATGACACAAACTCAGACAGTTTATGTCAAACTGGCTGCATGTTTTCTGGCAGACACAAAAAAAAAAAGTTTCATTCTATGGCACCTAAGCTTACTGCGATAGTCGGTGTTGCCGGCTATAATTTAGTTTATTATTTAGTTAAATAATTTAGTTCAGTTAGAGAACAGACACTACAATTAAAAACTGAACGTGTCTGCTTAGTAAAGCATGAGCCGAACAAGCTGCAGCGCAAACGCAACATGAGTCAGATTTCATCCATCATGAGAACGAAGAGCTGACAGACCAGATGATCGCTGAAGTGAGTTTGTCATTGTACTGTTTTGTTGTTTTTCATTAAGAATAATAGGCTAATGAACCCACAATTCAAGCAACTCGCCCCCGAATTGGCGCTAAGTCAAAACCGAAACTAAAATGTGCACGGCCGCACAAAGCGTGCATTTACGGACGAACTGTCATTCACGGTGCGCGTCCACTGGCGCGTTTTCAGTTGATGCATATGGAAGCTTAAGTTCCATAGGAATTCACTGAAACCACTCGCTTTGCTCCGCTCCGTTATTAATGCCCGAGCGGCCGTGTGCATGTCACTTTCGGTTAGATAGAATTAGTGATTTAAAAGCCCAGTCGGTTATACCGGTATTACCGGTGTTGTCACACGTCGATTAACCGGTGGGAAAATGTCCTCACCGTCACATCTCTAATGGCACCGTTAATGCTTACAATTAAAGTTATACAGGAGCAGGAATATTAGACTGCTGTCACTTTAAGAGTTTATGCACGGATCCAATATACTGTTACACAACATGCATTATCTTTCTCAACCATTTACATTCCAAAACTGACTGTGTTTAACCAAATACTCACTAAGACGGGCATTTTGACATAATTTTCTGTATATTTGACAGTTCAAGCGCAGAAAGCCGATCATTTTGGTACTTGCGACTCACAAGCTGTTTGAAAGGCGGCTTTAAGTTTGCGCCACTTATATAGATGCGCTTATGGTGTGAGCACGAAACCTGCGGGAATTAGTAAAATGATCCACAATACAAGAACTATTTAACTGGAGCAAATGAGACGAGTGAGAGGAGGTGGGTGTGTGTCACTTCGCCGTCATGGAGACGAGAGCGAGAACATGCAGCTGGCGTTGTTGTCTGAGCTGCTGGCAACAAAATGGACCAGAATCGGAAAAGACACGAGACTGACCGGCCCAGTAACCAGCTCAGGCATGCGGAAAATCATCTGATTCCGGTCCTTGGCCGGAAAATAAAATCTAGAATAAAATCAGGCACTCTCAAGTCGCTTTTTTAAAGTGAGAGACATGTCAACTTGCACATTGTTAAAATAATAATTACGATATTGTCAGACTATACATAATCACACACTCATACTTAACAGCTTTGAAGGTTAAAGCACATACTTTTTGAGGAAAACCACAGCCAGTGACGCCGCAGTTCCTTCATTGTCTTCACTCTCACTGCCGCTCTCCACTGAATCAGAGCCCCATTGTTCACTATCATCATCATCTTCACTGTCCGACTCTTCATCCTGACAAAGTGATGCATCGTGAAAACATGTTCATGGCATTTACCCCATAATGACTTTTTGAAACGGTCTTACAAATGTTGAGTGTTTGGACTTACAGCAGCACCCTTGAGGAACTTGCTGGCCTCTGGTGCCTTCTTCTCCTCTTCTTGAGGCTTCTTCTTCATAAAGCTCTTGGCAGTGCCATCATCATCGTCATCATCATCATCACTCTCCGAGGACGACCCTACACGTCACACGAGTAAAGAAAGAGCAAATGAATAAGACTCGACACACCATTCAGTCTTCCATAATAAAACTTGATGGCAATCGACAGCAGCTCAATGATAAACAAGGAGGCTAACCACTGCCAACGTCATCCTTCTCCTCCTCTTCTTCAGCTGACTGCTCAGGGTTCTGCAATAAAAACAATGCAAACGTGAGACTGACAGCAAAACCAAAAAAAGACAATATAAGACGCAAGCATATGGTATGACTTTTTTTATTACACAAATGACCATTTAAGGACAAATGTACTTCATTCTCATGAAAGTAATGACAACACAAATATTTTTATCATGTTCTTGACATATTTTGAGGTTTACATATAAACAGAGTGTTTAAAACCAAGTTAAAGACCCACAGAAGTAAAATTATTATTGCATCATCCAGAACAATCCCTTTCAATCTCAAAATAAATCATGCATCTCAGATTCTTTTACTTAATGAAACAGGTTGGTGCACAAATTCAACTGCAAAAAGGATAACTGCAAGCTTCAAAGACAAGACATGTTGTATTCAATACATGTGCATTAAAATGGTTTATGTACTAATATGATAATGGCAATAAAAAGATTATTGTGCTGATACTAATCAAATCCATACTGAATGTGTTAAATGTTTTTAGTTGTTTCTTCCTGTAACGTTACAGCCCAGAGAGAAGCCACAAGTTCATGGTGAATTAAATGCCAGATACAGTTTATTGTGCAACCAAACCAGAAAAAAAGATTTTATGCATAATACAGTACTTTTAAATTCACTAGGACTCTTACTATGAAATGTCTATGCTTTACTACTTCCAACTACACAGATTAGATAAAATATACCCTCTGGCAATCAACTACAACATATTACAATATAATCACCATGAATTAATTCAGCAACAGTAGCATTTTCTGAAGCAGCAAGTCAGTGGAAAGCACAAGGGTGCCGTGGTTTGACTGAAATTATTTAATTAAATCATGGCTAAGTGACGACGTTTATGATCATGATCAAGTTTAATTGTCACATTAGTCCATTTCATGATTCCTGTTTATCTGCCCCCAAATATAAGACATCTTAAAATGATAATTAAGACCTCTGATGTACTATTTAAGATATAAGACTTTTTGTCTTTTTATTTGATTAAACTGGATTTAAGACTTAAGGACCTGCTGAAACCCTGTAAAAATACTTAAACATGCTCATATACGAATAACTTTCAGTTATTCGTTCAGCTACAGTTCAGTACCTCTTTATAGCTGGCAATCTCCGTTTCAAAGTCCCTGTTGTATTTGCGGATCTTCTGGCGCAGAGTGCTCAAGGCTTTGGCGTTGTTTTTGTTCATCTTCTTCTTCCCCTCCTTGTCCTCCCATAGCTATAATGAAAGCAAACACTGTTGATTGCTCATGGACAAGCATTAAAGGGATAGTTTACTCACCCTCAAGTCAAACCTGTATGAATTTGTCTGCTGAACACAAAAGATCATATCTGAAGAATATGGGTAGCAGCTGATGGGTCTCAATGACTTCCACAATATGCAAAAAAAAAAAAATACTATGGAAGTCAATGGAGCGCATGATTGGTTAAAGAGATTCTTTAAAAGTATGTTCTTTTGTGTTCAGCAGAAGAAACAAACTCTTTTGAGGGTGAGTGAGCTATGCCTTTAATCATGTGACTTCAGATTTCCCGCTGGCTCCAGTATGATTACAGACCTGGTTGAGATAGTCCTCCAGATCAGCTAGCAGCCGGATGTAGAACTGCGGCACACCCTCTTTGTCCACGATGGCTTTGCTTTTGATGAATGCTCGACACAACTGCTCAAATTCCTCCAGACATTTGGATATATCTCGGATCTTCATGGCATTGCGAATCGTTTTGATAAAGTTGGTGAGTTCCTCAAACCTGAAACGCAACGGACATTGATGCGTTTATAAATGAGGTCCATGTGAACGCTCCTTAATTCTCGAGACCTGACGTTGTGTGTTGGCATTTCGCGCTCACCTCTTGTCCTTGGCACTGCGTACCACTCTTTTGGTGTCCTCCTCATCATCGCTCAGCAACAGGGACCTAAAGAGACAATGGCAGTCACTACTGCGTCACAACTGATCACCTAATCCCATAACGGAGCCCATTTCCTGGCTTCTCAGAAGCATAAATCATCATTGATGGGTAAACTTGTGTAGATGGGGAACAGGAGACTACAACAAACTTGATTTTTGTGTTGCTATTTGTCCATAGGAAAGAAAAGTTCCATGATAGAGTTTCAATTAGAAGTCGACCATTGTATTGTTTTTTTCCAGATTAATCTGCACCATTTATAGTTGCTTTGTGGAACGATCAGCAATAGTTTTTAATAAATTCATTGAAGACAATGAATTTGTTTATTACCAATTGCTGCACTGGGGAATCGCAATGATGAATACTGTGCTGACAATCATGCATGCATTACTCTTATGGTGTGAAATTAATATTTATAGTTATTTATAATATATTTCCCCTATTTGGATGGCAAAATGTGACCGCACAATTATTACAGTTCTCAAATAATTGCAAATAGATTAAATAACCACGATCAGACGATTAATCAATAAGTGCAAAACGTGCAGCAATTTAATTTAGTTAATAAAAACAAAACATTGACATGTTAAGTTAATTTTCAATTACAATCCAGAACTATTTTACATGTAGTGTTAAACACTTTAATTCAGCCGACATATCTGCATTATTTTCTAATCATAATTATCAGTATCAGATTTTATTGCGATCACATTTGACACCCTTACTTGTACATTATCCCAATATATTATACATGACAAAAATAAAAATAATAAGTCAGTGATCAGTTTTTTTTTGTATTTTAATTTATTTTAGTAATTACAAAACATCCTTAGTTAAATATTAGGAGAAAAGGTTCTTTCTTCATATTTATTTTTTAAAGCTTTTAGCCGATTAACTGGCTATTGGCCGTATTATACCACTTTAGTTACCGGTATCAGCAAATCAGGAATAAGTCAAATCTTAGGTGTTGTATTAGAAACATGCTAGATATATACACACTCACCTAAAGGATTATTAGGAACACCATACTAATACTGTGTTTGACCCCCTTTCGCCTTCAGAACTGCCTTAATTCTACGTGGCATTGATTCAACAAGGTGCTGAAAGCATTCTTTAGAAATGTTGGCCCATATTGATAGGATAGCATCTTGCAGTTGATGGAGATTTGTGGGATGCACATCCAGGGCACGAAGCTCCCGTTCCACCACATCCCAGAGATGCTCTATTGGGTTGAGATCTGGTGACTGTGGGGGCCATTTTAGTACAGTGAACTCATTGTCATGTTCAAGAAACCAATTTGAAATGATTCGAGCTTTGTGACATGGTGCATTATCCTGCTGGAAGTAGCCATCAGAGAATGGGTACATGGTGGTCATAAAGGGATGGACATGGTCAGAAACAATGCTCAGGTAGGCCGTGGCATTTAAACGATGCCCAATTGGCACTAAGGGGCCTAAAGTGTGCCAAGAAAACATCCCCCACACCATTACACCACCACCACCAGCCTGCACAGTGGTAACAAGGCATGATGGATCCATGTTCTCATTCTGTTTACGCCAATTCTGACTCTTCCATCTGAATGTCTCAACAGAAATCGAGACTCATCAGACCAGGCAACATTTTTCCAGTCTTCAACTGTCCAATTTTGGTGAGCTTGTGCAAATTGTAGCCTCTTTTTCCTATTTGTAGTGGAGATGAGTGGTACCGGTGGGGTCTTCTGCTGTTGTAGCCCATCCGCCTCAAGGTTGTGCGTGTTGTGGCTTCACAAATGCTTTGCTGCATACCTCGGTTGTAACGAGTGGTTATTTCAGTCAAAGTTGCTCTTCTATCAGCTTGAATCAGTCGGCCCATTCTCCTCTGACCTCTAGCATCAACAAGGCATTTTCGCCCACAGGACTGCCGCATACTGGATGTTTTTTCCTTTTCACACCATTCTTTGTAAACCCTAGAAATGGTTGTGCGTGAAAATCCCAGTAACTGAGCAGATTGTGAAATACTCAGACCGGCCCATCTGGCACCAACAACCATGCCACGCTCAAAATTGCTTAAATCACCTTCCTTTCCCATTCTGACATTCAGTTTGGAGTTCAGGAGATTGTCTTGACCAGGACCACACCCCTAAATGCATTGAAGCAACTGCCATGTGATTGGTTGATTAGATAATTGCATTAATGAGAAATTGAACAGGTGTTCCTAATAATCCTTTAGGTGAGTGTGTGTATGTATATATATATATATATATATATATATATATATATATATATATATATATATATATATATATGTATGTATGTATGTATATATATATGTATTATATATATATATGTTTATTTTAAAGCCAAGGTATGGTGTTGATTAAAAAAAAAAAAAGTCTGCAGTCTGTGAAAAGTGTCCATACAGAAACACAGACTCACTGCTTATTGAAAGTAGCCCCGGTCGCTTTGGGGGTGATCTCCTCGCCAGACGAGGATTCCTCCGACTCACTGTCGGATTTGGCGAAAAAACGCGACATAACAGACGGCTGTAATGACTGAAAAGAGAAATACAGAAATGAGAGCGTGAACAATACTTTCCCAAACATACAAGGCTTTGTTCAGAAGCAATTAAACCTATAATAAAGCATCATATCTGATACATGAATTCCTAAGGGCTCTAAATGATCACTTAAAGTAAAAGGCCTTTTAGTGTAATTGTAAACATGTCCACCTTCAGCTCATCCTCCTGCTGTGAAATCTGATTTTTATGAAGTTAATGTAACAATAATTTTTGTTATTAAAACTTAAATGTACATTTTCTTAGGAATGTTCTTTGAGGAAGATTTATTTGTACATCTCACAATCATGAATTAAACTGTAATATAACTCAAACTACAGAGCTTTGATCGTATAACACTAAGCACTTAAATACCACCTTACTAATACATATCATTGACAGATACAAAGTGACAACTGATATTTATATGCATTACAAGCATCAGAACTTTTTGGCCATATCAACATCAACTAAATTGGATATTTTTGCTCAGTTTGTCTCTCTGAATAAAAGGTGTTCCTCAAGAGTATGAGCTCTAGATTTTTACTACCATACAATATGAGCCATAAAAGCCTGATGTATCAAATATAATACAAAACACAACGTTATATCTGTATTTTCTCTAAAGATTCAATAAACTCTAAGAGAAAAACATGTATTTCACACATCATGCTTTACATGTTTAATGGCATGAGTCAGAAAACGACTAGGAAGTTTAAAATAAAACCCTTGTGTAGTTGCTAAAATAAAAATGAATAAATGTAATAAAAGCTCTAACCCAGAGACACGACTAGAGCTGCTCCACTAGCTGATAAATGAACCGGACTCGCCTCACTAACGTTAGCTCACAACTGATAAAAGACCGGAGCATTAATGGAAATAAACTATGACCAATACGGCCTCTGGTGTAAATGGAAACATATGTGACGCATAATAAATGATTACAGCGTAGTTAAATCAGCCATCATGGAGACATTGACGAAAACGTGCCGCGACCAGCGGTTTCAGGCCTAACGGCACCGTGACTGCATGTGTAAGTCCCACAGAACCGACAGATACCGCGACTGACACACACACAGCGTACCTGTTATCTGCTGGAAACGTAAGATTCCTCGTTTGTGAATTCCCTCGGTGTGTATTTTAGATCCAGATTTGCAATTTTGTCAGCACAATTGACAGCGTGCGTCAAAGACCTGTCGGCTACTTCCAGAGAGAGGGGAAGCGATAGAGACGCGCCAAACCTACAGGTCACATGCTCTACCGCCACCAGGTGGCCTGGAGCAGAACTACACGCTGAAGTATTTTATTATTTTCATATTTTATTTTTTTTAATATATATATATATCACACACACACACCCGGCCACAAGTTTTAGAACGGTAAGATTTTTAAAATGTTTTTAAAGAAGTCTCTTCTGCTCACCAAGGCTGCATTTATTTGATGCAAAAACAGTATTATTGTTAATTATTTTTACAATTTAAAATAACTTTTTCTATTTGAATATATTTTAAAATGTAATTTATTCCTGTGATCAAAGCTGAATTTTCAGCATCATTACTCCAGTCTTCAGAGTCACATGATCCTCCAGAAATCATTCTGATATGAGGATTTCCTGCTCAAATAACATTTCTTCTTAATATCAATGTTGAATTTTTTTTTTTTTCAGGATTATTTAATGAATCAAATGTTCAAAAGAACAGCATTTATCTGAAATATAAAGCCTTTGCAACATTATAAATGTCTATACGGTCACTTGATCAATGTAATAAATGTATTCATTTCTTTAAGTTCTTTCCCAAAAAATAAATAAATACAAAATCTGACCCAAAACTTTTGAACGGTATAGTACAGTATTACAAAAGCTTTCTATTTCAGATAAATACTGTTCTTTTGAACTTTCTATTCATCAAAGAGCACTTTTTTTATCATAAATGTTTCTTGAGCAGCAAATCATCATATCAGAATGATTTCTGAAGGATCATGTGACACTGAAGACTGATCCCAGGAATCAGACATCTTAAAATATATTCAAATAGAAAAGTTATTTTACATTTGAATAATATTTCACAATATTACAGCTTTTTTAATTTTATTTTTAATAACATAAATGCAGCCTTGGTGAGCAGAAGAGACTTTTGTGTGTGTGTGTGTGTGTGTATATATACAGGTGCTGGTCATATAATTAGAATATCATCAAAAAGTTGATTTATTTCACTAATTCCATTCAAAAAGTGAAACTTGTATATTATATTCATTCATTACACACAGACTGATATATTTCAAATGCTTATTTCTTTTCATTTTGATGATTATAACTGACAACTAAGGAAAATCCCAAATTCAGTATCTCAGAAAATTAGAATATTACTTAAGAGCAACACAAAGAAAGGATTTCTAGAAATCTTGGCCAACTGAAAAGTATGAGCGTGTAAAGTATGAGCGTGTAAAGTATGAGCATGTAAAGTATGAGTGTGTAAAGTATGAGCATGTAAAGTATGAGCATGTAAAGTATGAGCGTGTACAGCACTCAACGCTTAGCTGGGGCTCCTTTTGCCTGAATTACTGCAGCAATGCGGCGTGGCATGGAGTCCATCAGTCTGTGGCACTGCTCAGGTGTTATGAGAGCCCAGGTTGCTCTGATAGTGGCCTTCAGCTCTTCTGCATTGTTGGGTCTGGCATATCGCATCTTCCTCTTCACAATATTCACAAAATCTTCTGTGGGGTTAAGGTCAGGCGAGTTTGCTGGCCAATTAAGAACAGGGATACCATGGTCCTCAAACCAGGTACTGGTTTCTTTGGCACTGTGTCCTGTTGGAAAATGAAATCTGCATCTCCATAAAGTTGGTCAGCAGCAGGAAGCATGAAGTGCTGTAAAACTTCCTGGTATACGGCTGCATTGACCTTTGACCTCAGAAAACACAGTGGACCAACATCAGCAGATGACATGGCACCCCAAACCATCACTGACTGTGGAAACTTTACACTGGACCTCAAGTAACGTGGATCGTGTGCCTCTCCTCTCTTCCTCCAGACTCTGGGACCCTGATTTACTTTCATCAGAGAACATAAGTTTGGAGCACTCAGCAGCAGTCCAGTCCTTTCTGTCTTTAGCCCAGGCGAGACGCTTCTGCCGCTGTCTGTTGTTCAAGAGTGGCTTGACTCAAGGACTGCGGCAGCTGAAACCCATGTCTTGCATACGTCTGTGTGTAGTGGTTCCTGAAGCACTGACTCCAGCTGCAGTCCACTCTTTGTGAATCTCCCACACATTTTTGAATGGGTTTTGTTTCGCAATCCTCTCCAGGGTGCAGTTATCCCTATTGCTTGTACACTTTTTTCTACCACATCTTTTCCTTCCCTTGGCCTCTCTATTAATGTGCTTGGACACAGAGCTCTGTGAACAGCCGGTCTCTTTGGCAATGACCTTTTGTGTCTTGTCCTCCTTGTGCAAGGTGTCAATGGTCGTCTTTTGGACAACGGTCAGGTCAGCAGTCTTCCCCATGATTGTGTAGCCTACAGAACTAGACTGAGAGCCCATTTAAAGGCCTTTGCAGGTGTTTTGTGTGTGTGTGTGTGTGTGTGTGTGTGTGTGTGTGTGTGTGTGTGTGTGTGTGTGTGTGTGTGTGTGTGTGTGTGTGTGTGTGTGTGTATATATATATATATATATATATATATATATATATATAGTGCTATGTATATATATATATATATATATATATTAATAAAAAATAGTGCTCAAGAAAAAAAAAATAGGACATGGACGCCCTCTCAAGTCAAAATTTGAATGCGAGGAGCTCGCAATTACGACTTCAGAAATGGGAAGTAGGAAATTTCCGATAGCACGTGAAGGCAGCATTATGGGAATAATAAACATGATAGGAGCGTTCATCCCAAGAACGATAACTATATTAGCGTCTACACCAGCGGACGATAGCGTTCCGTTTATGCTGAACGTCTGCCGCTTTAAATGCTCGAGCGCGTAACATCAGAACGGATTCTGATTGGCTGTCAATGTTTTTATCGTTCGTCAGCCGTTCTGAAAACGATTCCGCCGATATCGCTTATAGCTGTGGCGTGAACTCTGCTATTCTTTAATATTGAGAACGATTTTTATAACTATATCTTTATCGTTATCATCATTATGCTTTAAACGCATAATTCCGAGTCCGCGAACAGCTCCGAGTAGAACGTCACGTGCTGTTTTGGCACGAACGCAACTAAAAGTTCAAATGAACAGCATTTATAAGCGTCTTTTCTGTCACTTTTAATCAATTTCATGCATCCATTGTGATTAAATGTATTAAAAGAAAAAATCTGATCCCAAATTCCAATATTTGATAAGTGGATGAATAAGTGGACGAGTTGATCAGGCACAACATATGACAAATTGATGAAGAAAACCAGAAAAATCACATCTTAAATTCATACAAAAGTACATTTTATTTTCACAAATTAAAAATAAAAATCAACAATAAGTCCTATAGAGAACAGTCGAGGGAAAAAAGCACATTTTCTAAATCCAGTTTGGTTTGTGTCGTGTTCATGTTTTCCAGTGTCGTTAATGTCCATATATATATATTACTGCAGAGTCGGGAGCTCAGCGTCTGCAGTAGTTTCCTTCACAAAACTCAAAAGCTGTGAAACTGCGGCGAAAACAGATGACTGAAAACTAAAATCAAAGCAGGAAACATGTCATACCCATTCTCTTACACCTTTACAACTTGCGTGAGAATAGAATATACAGAAAGAAAATGAAGAAAAATATAAAAAAAATGTCCAACAACCTGTTTTAACCTGCCGTCTCAAAACGCAGCTTTCTGAGGAACACGTGAACCGCCACCTTCCACCTTCCCCTACTGCTATTCACATACATAAAACGTCTACATCTACAGCATACAATGAGTGTGAGAGCAAGGGATTTCACAGCAGTGGGTGAGAATATAATGCCAGTGTGTGTCTTGATGGCAAAGTGAAAGAATGTGAAAGTGGATGGAAAGTAGAAAAAAAAAGAGGAATATTACAGAGGAAGTCAAAAAAAAAAAAAAAGCACAATTAAGACAGTTGGGCAGGGAAAGGGAAACAGAAATACAAGTACACACAGGGCACCACTTCCTGTTGAGAGTGCTTGCATCCTCAGGACACAGGAAGCTCACAGGAAGTAGTCAGCGACTGGCTTTTTGGAGGGAATGCCTCTCGTTTCTTGTGGAGCAGCTTCGAATATGATGAATTCTTTCTGCAGGTGCTCGTCAAGCTCCAAGATTGCCGCCACATTACCACATCTACGACAAAGAAAAGGGCACGGCACTGTTAAATAAATACCAATACTAGGTTTTGTGAAATATTAGCTTTTGCTCTTAATACCATTTGCAACAAAATTCTGTTATATCATTTTGATATAAAAATAAGAATAATTGTAATTAAAGATTATAAGTAACAGTTCCTGGTTCATTTCCAATTAGACACCCGATATACACATTTAGATTAAATATGCCACTCTCATTAATGGAGTTAAGCCCTGAAACTTCATGAAATTATTATCCAGTTACAATTTTTTTTTTTATATTAATTTAAAAAGAAATATTTGTAGTGGATGCACTGCTTGGAGCACTTTTCCTGTGGCATGCTGCGTTTTAATGTTTTAACTGGTGGGGATTGCTTGATGCATGATAATTCTGCTTTAAATTGTGTTCTAAATAGCAGAAAATATTTTTGCACAAATAATGATCAAAGATGCACACTTCATCACGTCAACACATCACAGGTGTGCTTTACAGTTTGCATTGGCTTCCTGTTCAGTCGTGTATTGTTTTTAAAACTCACGCTAACTTACAAAGCTATGCAAGGGATAGCCCCATCTTATATCTGTGACTTAGTCACCTTGTACACGCCGTCTCGTTCCCTTCGGTCAGCGGATTCTTTTACTCTTCAGTAGATTAAAATCTATGGGGGAGAGAGCCTTCCCTGTCGCTGCACTGTTAGAGATGCTCCCACAATAGCCAGCTTCAAGAAGCTGTTAAAAACTCATCTTTTCAAAACTGCTTCTATAGATTATCATGAATAGAATTGTAGTAATGGTTATTTTATGATTTTATAATTACTTTGTACTTCATTATTTTTGCATTTTATTTCATTTTAATTGTTATTGTTTGTAGCGCTTTGGTTTTTAGAAAAGTGCATTATAAATAAAATGTATTATTCTTACTTGACTCCATCGGAGCAGAGCAACATAATGTGTTACATAGCATGGTATAATGACAGACACCGAAGGACTCGCTCTGTGATCGACCGGTCCATTGGCCGGTTTGAATAAGTCCAATGACACTGTAAAAACTCTGCTGCACGCTAGGGGTGTGCGATATACATCGTCTGCGATAATATCGTAATTGTTGTTTTAACGATGTGTGATCCCTCACACACACACACACACACACACACACACGCACACACAACGTGATGTAGTTTTGTTGATTAGACTAGTGCGGGTGCGCATTAGAGTACATGCTTTCACCGTGTGATTAGATCATATAGTTAATAAGATATCACACAAAGATTGCAGTTTTTCAAATGTGATATTGATTTTATGCAAGTTTACTAAACAAGAAGTTAATATTAAGTGACTTACAGTTTAGACTGTATTGCCCATTTTTGCTCTTTCGCCACCGGAAAAATTCAAACCAGACACAGCACTGTATCTGTGTCTCGGAGCAAAACACAGCGGTGTTTTCACACCGAATGAATCAGCTTTTTGAACAAATCGATTGAATCAATGATTAGATTAAGATAGTTGAATGCTTCGTTCCTTGAATGAATCGGCTGTTTGAATGAATCGGTTGAATCTCAATGACTCACTCATTAACCGTGACTTTCTGCCACCTACTGCCGGCTTTAATTTCACAGTTTACATGTTTTCATTAATTTCAAATCATTATTATACAACATTTTATGTTTTAAACATCAAAACATTATTTAACTGCAGGTTATTAATTTGTCACTTCTGACCACTTCAGATGCAGCTTCTGTGTTTCCTCTGCACTGCAAAGATTTTGTTGATTACTTATTTACTAATCAGAGCTGAGTAGGCTCACGGAAAGGAGGGGTTTAGAGAGACCAAGTCATCCGACGAGTCGTTTGACAATCATTGAGGTGATGTGCAATTTATAATATGAGAAAACAAAAGTGCTTGTTGATAAGTACACAAAAAAGATTTAAATCAAGGTAAAAAAGATGATTTCTGTCACTTCTGTGAACTGAACACCACACAGAAGAATATCATAAACTTTAGGAGTCAGCTGACCACGGCAGTCCTAAACCTGCCGACACACAACAACACACTCAGCAAAATATCATCTAATTATAGTTAGAGAAAATCCCAGAAAATATTGAGATATCTTTTTTTTGTCAATATCGCCTAGTGTGCGATACAATTTTTTAAATATTTGGTCAGTGAGTCAGACAATTATTTACACTGCATGAAACTAGGCCTATAGTTTCCATTAAAAATATATAAACTTCCTAAAATATATATATATATATATATATACATACACATTTTTTTAATTGCTTCAAAATGGCCAGTGGAAAGATTGAGAATAACTCTTCTCTGAAAACTTTCTCAATGTATTTTATACAATTTTGATTTAGCCTATTTATTCTAAAACAAAGCAATACTGAATGATTTTTAACAAAGTAATGTGACAGCACATAGTTCATTTTCCTCATGCCTTCACATGCATGGCAATGATATGCAGATGACGTTATGCATAGTAAAACTAGGCGTTTGTAAGCTCCATATAGAGTTATTTTGGGGTGGAGATGCATAATCATCTGCTGACTGGGTTTTATCAAGGGAATTGTGCGCAGGTTCTGGCGCATGGTTTTATAAATCTGAAAACTTTTGTGTGTGCAAAATCTGGATTGTGTGAATTTGTACTTTTAGGATGAAATCTACGGAAAGTTTTATACACGAGTCCCCAGTTGAGGGAGTGACTGATTCAAACCACTAACTCGCAGAAGAGTCACTGACTCTTGGCTAACTTGGCATATAAAAGACATAATAACAAAATCACATGTGGAAATGTTTTCCAGACTGGTGCAAAATGTAGACTAGATTTAAAATAATTTACATTGTTTGTATTTATTGTCAGTTAAACACATTTTTAATTAAAAATAAAATAAACTACACATTAACTGAAAAAACAAACAAAAAAAAAAAAAAAAACAAAACCATAAAATTGTTGAAATAATAATAAAAATAGTGCAACATTAATCAATCATTTTCAATTAGTTTAACCTGATTTACTAACAAAAGTCAATAAATAAATCATTTAATTATAACAACAAAAATGAAAACAAAATAATTATTAACCATAACTTTTTGGGAATAAAATAAGTTAAATTAAATTAAAGTTAAAATTTAATACAGTAAATAAAGTATTTTATTTCATCCAGTTGCCAAGGAAATGTTTCTCATTTTCATTTAGTTTAACGACAAAAAAAACAACAACAACAACTCAAATTGTATTAATGACAAATTTAGAAAAAATTAAATAAAATTATGAAATTCCTAACTAAAGTAAGAATATAAAAATAAACTATTTAACTAACGCCGGTAACTTGGATACTAAAAATGATTCTCTCCAGTAACAATGACTAGACTTTTCCTTTTATGAAAAACCCCACCTGTAGCAGTAGTTCGGAGCAGACCACACAGTGAGAACGGTCTCGTTGAAGTGCCACTTGTACCCTTCCATGACAAGCTGGTGCGCCCTGCAAATCATGTCGATGTCATTGGCGGCGTTGAACTGGGCCACGACATCACTGCCGAACAGATATCCAGCACCTCGCGGACTAACGCCCCAGCCGGTGGTGTCTGAATCAGACAGGTACACATTCATATAATGAGATGCTGATGATGGAGAACATCTCTGTGGTATTGCAGAAATCAGAACTACCTTCAGGATCAGACCACAAAAGATCACACATGGGCCCGTCATGAGGCACTTCCTGTTTCCTGTCGATGGTTCTGATCTGGTCCAGAGTCTGGATTGAGGGCGACAGGCCTCCATGTACACAGAAGATCTGTGGGGTCGCAAGACGAAAAACAAAGTCAGGCCAGTGTTGAGGAAACAAGTGGAACCTTGTAAAAGGGCTAGTTTACCCAAATAATTAAATTCTGACAAACAAACAAACAAGACTCACTTTGCCGTCGATGATGGCGGAGAGGGATAGGTAGTCGAAGATCTCTGTGCAGTACCTCCATACCGTGACTGAACCGTATTTTCTTAAACACTCATCGTAAAAGCCATACACCTGTGTGATCTGTCTGGACTCGTGATTTCCTCGAATTAAGGTGATTCTGTCTGGATAACGCACCTGTGAGGAGCCATTCATTAATTATATGTCCATTTATAACAAGCATTGCATCTCATTACAGACATCTTATGAATAACACAGTGACAGTACCTTGAGGGCAAGAAGTAGCAGAAAGGTCTCAACACTGTAAAAGCCTCTGTCCACAAAATCTCCCATGAAGAGGTAGTTTGTTTCTGGAGCGTCGCCTCCCACCTGAAGGAAACAGATTTTTAAACACCAATTTATTAAAGTGCCCTTTCATGCTGTGTGTAATACAGCCGTTTGTGAATGTAAACGTTCTGCAAAGTTGTAAAGTCAAAAGTGCACAATAAATAAAGTTATTGTCTCCCAAAAGATAGAACCGACTCTGAACTGTCTATACGAGTTGTTTGCATTTCAAAACCCGCTGTGTTATGGTTCTACGTCACTAGAGAATACATTTGCATAATGTTGTATATGTTGTACGTTGTCCATTCGCAAACAACTTGACCCGCCCTCAAACTGCTTCTCAAATCTCAGAGTTCAACACAGGATTCACAAAGATGAAAGATGGGTCAGTGCTCAGTTTATTTGGACCAGCTCCTTAGAATCACAACCTGTAAGGATTATTAATCATTGATGTATATATTTTCTACCGGGTGTTATAAGAATGTGTAATGAAAAATAAGTTTTGCGTTTTATAGTGTGTAAGTTTCCGGCTAACTCACGTTATTGACTTACTGAAATACTACTGTGGGCCACCGTTACCTAAAACTGAGTCTGTTAATGCAGATTGTCTGTTGTTCTTACTACTTTGAGTAAAGATAAAGGATGGAGCAAGATTTGTTTCACAAACTTTAATGTTCCATCAGTCATTGACGTCAGTGCTGGGCTAACGTATCGCTGTTACTGATACGGTTCCCACATGTGCACCGCAATAAATGAGAAACACACATGGGTTTGTTGATGGACACACACTTGTTAATGCTGATGGTGAGGAATTACAGCTCAACATCCCATAATGAACCTCAAACTGAGTAGCGCATCACTGAGAAACGTCCTGCTCAAGTCGTCCTTGTGATGGAGGTTCGGGTTGAATAACTAGTTCTCCAATGTTTCATCATCGGACTCACGCTCGGATTGATACATCTTTACAGTGTGTACACTCACTGAGCTTTAGGAAGCCTCTGGAGCTGAAGTTCAGTTAAGGTAATGGCCGTTTGTTTCCAATGTGCACTCGAAGCGGTAGACTAATCAGAGCTGAGTAGGCTCACGGAAAGGAGGGATTTAGAGAGACCAAGTCATCCGTCGAGTCGTTTGACAATCATTGAGGTGATATGCAATACATAATATGAGAAAACAAAAGTGCTTGTTGACTTTTGATGCATGAAAACCTCTTGTTGGAGACCTCCAAAACTAAATTCGGAAACTTTAAAATAGCATACTAGGGGCACAACCAAACACTAACAGATTAGTCAGTATATGCCAGTTAAATAACCAGTACGCTGGTTTACAAAATATGCAGCTCAATAACACATCTAGCACTGATTGAAATTAAGGGTACATCTACACTACAATGATGTACTAAAAAAAAATGTTCACATACAGATGACAATGCTGTCAAAGCGATCCCATTCACACAGATCCGTGAAAACGACAAAAAAAAAAAAAAAAAAAAAAAAAAAAAAAAAAAAAAAAAAAAAGAGCTGTATTCTGCTGCCAGGCCAGTAGTTGGCGATGTCACTTTACACCACGCTGCTCAGTATCTTCAGCTGCACAAACACAGGCTGCATCTGAAAACAGCTGACTTGTGCAAACGCTGCCTACAAGGTCACTGCCTGATTAGGCAGCGTTTGCACATGAAGGTAGCTCACCAAACTGATTTCAGACAGACTTCTGAGGCAGCTCAACGGTTTAATGATCTACAGCAGAGGTGAAAACTAAGCAAACATTTAATAATTAATATTTCATGACATCAGAAGTGGAAAACATTGGTTAAAAACGTGCATTTACACACAAATTGACCACTAACTGCCGTTTTCAGACACCATCTTTATTTTTTTCTAGCTCAACTGTCACACAATGGGAAGCACAGGATTGTGGGATATCAAAAGCAGCGAAGGATACATCTATGCGGTCCTTAAATCCATCAGATGAAGGCATCTCAGGAGACAGGAAGTAAAGCTAACACTGGATTCGGACGTGCCTTGATGCCTTCCTACCTTGGTATGCGTCCTCCAAAGGCAGCATTTTTACGTTTTCAGACGCAGCCGTAGTTGTGTGACTTGAGTTTCGTCTGTGTTTGAATTAAAGCATTTCGTCAAGTGAAGGGAACTTAAACAGATATACCATGCTCAGAGAGTAGAGAACAGTGAACTCTTTTGTAGGGCCTTTGTCAATCGGAGCGCCCCCGAGTTCACGGAGCTCTCATCTAAAACTGATGATCTGAATCAGGTGGGTCAGATAAGAGAGACATACAAAATGTGCTGAGCAGAGAGGCATGAGGACTGGAATTGGGAAACCCTGAACTATATTATCACCCAGCTCTAATCTGCTAAACGCGACACTAAAGGCCCGGGTATACTTCATTTACCTCATTCGCAGTCGTTTCCTCACAGCTTTCAAAGTATAATCGACCGCGGACGGCCAAGTTCGACATGCGTGCAGTATAATTGCTGGGACTCTTCTGTCTTTCTTGCGCTTGCGCTGTTGCACACAAACGGTCTGCACGGTCTCAAATCAGGCTGCATGCGGACAGGGTGTGTGGCCGAAGTATACTTTGTGCTTAAAGCATGCGGATATATAGATATTATAAACAATAACATCAGGATTTTCTGTAAAGCTGCTTTGAAATATTGTGTATTGTTGAAAGCACTATGCAAATAAAACTAACTTTGACATTCGGTCTGAATCAATGCCCATAGTTTAAAAAAACCCCTCCATGCATCACTTGCATTTACTTTTCATGAAAAATAAATTAGACTTACCCTAAACAATTCCTTCAGGTCATAAAACTGTCCATGGATGTCACCACATACCTGAAGAGAAGAAAAACCCATTTACTTATATACTGTATATGATCAAAGGATTCATTTATTATTTTTAATCTTTTTTCTGTGCATTAACATTAAAGATGATATTTTGAGAAACCAAAATGGTTTGGATACCAACAAAATATCTTGTGTTTTGCAAGAGTAACTCGGTAACACTACAATAAGGTCCCATTAGTTAATGCATTAACTAACATTAACAATGAGCAATATTTTTGTTATAGTCATGTGACCGTATCAAAACTTTTGATTTAAATAATCGATTAGTAAATGTTGAAACTGACATTAATAAATGCCTTAGAAGTACTTTTCATTATTAGTTCACATTAACAAAAGGAACTTCACAGTAAAGTGTTCCCGAAAGCTCCTCTGAGTTCCTCCGTTTGCGGATACTTACTGTTACCGGAGAGTCCACCCTCTGTACGTTACTCTCTTCTACAAGAATCTCTCTGGAACACACACACATTGGTGCTGTATGAGCATATGATCATCATTAAACTGCTTTTTAAAGCGACTGATTTGTTTTTTGTACTGGGTGTAATCACCTGGCTTTGGCACACAGGGCTTTGACCTCATTTTCCTTGATGAGCTCACACCTCCTCAGCTGGTCGATCTGTCTGTCCAGATCACTCATGTCACCCATGGCGGATCGCTGAGAGACCGTCTAGCTGTTTCCCCCTCACGAAACCAGTGAATACAGCTACTGTAGTACTAACAGTGTCTCTCTGTGCAATCCAAACACAGACACATGCAAACACACACTCACACCACACCAGATGAAGAGACGTGGAGAGGTGGCGGGACGAATCTGGGCACAACAACCTGTTTGGAGTAAAGAAAACAGAACAGGAAAGACAACATTAACCATACTATAGAGTTCTCCTATTCCAGTGATGAAAATACAAGTCGATCATAAATTAATTAAAACAATGACCTTGGTTCCAGAAGTATTCAAAAGTCTTCATTTTTAAAGCCGTAAGCCATGAGCCAAACCAACCAGCTACAAGGAGGATCACAACATTATAAACTTTGATTTGAAGCAAAAAGTTTGAAAATTGGACAAAAAGACAAAAGTGCAAGACGGTGAACTTAACGGATTAAAGCCACAATATGTATTTTTTTGCAGCTTATTACAAAACAAATGCGTAGCTTGATGACGTCTTGATTTCGCAGAGCTTTTATTCTGTCACAGACGAGCGCTTCCGCTTCTTCCGCTCGTGTGTGTGTGTGTGGGAACGCAGCGCTGTTTTATCATATTACACACATTTGAGTGTGTTAAAGTTATGTTATAATGCCACTCTGTGCGTTCACTCGGCGCTGCTATGAGACACTTGTTCACACTGCAGTGAGCGAGATCATATTAGGCATGGTAAAACATGGTACTCTGTGCGGTAAATCAACAACACCAGATTTAAACACTAAGACTAACTGTGTTGAGCTGGAGAACAATGATCAGTTTTCTGTCTATGACTATCTCCAAACAGCTGCTCACTGGTCTAATAACACACATCAGATATTAAAGCATCTTTGGTGTTGCCATGGTTTCAACAAAATAAAACCAGAAATCGGGGGTAACGCGAGTATGATGTCATTGATAGGCGCCATTTAAACATTCTTGGAAACATTTGGGATAATGTACACAAGTCAACAAAATGTATAACACTGTTCTAGTGGTTTTTGGATATTTTAATACAAAAATCGTACATATTGTGCCTTTAAATGAGGGAACAAACTACAATCCCATGAAGCATTGCAAATGACAATTTAAATAAAAATGGAGAAATATAAAACTACTGATTTAATACATTTGTTCAGAATATATTATCCCCCTCCCATTTTTACCACCCCAAAAATGCGCTTTAAATTAATAAATAAATTATTATTAAAAAATAAATTATAAATAAGTTGGTCGGTTTTTAACTCTTGTGATCTATTGCTTCAACCAAACACATGCGTTGGAGGCGGGACTAACTTGTTTGCTCGACCAATAGCAAACGAGGGGTCGGTTTGAAAATCTGCCTGTCTGATACAGTTATTTTTCCATTCCGTGTGGTGATGATGTACATGACGTTCTTCTTTTAGACAAATAAAATCTGAGTTATATAAATTAAAAAAAAAGATAAACTATAACACTTTACAAACTATAATCTCTAACTTCCTGGAATGTCCTTCGCTTACAGGCAGGCACGCATGACGTAGGCGAAGCGCAAGTTCCTGTGACGAACGCGGAAGCGCAGAGAATAGAGCAAAACAAAACTTGGTTCTCGCGAGAACCAGCATATTCTCACCGGAGCGTCCACACGTCATGCGCTGGAACGCCAGTCTCTCGTGAACGCGCGTGCGACAGTTAGTAAAGTTTTAAATATGGATATTTTTCTTACACAAACCCATGCTTTTATTAAGCCGTGTGGAGCACTTTTATGATGGATGGATGCACTTTCCATTATAAAGATTGGAAGAGCCAGGATATTTTTTAATATAACTCTGACTGATTCGTCCCAAAGAGGAATGTCATATACACCTAGGATGACTTGAAGGGGAGTAAATGATGAGGTAATTTTCATTTTTGTTGTGAACTATCCCTTTAAGCTTTAATTGGCTTACATAACCACGAGTAAAACAATAGTCAACGCAAATGACGTCAGATTATGACGCCATGAAGAAGAAAAAAACAAAACAGTTTGTGTATACAGTGTTTTAGTATACAGTGTTTTAGTATACAATCATTTTATTTGTATTTATTAGTTTTTTTTTTTTTTTTAAAGAAACAGGCCTTCTCCAAACGGTTAGGATAAGTGAAATCTGAATATTTTGATGAGATGAAACCTCAAGTTACAACTCAAGTTAAACAAGTTCTCATTTCACAGTCACACACGACCTTAATCCAAAATCAGACGAGTGAAACTAATCTAAAACGGGCACATTTAAATCTTAACAGGATGACAGTTCAGTTTGGCGTGTACGTTAGCCGAGCGTTACCACAGCTGTGTAAAATAAAAGCCAGAACGTTATTATAATAATCAAAAGCCTTTCTATTCCAATACGTTGTAAGAAATATTAAAGAGTCCACATAACAACATGTAACAACTACTTAGCTCGGCTCGCTTACCTAACGTGACGGTGAATTACACTGGCACAACTTTCCTGAAACCTCACCGATTAATTAAATAACCTCCAAACAAATATGATAAACTCTCCACCGATCATTATTACTCACTACGATGTCCTAATGTCAAACTCGACCTACATTTACAGCCACAGGCGAATCAATCCGGAATTAGCGGAGCTAACGTTAACTAGCCTGAGCAGCTAAAGGCCTGAAAAAATTAGCTCATCTGCCGAGACATCTGCTCGAATACACGGCCAGTTTACGCTTCTTGACCGCTTAAACCACAACAGAGTTCGAGAGGCATACGAGTGGCACCTACCTTTAATCGCTCCAAACAGACCTGTAATAAATGGAGCAATCTAAAGCATATAACGTCAGGTCGCTTTTTAGGGCTTCCACCCGGTTCGTCGGTCTTTTTCTTCCACCACCCTCTACCGGCGTCAAGCGCCTCCCTTTTGGAAAGCCAGACATATGTGACGTCTGCTGCTCCTAGTGGCGTACCGACATATATGACGGCCAACGACTCTCTGCTGCCCTCTAGTGGGAGAATTACATATGACGGCCAACCATAACTATACATATATTAAAGTATTTTTTCCCTTCATGTTTTGATTATTGTCTATTTTATATTATATATATTAGATTTTTTTATCTTATTTTTATTCATTAATACCTTATTCTAATACTATTTTTTAGTTTATTTGTATGTAAACATAATCACACCAATTAAGTACTTTAATTTGAACATTTTTAATGTACTCTCCTCTGCCCTCTAGCGGTGGAGTGATATGACCGCCAGAGGCTCTCCTCTGCCCTCTAGTGGCGGAGTGATATGACCGCCAGAGGCTCTCCTCTGCCCTCTAGTGGCGGAGTGATATGACCGCCAGAGGCTCTCCTCTGCCCTCTAGTGGCGGAGTGATATGACCGCCAGAGGCTCTCCTCTGCCCTCTAGTGGCGGAGTGATATGACCGCCAGAGGCTCTCCTCTGCCCTCTAGTGGCGGAGTGATATGACCGCCAGAGGCTCTCCTCTGCCCTCTAGTGGCGGAGTGATGACAGCCAGCGGCTCTCCTCTGCCCTCTAGTGGCGGAGTGATGACAGCCGGCGGCTCTCCTCTGCCCTCTAGAGGCGGAGTGATGACAGCCAGCGGCTCTCCTCTGCCCTCTAGAGGCGGAGTGATGACAGCCAGCGGCTCTCCTCTGCCCTCTAGTGGCGGAGTGATATGACCGCCAGAGGCTCTCCTCTGCCCTCTAGTGGCGGAGTGATATGACCGCCAGAGGCTCTCCTCTGCCCTCTAGTGGCGGAGTGATGACAGCCAGCGGCTCTCCTCTGCCTGCCCTCTAGTGGCGGAGTGATGACAGCCAGCGGCTCTCCTCTGCCCTCTAGAGGCGGAGTGATGACAGCCAGCGGCTCTCCTCTGCCCTCTAGTGGCGGAGTGATATGACCGCCAGAGGCTCTCCTCTGCCCTCTAGTGGCGGAGTGATGACAGCCAGCGGCTCTCCTCTGCCCTCTAGTGGCGGAGTGATATGACCGCCAGAGGCTCTCCTCTGCCCTCTAGTGGCGGAGTGATGACAGCCAGCGGCTCTCCTCTGCCCTCTAGTGGCGGAGTGATGACAGCCAGCGGCTCTCCTCTGCCCTCTAGAGGCGGAGTGATATGACAGCCGGCGGCTCTCCTCTGCCCTCTAGCGGCGGAGTGATGACAGCCAGTGGCTCTCCTCTTCCCTCTAGCGGCGGAGTGATGACAGCCAGCGGCTCTCCTCTGCCCTCTAGCGGCGGAGTGATGACAGCCAGCGGCTCTCCTCTGCCCTCTAGCGGCGGAGTGATGACAGCCGGCGGCTCTCCTCTGCCCTCTAGCGGCGGAGTGATGACAGCCAGAGGCTCTCCTCTGCCCTCTAGTGGCGGAGTGATATGACCGCCAGAGGCTCTCCTCTGCCCTCTAGCGGCGGAGTGATGACAGCCAGCGGCTCTCCTCTGCCCTCTAGCGGCGGAGTGATGACAGCCAGCGGCTCTCCTCTGCCCTCTAGCGGCGGAGTGATGACAGCCAGAGGCTCTCCTCTGCCCTCTAGCGGCGGAGTGATGACAGCCAGAGGCTCTCCTCTGCCCTCTAGCGGCGGAGTGATATGACAGCCAGCGGCTCTCCTCTTCCCTCTAGCGGCGGAGTGATGACAGCCAGCGGCTCTCCTCTGCCCTCTAGCGGCGGAGTGATGACAGCCAGCGGCTCTCCTCTGCCCTCTAGCGGCGGAGTGATGACAGCCAGAGGCTCTCCTCTGCCCTCTAGCGGTGGAGTGATATGACAGCCAGCGGCTCTCCTCTGCCCTCTAGTGGCGGAGTGATGACAGCCAGCGGCTCTCCTCTGCCCTCTAGCGGCGGAGTGATGACAGCCAGCGGCTCTCCTCTGCCCTCTAGAGGCGGAGTGATATGACAGCCAGCGGCTCTCCTCTGCCCTCTAGCGGCGGAGTGATGACAGCCAGCGGCTCTCCTCTGCCCTCTCATGGCAAACAGAAGTACATGACCGCCGGCGGCTCTCTGCTTCCACCTAGTGATAAGGACTTTTTGTACTACAGTCACAGAAACACACTGAAAGTACTGAATTGAAAAGGTGCAAAAAAAGTTTATTGCTATTTAGCTTACAACCATTTTTCTTCATACTTATTTTTCTTTCAAATATAAATACAGACACAAATACAGACTTATAAGCTCAGTCAAACTGCTAATAAAAATGCAACAAAATAACTGAAGTAAAATGAAATATGCTACAGCTGCGTACTTGTGCAATGGAATAATTCCTACAATATTTACCAGGCTGCATAGTGCTTGAATACGACAACAACTGACAAACAGAAACAGGTGGAGAATGCATATGAAAATCATGATGTGATGAAACATATCACTCCTTAGGCTTTTTGAGTTTGTTTTTGAGTTCTGCCATCATCAAGGGACCCCCCATGCTGCACAAAACAATAAAGTTAGTGCTTTATTTGGGAACAACATAAAATGAAGAATTCAGGTTGATATTTCAGGCCATACCCAGGATGCTTCGGGGGTGTCCATTTGGGTTTAGCTGACGCTTGCTCTTGTTTGACAGAATCTTCTGTTACTCCAACTGCCCTTTGCTGAGAAAGACACAGTTATACCACTACACACATACACCAAAAATAGCTACCTTGAAACAGCCCCCCCCGCACACCCCCAGTAATTGAAAATAGCCAAATTGTCCCCCCACACCCCCAGTAATTGAAAATATCCAAATTGTGGGAGAATTACATATGACGGCTAACCATAACTATACATATATTAAAGTATTTTTTCCCTTCATGTTTTGATTATTGTCTATTTTATATTATATATATATTAGATTTTTTTATCTTATTTTTATTCATTAATACCTTATTCTAATACTATTTTTTAGTTTATTTGTATGTAAACATAATCACACCAATTAAGTACTTTAATTTGAACATTTTTAATGTACTCTCCTCTGCCCTCTAGCGGTGGAGTGATGACAGCCGGCGGCTCTCCTCTGCCCTCTAGTGGCGGAGTGATATGACCGCCAGAGGCTCTCCTCTGCCCTCTAGTGGCGGAGTGATGACAGCCGGCGGCTCTCCTCTGCCCTCTAGTGGCGGAGTGATATGACCGCCAGAGGCTCTCCTCTGCCCTCTAGTGGCGGAGTGATGACAGCCGGCGGCTCTCCTCTGCCCTCTAGTGGCGGAGTGATGACAGCCAGCGGCTCTCCTCTGCCCTCTAGTGGCGGAGTGATGACAGCCAGCGGCTCTCCTCTGCCCTCTAGAGGCGGAGTGATGACAGCCAGCGGCTCTCCTCTGCCCTCTAGTGGCGGAGTGATATGACCGCCAGAGGCTCTCCTCTACCCTCTAGCGGTGGAGTGATGACAGCCAGCGGCTCTCCTCTGCCCTCTAGTGGTGGAGTGATGACAGCCAGCGGCTCTCCTCTGCCCTCTAGTGGCGGAGTGATATGACAGCCAGCGGCTCTCCTCTGCCCTCTAGTGGCGGAGTGATGACAGCCAGCGGCTCTCCTCTGCCCTCTAGTGGCGGAGTGATATGACCGCCAGAGGCTCTCCTCTACCCTCTAGTGGCGGAGTGATATGACCGCCAGAGGCTCTCCTCTGCCCTAAAATATCCAAATTGTCCCCCCCCCATTTTTTTAGGCTGGTCTGCCTGAGCATTCTAACAGCACTCGTCAATGTCAAAATGATGGCCAATCAAATCAAAGAAGGCGGGGCTTAACGTTCACTGAAGATGAGTGTGAATTACGCAATGCTCTTAGTTTTTACAGTGAAAGAGTGTATGCGTGATAAGTTATAAGCAGCTAAACATTTAATATTTGATAACTGTTTTACAATGGATATGTTTAACGACACAAAGTAACATACAGTGATGCAAACTACTCTTGAAATTTCACCATTCTGAATTGAAAATATGTTATCATTTATATGATGATGTCATTCATAACTGAATGTAATGAGACAAGAAACTTTTAAAAAATATATATTTTTGACATATTAGACATACAAACAAGAGTGAATATGTGCATATTTTTAAATAAAATATTATTTGCAAAGAGTTTAAATGGATTACTTCACAAATATATAAACTATAATTAGACCAGGAACTTCTTTTACCAATCTTATTTCTTTATTCCCTTAAATCCCTTTTAATCCTTTAATTACTTAATTTCTTTAAATAAAAAGACACCTCCTCCCCGCTTCAAAAAATAAAACAACAACAACAAAAAATGTTTCCTCCCCAATGTTCTAGACATGGTTATGGCCTTGGAGTCATGTAATTGAATTGTATATAAAATATCCACCCATTTGGATAAAAATGTAATGAATAACGAATAAACCTAATATTATGCATATTTGTCAGTCATAAATTAAGCGGGTAAGATTTCGTAATAGTACTAATAAACTGAATATGTTTTAAATACACAATAACCAGGTTTATATATTTATCCTCCATAAATCAAATTTCTTTCAATCTCATACATTTTAACTAACTGAATATTGTTTGTTCCACAGCTAGCCATATTTTACCCATGGTCATAATTTTTAACTGAATACATTTAATTGTCACAATTAGGAGATTCATGCTGATTCCAAGCAATTTGAAGGAATGCATTTTGAGTTAGTTAGAATAAACTAGCCCATCATTTTTTTGCATGCAGAAATCTTTTCTATGACTGACAAATATGCATAAATAATAAGTTTCTCAATTTATGTTAAAACTGTGTAATCCAAATGGGTGGACATTTTATATGCAAGCAATTCAAATACATGAACCTTAAATTTAGGCCTAAATATTTTATGAGTATAATACTCAACTACATTTCCATGAGGACTCGCCTAGTTTGTGTTGCGTACCTGTGGATGTAGTGTGCGCTCTGCTTCTCCTCCTTCTCTCGCTTTCTTCCCAAACTCAGTTTTTCTCAGGACCGGCAGCCCTGCACCCAGTCCTAAAAACAAATATAGATATATAAATATAATAGACTGATTTAATGCTGACAAAAGTGCATTTGAATGCACTTTTCATTATGGTTTTATTGAGGTAAATACCTGGGAGTTTAAATCCAATCACCCCTTTAATTGGAGCAGAGACGTCAGCTTTCTGAGCACATGCTGGAGGCTGTGGGGGAAGGGGTTCGACCGAGACCATGTAAAGGAGCTTTCTGGGGTCTTTGGGTGGCCGAACTAGGGGATTCTTCACAGCAATTCTAGACTTCTGAACGGTAAAGTCCAAAGATGAGTCCTCAAATGCCTATGGATAAAAAGTCATGATAGGTTTAACTTTATCCATGATGTAGGATGACATTTTAATTTCTATAATTCCTATAAATACTGCTGTTAAAATAAAAAGTATTGTGAAAAAGCGCTAGACAAATAAACTTGAATATATCAATAGAGCTTTTACTCAAAATATTCAATATTACCTGTTGATCCAAATCGTATTTTCCTTTAGTCTTCGCCACTGGAAGGTCTTTGCTCACTCGATCAAATCCTCTTTTCATCCCAGGTCTGCTGATATCCATCAAGTCTTCATGACTCCTCAACTCTGTTTCTCCAGCGATGACGTTCTGTATCTGCTCATGACGTCCATCAACTTCAGTTGTTTCACACTCTGGTGAACTTTGTAGCTCATTTTGTTTACCAACTTCACTACTTGTGTTTTCCACCTCCAGCTCTATCTTGCTGTCCATTGTCTCACGTAATAACTTCCTTCCTTCTTCAAGGACGAATGCATCAGCTGGCACTTGTAATTCAGGTCCTTGGTCTTCAATCTCTTTCTTGTGAACATTCTGGTCAAAAATATTTGTCTCCTTTTCGTCTGCATGTCTAAAATCTCCAATGCTTTCTGTCTCTCCATGGTCCAGATTTATCACTATTTCCTGTTCTACATTTTGTCCATAAAGTTCAGAATTCGATTGGACAGTTGTGTCTGCGTTATCTGCATCTTCTCTCTTCTTTTCACACTTTTCATCTTCATGATACTGATCACATTCATTGTTACTATTTTTTTGTTCAATTGGCCCAGTTTCATCTAACTCTAGTGCGGTTTCACTCTCCTTACACTCACTGTTTGCACATACTCTTTCGGCTTGACCCTCATCGGATGAAACTGCTTCATTTTCAACATGCGTATCTCTTCCTGTGTTACATGAAATGCTCCCTCCATGATCGGTCCCAGCAAAAGTTTGGTGCTCATGATGTCCATCAGCTTCAGTTGTTTCACACTCTAGTGAAATAATATGTTGCTCATTTTGTTTAACAACTTCACTACTTGTGTTTTCCACCTCCAGCTCTATCTTGCTGTCCATTGTCTCACGTAATAACTTCCTTCCTTCTTCAAGGACGAATGCATCAGCTGGCACTTGTAATTCAGGTCTTTGGTCTTCATCAGTCTCAGTTTTCTCGTGATCATTCTGGTCAACAATTTTTTTCTCCTTTTCATCAATAAGATGTTCATCTGCATGTCTAAAACCTCCAATGCTTTCTGTCTCTCCACTGGCCATGATGTTTATCACCGTTTCCTGTTCTACATCTGGTCCATAAAGCTCAGATTGGACAGTTACATCTGTGTTATCAGCGGCATCTTCTTTCTTCCTTTCACACTTTTCATCCTCATGATTCTGATCACATTCATCATCGTTACCATCTTTTTGTTCAATTGGCCCAGTTTCATCTAACTCTAGTGCCGTTTCAATCTCCTTACACTCACTGTTTGCATATACTCTTTCGGCTTGACCCTCATCGAATGAAACTGCTTCATTCTCATCATGTGTGTTTCTTTCTGTGTCACATGAAATGCTCCCTCCATGATCGCTCCCAGCTAAAGTTTGGTGCTCATGATGTCCATCAGCTTCAGTTAATATAATATTTTTTTGTTGAGCAACTTCCCTACTTGCGGTTTCAATCTCCATTTCTACCATACTTCCCATTGTTTCACCCAATAACTTCCTTTCTTCTTCCAGAACAAATGCACCAGCTGACACACATTCTTCAGGTCCTTGATATTCTGCATCACCAAGTTCTTCTGCTGAAAGTCCTACCAAAGTTTCTGTTTCTTGTACCATTTCAGTTGCTATAATTTCCTTCAAGACTTGATTGGTTATTTCTTCTACATACTCTAAAGCGCTCTTCCTCAGATCTGTGTCCAGAGCCTCCTGCTCCTCAATGCGTCGCTCTGATTCACTTTGTAGATCTAGAGTTTCCTCCAGAGACTCTGCTGGGCTCAAAGTCCTTGTTAATACAGGTTTCACATCTGTTTGGTCCTCTGCAACATGTTCTATCTTTGCAGTTCCAGTGATTTCAGAAATACTTGAATTTCCCAGTGATTCACTGAAAGTGTCCATTGTTTCTTGAGACAATTTGCATTCTCTTTCTGTGAACACAAGAAGCTCATGTGTCTGTAAAGTGACATTTCTTTGACTTTCCGTCTCAGACGGCTCTGCCTCCTTGTCTTCAGAGCTGATCTTTGTTTCCGTTGTTTCAACAATCAGCTCAGGTCTTAATTCAGCCTGTTCTTTAAGAGAGAACTTGCTTTCGTCTAGTTCCTGACTTGTCTGACTTTCTGTTGCATCCAAGGATTCGTTTAGAGTTTCAATGTCTTGTTCAATCTCAACAGCTTCCTCAACTGCTTTCTGTGTCTCAGGATGCTCAACAGAGCATGCAACAAAGGTTTCTAGTTCTGTCTGCTCTTCTGCAAGGCTTTGTAGCTCATGTAGGTTAGTTTTGACATCCTCCAAACATCCCAAAGCAGTCTCTCCCAATGCAGTCTCTGGCCCTTTCCTCGATTCGCAAGGGAACTCACAAACAATCATATCTGAAAACATGCCATCAGTTTTTATGGAAACCACAGGCGATCCAGTTCCTGTTTCTGAAGTATTTTCTAGAGTATCCTGTTTTGAATCCAACACCTGGATGTCTTCTGATGTAGTAGCGGTTTCCAAAATCTCATCTGATACTGATACAGATTTAACCGTGTCTTGTTCACTCTCAGTCTCAGCCTCTTCTGTAGAATAATCCAGCTCTGGTAGCAAATCTTGCACTTGTGATTGGCTTCTTTGGTCTTCATCAGTCTCAGTCTTCTCCAGATCCTTCAGGCCAACAATATTTTTCTCCATTTCATCAATAAGATGTTCATCCGCATGTCTAAAACCTCCAATGCTTTCTGTCTCTCCACGGTCCATCATGTTTATCAGTATTTCCTGTTCTACATCTGGTCCATAAAGCTCAGATTGGACAGTTACGTCTGCATTATCTGGATCTTCTGTCTTCTTTGAACTCTTTTCATCCTCATGTTTCTGATCAGATTCTTCATTGTCACCATCTTTTTGTTCAATCAGCCCCGTTTTATTCAACTCTAGTGCGGTTTCACTCTCCTTACACTCACTGTTTGCATATACTCTTTCAGCTTGACCCGCATTCTCATCGTGTGTGTCTCTTCCTGTGTCACATGAAATGCTCCTTCCATGATCGATCCCAGCCAAAGTTTGTTGCTCATGATCTCCATCAGCTTCAGTTGTTTCACACTCTGGTGAAATAATATGACCAGATTCTTCATTGTCACCATCTTTTTGTTCAATCTGCCCCGTTTTATTCAACTCTAGTGCGGTTTCACTCTCCTTACACTCACTGTTTGCATATACTCTTTCAGCTTGACCAGCATTCTCATCATGTCTGTCTCTTTCTGTGTCACATGAAATGCTCCCTCCATGATCGATCCCAGCCAAAGTTTGGACATGCTCATGATGTCCATCAGCTTCAGTTGTTTCGCACTCTGGTGAAATAATATGATCAGATTCCTCATTGTCACCATCTTTCTGTTCAATCTGCCCAGTTTTATCCAACACTTGAACAGTTACACTCTCCTTACAGCTTGCATTAACTCTTTCAGCCTGAACCTCATCGGATGAAACCGCTTCTTTATCAACATGCACGCCACTCTTGCATTCTTGGCTTTCTAAATCACATGAAATTCTCCCTTCATGACCGGTCTCAGTTGACCACATTGCACAATGGAAAGTTTGTTTTTTTGCGGTGTCAACACAAAGTTCAACATTCTTGTCGTCTTTGACCACATCAGTATTTTCCCACTGTACCAAGGCCACTTGCTCTCTGACTTCAGGCAGGGAACACTTGACCTCTGCTGTACCGTCGTCATTTTGATTATATTTTTTCCCTTCCTTATCACTATTATTTACTTCTCTGTTAATCTTGTTTGCTGCACCTTTCAGGTCAATATCATCTGCTCTGGAACGAGCACTTTGGTTTCCCTTATCGGTGACTTCCGGTCTGAGATATCTCGCAACAGCCCCTGACAGATAACCCTAAATGAGCAAAACATTGAAACATGACTCATTGAAGATACCTCATGTGAAAAATTATACATACAGATCACAGAAAGAATTATATATACGTTAAACATCCATACTAATCCTAATCACACAGATAAATCATCATTATTCACAACTAATTCAGTTAAACTCATTGATTGTAACTGCATTTACTCACCCAAACAGTCCAAATAGTGCGACCAATGCGGTTTCCCGAGCCTTCAGGCGCATCCATAGCCGATTATATGAATAAAATAATACAATAAAAAAATGAAGTGCTGACAGCTCACTGAAGTTCCCTCGAAGTTTCTTCACAACATTTGGAACGTTACAAGCGCATGTCCCTTTTTATAAGTTATGTCCTTTAAGGGAAGTTATATCGCATTTGTTTAGTTCTTGACGTTCATATGTCCGGCGTTTAAATGAGGAAGACGCGCTGTGTGAAGCTGCATTAACACAAGTCAACGCACAAGCACAAACACTCGCACGGAGATGGTTTGTGGTGAGAAAAAAACATTAGAGTCATTGGGCCTGTCATGTCCAACCACACATCATTTCGGTGCACACTTCTCTAAATCACACCGGCTGCGTGTCAAACCCTAGTGAGCTGCCTTAATAGACGGCACTTTGGGCGGGCGCGTTGTGCATTGCATTGCGCGTGCAGTATTTTAGACGCGTGCAGCATTCGTGCATCATGGTTGAAATCATAATGTTTAAGCATCTTATAGTCAGAATGCACCAAATACTGTCCAAGAAGGAATCAGACTAGGTTTTGAAACACAAACACTGTTTTATTCTGCAATAGTTGCTGCGCAACAAGTGTGAGCAGCACCTCGAACTTCCGTCAAGATATTTCATCATATTAGCAAGATGTAGCAAATTATGCGTTTGCACAGTTATGACTTTGTTTATGGTAGAAAACTAAACCATTACATGTAATGTAATTATTTAATTCAAACTTCATGTTTGAATGTGTTTGAATATGCACAAGTGCTGTGGTTGAGGTTTGACATCGTCTGCTTGGACAAAATTAGTCACAGTGGTGCGTTCTTTCCTTTCTCACACACATGGTTTTTTAGTTTTTTTTTAACAAACACATGATAGCTTAGGTCTAATTTTAAAAAGTTTATTTAATTAAAATTGATGGAATGTGAAGTGAACACTAAATATTCATTTTCATGCACTATATTAGTAGTAAACGAAAATACTTTTTTAAAAGAAAAAATAAATATAACAGCAAAACTTAAGTATCGTGAGCTAGAGTTGTTTGAATGTTCATTGGAAATAATCTTGATGGACTTCAAGCTGACGCTTCCTCTGCAGGCTCTGCAAAACACAAAGCTGAGAAGTCAACTTCACCTAACCTACTGATTACAGCCTTCATCTCATGTGTGTGTATATGCTTTTAAACATATCTGTCAACAATATTGC
The DNA here is from genome assembly GCA_018749465.1 of Paracanthobrama guichenoti. Taxonomy (NCBI): domain Eukaryota; kingdom Metazoa; phylum Chordata; class Actinopteri; order Cypriniformes; family Gobionidae; genus Paracanthobrama; species Paracanthobrama guichenoti. Next base: position 23,212,165 of record CM031954.1, read on the forward strand.
ACTGCATGGAGGTCAGAAGTTTGGAATAATTCATTTTATGTTTTTGAAAGAAGTCAACTTTATGCTTTGATGAACATTAAGTTAGAATGCATCCTTTAATGCATTTAAATACATCCTTGTTGAATGAAAGTATTATTTCATTCAGCCAATCACAGCAGTGGGCGTTTACACTGAAGTCTCACAGCAGACACGCCCCTTCAAACAGAGCGTTCAAATCAGAGGCTAAAATCAGGTTTTTTTTTTATTTCTAAATGTTGACTTTTTTTTTATATGTAAAAACCATACTAACATTATAAGTGCACCATAGAAAACATTATAAAACAATAAAACAATGCAGTTCATGAACCCTTTTAAAAAAGCTTAATTATTCCAAACTTTTGATCAGTTTTGTCCAGTGATTATTTTAAAGAGGTAGATATAACTGAGAATTTATATACAAAACTGGAAATGCTAAATACATTTAAGATATTTGTAATTTCATTTGCACATGCACAACATCTTGTACCTCAATATCAAGTAAGAGGCACATTATTTACCTGTCCAGGTAAGGTATGCAGGCAAGTTTAGTGCAGGATGGGTAATCTCCACAGTAACTCTCAGACGCTCTCTCTTCTCTTTCCTCAATCTCACAGTGTTTATATATGATGGATCTATGTCCTCATCCTCATCATTCTCTTCCATATGATCATTCGGCTCAGGTTGTTTGTCCTCTTGTACTGATTTTATTCTTTCCAAGCATTCATTCAGCTTTTCATATTCTGCATTATGGTCCACAGTAGGCGGCCTGATTTCTGTAGGAAAAACCAAAACTTTGTTTTCAAGGTTGTTCTAGATGTTATGCCGAGAAATGTTTGTTCTATAAGAAATACTGGCATACTTACTGCGTGCTTGTCCTCCTCTGCGACTGCCACTTTCCTGTCGTCCTGTAGACCTCACCAAAGCACAAACGCTCTTGAGCTCTAGTTTCCCCTCACTGTTTTCTCTCTCTCTCTCTTTTGACAAAAGCTTGGAGACAGTTGTACCACCAGCTGCCCAGAGTAGTTCAGCTGCAGGCTTTCCACCAGAGAGAAGAATGGAGAACATTCCCACACCATCTCTGCTCCAGTGAACCGACAATGTAGGAGGGATTGAGGGAGCCACTGAGAAAAAAAAGACAGAGAAAGAAATGTATGAACAACAAAATGTGTGCTGTGCTTGCACATGCTCTAAGTGCAATGCTCCAAGGCATTGTGGGTGGTTGTTAGAGTGTTGCTAAGTGGTTGTTAAGGTGTTCTGAGTTGTTTTGAGTATGTTGCTTTGTGGTTGCTAGGGCTTGATTGCATCAAAAGAGCCCATACCCATACGTCTCTATGATATTCTGGTCTTTAGATATGGTTTTGGTTGCTCCTTTTGATCATCTTCCTTAGTTTTATCATCTTGGAGTTGCAAGTCAGATTATTAGAAAGTTAAAGGTATTTCTGAGAAACACTGTTGAAAGCGGATCAGACTGAGCAGCACAACACATTTGTAGCCAATCAGCAGTAGGGGGCGTGTCCACTCATGATGGGGGAGGAGAGAGAGTGTGCCAATCAGCAGTAGGGGGCATGTCCACTCATGATGGGGGAGGAGATAGAGTGAGCTAATCAGCAGTAGGGGGCCTGTTCACTCATGATGGGGGAGGAGAGATAGTGTGCCAATCAGCAGTAGTGGGCGTGTCCACTCATGATGGGGGAGGAGAGAGAGTGTGCCAATCAGCAGTAGTGGGGGTGTCCACTCATGATGGGGGAGGAGAGAGAGTGTGCCAATCTGCAGTAGGGGGCGTGTCCACTCATGATGGGAGAGGAAAGAGAGTGTGCCAATCAGCAGCAGGGGGCCTGTCGACTCATGATGGGGGAGGAGAGAGAGTGTGCCAATCAGCAGTAGTGGGCATATCCACTCATGATGGGGGAGGAGAGAGAGTGTGCCAATCAGCAGTAGTGGGCGTATCCACTCATGATGGGGGAGGAAAGAGAGTGAGCTAATCAGCAGTAGGGGGCGTGTCCACGCATGATGGGGAAGGAACAACTGTCTTCTTTTGAAGAAAGACTGTAGAAAGAAAGATGGCTGAGAGATATTATAAAAGAAAAAAGGTCAGAGGAATATCACTGGAAAAGAAAGGTTATGATCCCGGCAAAAGCTTTAGGACCCGCATTAATATTAGAAAAGCTTCCCAGCACTGGAGAGACGGGAAGGCCTGAAAATGGACGTCAAGGTTGCATTGTTTCTGCTCCATACATGAGTAACATTGGTTTTGCTGTGTTTCACAGAATCAAGATTTGCTGTAATATTAGCGATAGTGACAATTTTGAGTGTCATTGTTTGTCTGGAGCTGGTGTGTTGTATATACGCTTATGTAGTGTATGTTCATTTTTTGTTCTTCTTTGTCGTTTATGTTTTTTGCAAAGCATTATTTTGCTCTTCAGTTGATAAAGAGACATGCACTCTTGCATTGCATGTTTGTGCATTTTGGGGGCGGAGCAGTGAAGGGAAGGGTGTGTTTGTTTGGCATGATTTCAAATATCAACTGGGTTTCTCAGAAATCACTTACTGCACCTTTAATAGCACTAATTTTTATAGCACAGAGTCCTTAACAAGCCACATTATTGGCATACCTTAGCAAGTCATATTAAACATAAGACGTATTAAACAAAAAATTGAAAAATCAATTTATCTCTATGTATGATATCCATTTACATTTCTTTTTTTAAATGAGAAACATCCTTATTTCTTTCTGGTGATGACTGACAGCTAAATATTTACACACTACCATTCAAAAGTTTGGTGTCAGTAAGATTTTTTTAAATAAATGATCAGTTTTAAATTTATCAAAATGACAGTAACTACACTCACCTAAAGAACGCACAACCATTTCTAGGGTTTACAAAGAATGGTGTGAAAAGGGAAAAACATCCAGTATGCGGCAGTCCTGTGGGCGAAAATGCCTTGTTGATGCTAGAGGTCAGAGGAGAATGGGCCGACTGATTCAAGCTGATAGAAGAGCAACTTTGACTGAAATAACCACTCGTTACAACCGAGGTATGCAGCAAAGCATTTGTGAAGCCACAACACGCACAACCTTGAGGCGGATGGGCTACAACAGCAGAAGACCCCACCGAGTACCACTCATCTCCACTACAAATAGGAAAAAGAAGCTACAATTTGCACAAGCTCACCAAAATTGGACAGTTGAAGACTGGAAAAATGTTGCCTGGTCTGATGAGTCTCGATTTCTGTTGAGACATTCAGATGGTAGAGTCAGAATTTGGCGTAAACAGAATGAGAACATGGATCCATCATGCCTTGTTACCACTGTGCAGGCTGGTGGTGGTGGTGTAATGGTGTGGGGGATGTTTTCTTGGCACACTTTAGGCCCCTTAGTGCCAATTGGGCATCGTTTAAATGCCACGGCCTACCTGAGCATTGTTTCTGACCATGTCCATCCCTTTATGACCACCATGTACCCATTCTCTGATGGCTACTTCCAGCAGGATAATGCACCATGTCACAAAGCTCGAATCATTTCAAATTGGTTTGTTGAACATGACAATGAGTTCACTGTACTAAAATGGCCCCCACAGTCACCAGATCTCAACCCAATAGAGCATCTTTGGGATGTGGTGGAACGGGAGCTTCGTGCCCTGGATGTGCATCCCACAAATCTCCATCAACTGCAAGATGCTATCCTATCAATATGGGCCAACATTTCTAAAGAATGCTTTCAGCACCTTGTTGAATCAATGCCACGTAGAATTAAGGCAGTTCTGAAGGTGAAAGGGGGTCAAACACAGTATTAGTATGGTGTTCCTAATAATCCTTTAGGTGAGTGTATATCTATAATGTAATGTATATCTAAAATATTTCTGTGTCTGTTTTTTTTTATTTTTGTTTTTACTTTCTATTCATATATTTCTATTGATATAAAAAAAATGGTTTCCTCAAAAATATGAAGCAGCGCAAATGTTTTCAACATTGATACTAATAAGAAATGCAGCAAATCAGCATATTAGAATGATTTCATGTGATACTGAAGACTGGAGTAATGGAATAAATTACAGTTAAAAAGTGTTCAAATAAAGAACAGTTATTTGTATTTGATCAAATAAATGCATGGGTGAGCATAAGAAAGTTCTTACAGAAACATTATTATTTTTTAGAAATCTATAATTTTTTTTGAGTGTGCCCTTTTACCGATATGAGCATTTCTCCAGACTCTCTCAACAGGCTTCAGGAAGGAGCAGTGTGCCACTCTGCAAACGATCTCTCCTCCCCTCGCTGTATCATCCAGCGCTTTAAGTAAGGCTTTTGCTCGAAATGTCCTCGGGAGAGTTTGCAAAGGGCCCCAAAGCTCAGCTCCTGCTTTGATTTCCCCTTCGCTGTCCTCTCCCTCTTCAATCTCAGTCCCTCTTAGATGCAGCCATTTAACAGAGATTTCAGGGGGGTAGAAACCAGTTATGTCGCAAGCGAGGGTCAAAGGTCCCTCCTCAGATGATGGAAGGGGAGAGATGATTTCTGAAACTGTGGGCTTTTTTATGAATCCTAAAAAAGAAAAAAGGCAGTTATTTGATAAAAAATGAGTTTTTGTTAATAATGTACAAGTAATTAATGACAGAATTGTAATATTTGGGGTGAACTAACCCTTTAATCTTATTTACAAGAATTCAGTTATTTCATTCCAGCATTCACCTCTAGTTTCCCGTGTGATGGGTTGTTTTAGGGCCATGTGGTGAACGGTGACCCACACCCTGGCCTCTCCTCTCTCCAGCTCTGCTTTGGGCAGCCTGCACTGGCTCATGGCTGAAAAGAAGCCTTGAGCATCAGGCCGAGGAGCTGCCAGTGCTGGCGGGACGGACACCGGGCTCAGCTCCCCACCCTCACAGAACCAGCGGAAGGTGATGACGTCCGGATGAAAGTGAGAGGCCTGGGCAACCATTGTCACAACACCTGGGGAGAGGGTCTGTTACTGACAGCCATTCATAACGATGCGTTTAGTTTGAAATATTTTAATGTGTGTACTGTATGTGATACCTCCTTCCTCATTTGGCTCTGAGAACTGGATCTCTGAAACTTCAGGTGGTGCTAAACAAAAAACCAATACAATGTCATCAAACGTGATGAAATGAAAACAGATATAAACCTGCATCTGGTTTTACATGCTAAAAGAGAACACAAATCTCCAACATAACTGTAATATAAAAACAAATATTTTATTAAATGTAATGTATATGTACACTCACCTAAAGGATTATTAGGAACACCATACTAATACTGTGTTTGATCCCCTTTTGCCTTCAGAACTGCCTTAATTCTACGTGGCATTGATTCAACAAGGTGCTGAAAGCATTCTTTAGAAATGTTGGCCCATATTGATAGGATAGCATCTTGCAGTTGATGGAGATTTGTGGGATGCACATCCAGGGCACGAAGCTCCCGTTCCACCACATCCCAAAGATGCTCTATTGGGTTGAGATCTGGTGACTGTGGGGGCCATTTTAGTACAGTGAACTCATTGTCATGTTCAAGAAACCAATTTGAAATGATTCGAGCTTTGTGACATGGTGCATTATCCTGCTGGAAGTAGCCATCAGAGAATGGGTACATGGTGGTCATAAAGGGATGGACATGGTCAGAAACAATGCTCAGGTAGGCCGTGGCATTTAAATGATGCCCAATTAGCACTAAGGGGCCTAAAGTGTGCCAAGAAAACATCCCCCACATCATTACACCACCACCACCAGCCTGCACAGTGGTAACAAGGCATGATGGATCCATGTTCTCATTCTGTTTACGCCAAATTCTGACTCTACCATCTGAATGTCTCAACAGAACTCGAGACTCATCAGACCAGGCAACATTTTTCCAGTCTTCAACTGTCCAATTTTGGTGAGCTTGTGCAAATTGTAGCCTCTTTTTCCTATTTGTAGTGGAGATGAGTGGTACCCGGTGGGGTCTTCTGCTGTTGTAGCCCATCCGCCTCAAGGTTGTGCGTGTTGTGGCTTCACAAATGCTTTGCTGCATACCTCGGTTATAACGAGTGGTTATTTCAGTCAAAGTTGCTCTTTTATCAGCTTGAATCAGTCGGCCCATTCTCCTCTGACCTCTAGCATCAACAAGGCATTTTCGCCCACAGGACTGCCGCATACTGGATGTTTTTCCCTTTTCACACCATTCTTTGTAAACCCTAGAAATGGTTGTGCGTGAAAATCCCAGTAACTGAGCAGATTGTGAAATACTCAGACCGGCCCATCTGGCACCAACAACCATGCCACGCTCAAAATTGCTTAAATCACCTTTCTTTCCCATTCTGACATTCAGTTTGGAGTTCAGGAGATTGTCTTGCCCAGGACCACACCCCTAAATGCATTGAAGCAACTGCCATGTGATTGGTTGATTAGATAATTGCATTAATGAGAAATTGAACAGGTGTTCCTAATAATCCTTTAGGTGAGTGTATATACTTATTTATAATTCATTATAGAATTTGAATTTATGGTTATTTAAAAAATATAGTATTATTAATAAATCCCACTTTCAAATAAATATGAAAATAATGTCTAATGCAAAAATCTTAATGGTGATAAACAGGCTTGATTTTCTTTGTGCAATATATATATTTTTCCAATTTTTCATTTTGGGGTGATATGAGGCCTGGACATATTTTCGAGAGATTTTGCCAATAGCTTCACAGGAAATAAAGCAAGCTGCAGATACTGTAAATCACGAGGTTAACATATGGTGCGTTGAAGTCACATTCGAAAAGATTGCATTTATGAGTTGAACACAAATGAATGTCACCACAAAGTCGTAATTACGAGTGGGAAACTCAGAATTTTTTGAGGTGGGGTGTGTCAGTGACAAAACGTTGTATACAATGGATGCAGCATGTATAATGGTAGATTTGTTCAATTTTTGTTCATTTACAATAAAACGATCTAATGTGCATGATTGAATTACAACAGAATATATATAAAAAACAATTAAATAAAAAAAAGAGCAAAAAACCTGATGTACATTATTTTATGTAGAAAAGGTATATCGCACAGCTTGCTCTGACCAAATTAATTTAAACACACGTGACACCATAACTTTCCAACTTGTAAAAACAAACTTCCCAGGAGGACTTGAACACACCAATACACCTCAACATGCCCTCTGACCTAGAATAGTAAACTTGTCGGACACTCTCTCAGCCACAAGCTTGTCTTTCCCCTTATACGAGATGTGGCATTTAAAGAATGCGCCTTTGTGAATGGACAGGTTGGGTATAAATGTGACAGAGGAAAACAGTTGTTTGTTTAAGCTGGAGGTCGAGCGCTGTGACATCTGAGTGTGTAGCTTGTAATATCCTGAGACAGTAGAGGGCAGCAGAGGGCCTTTCTCTGACACCACAGACACACGAGAATTGCGAGGAGTGTAGGATGCTGAGTGAAAAGAATATCTTTTCTCTGTATGAGAGAGAGAGAGAGAGAGAGAGAGAGAGAGAGAGAGAGAGAGAGAGAGAGAGAGAGAGAGAGAGAGAGAGAGAGAGAGAGAGAGAGAGATGCACACACACACACACACACACACACACACACACACACACACACACACACACACACACACACACACACACACACAGTTTCAATTAAAAAAAGAAATATCCCATGTGTAAATCCACCACTTTCATATCAACTACATGTGTACGTTACCATCTGCTTTTGTCCATTTGACTTAATGAGAGCAGTGTGAAAACATTCAATGCATTTAAATGTCAGTTTCAAACATCAAGTATGGGGTTGTATAGATAACTAGTCCTTTAGTTTTGTTACTAGTTCTGGATAACATGACTTCAGTTGCACTTATTTTATACAAATTCACAGAAAAGTTCCTCTATCCATAATCAATTTATGTGTCATTAGATATGATTAATAAACTGTAATGGCCAAATACATAATGGTCCGCTTGAAGGTGAATACATAGTGGTTTTAGTTGGCTGATACCTTTGTATGAAGTGTCTGTGATGGGCACATCATTCAGAAACCATGTTGTTTGTACCCTCTCTGCTAACCTGCCTTCCACACTGACAGTGACTCTGCCTTTCTTACCCACAATCACCCTGGGTGGCAGAACAATCGCTGAGATGTTCAGAGACTTCAGCTTCTCTGAGAAAAAGAAATGCATGAGAAAAAGAGAGGTTAAGATGTTAGCATTTCCATTCAGCTCACTGGCATTCTGCCATCATTTGTTCATAGTCACTAGTGACTATCCTGACCTGTCACATTAAACATAAAAATATATGTCCATTTCATGCTTTTAAAAGCTTGTTTTCCAATAATGTTATTTCATCAGAATGCATAGATTATTTTATAGAGAAAGACGATTTTTTTTAAAATAATGAATATTTTTGAATATTGCAGATATAGCATTTACCTCCAGGGCTAGCACTAGCAGAACCATGCTAACAAAGAAAAGCTTGATCTCTTTGCTTCTAATATAGAGTGACAAGTCACATTTACAGCTCAGGTTATTGACTCCAAATGTTTCCGGATTGGGATGACTCGAGCAACTCCCATTGAATCATCAATGGGAATGCTAACAGAAAGCTTTCTAATAATATTGTATTAAGTCATTGGTGTGTAACCAGACTTACCATCCCTTCTTTTCCAAGAAAATCCAAAGCAGAGCAAAAAAACAAGGGTGAGTGAAATTATCATCATCGCTACTGAAGCCTTGGCTGACTTATTCAGGCCTGGGTTTTGTACTGAAAGAGATCAGAGCATTAAATGAAACAAGATATTTTTCTCCATGTACTTGTTTTCTGTATAGCATTTCATACACTTAATCTTTTATCCAATTAAAGGTGCACCGTGTAAATTTTAGCGGCATCTAGCGTGAGGTTGCGAATTGCAACCACCCACCACTTGCCCCTCCCCTTCAAAGCAAATAGAGAAGCTACGGTGGCCGACACAGGACAAAGATGTCGTCGTCTGAGACAGCAGAGAGTAGCTAGCCCTCTGTAGAGCAGTTTGTCTGTTTAGGACTACTGTAGAAACATGACAGCGTAAAATGGCGACTTCACTGTAAGGGGACCCGTGGTGTATGGAGATTGAAATGGCTCATTCTAAGGTGATAAAACATAACAGTTCATTATGTAAGGTCTTTATACACCACTGAAAACATAGTTATGTATATTAGATTGCATTTCTGTCAATAGATCCTCATAAATATTACATACTGCACCTTTAAAACACAACAATAGTCAAATGATGACTTCAAGTCACGTCGGAAAGATTGTATTTACGAGTTGAACACACATAAATGTCACCACAAAGTCATAATTAGGATTGGGAAACTGTGTCAGTGTCGGACAAACTCTAGATGTAGAGTTTAAAAAAATGTGTGGAATTTTAACATTTCCATATTTGTCACACCTAGTCTGCCTGTATCAACTGTCTGTTTCAGTTTCATGGACCTTTAGGGCTAGTTCACACGTACACAGAGTTTTTCCTCCTTCGTTTAAAAAATTCTTGTCCAGTCAAGCACAGTTTAAAAAAAATCTCCGTCCACATGAAAAAACAAAAGTGGCCTGCATAGTACTGCATTCTGACGCCTCTTTTCCGCAATATAATGGGAGAACTATACATGTATCTGTATGCATGTTATAGGCCCTGTTAGCACAGTTATTAGCAGATATATTTTGGCTACGTCCTTCATTGCACAGACTTGCCTCATGACGGCTACACGACACCACGGCAACCAGAGTTTCGAGTTTCACTCATTTGTCTTGGTTATTAATATGATTACACTGGAAAATATGCTTTTCTTACTTAGTATTTTTTTTTCTTGTTTCCAGTCCAAATATCAAAAAATTCTTAAATCAAGATGCTTTTACTAGATAAGTAAAAATATATGGGTTTTTTTTCAATTAATATAAGAATTTTTTTGATATTTAGACTAGAAACAAGACAAAATAAGTAAGTAAGAAGAGCATTTTTTGCAGTGTATAGACTTATATATACAGAATATAAGTTCTTGTGTTTTCAGTGTTCTTTGTCTGGTCTGATTGCCTATGTTGAGATTGTTTGCCTGCCTATATATTTGAGATGACTTGTGTAGATTATTAAAAACTTTCTGAACTTATCTTTCTTCTTCATTGTGTGATCTGCAACCGAGCAAGACAATATTGCTCTGACCAAAGTGATTTGAACACAGCTGACATCATAATTACGACTTCACAACTCGCAAATATGAATTTCCTATGAGAACCTATAATGCACCAAAAGTAGACTAGGGGTTTCCAATCCTCCTCCTGGAGTGCCACATTCCAGCAGAACCAGTTTACCTTAACCAGCTTTTCCAGATCACTAGAAACCTTCGGGCGGGAGTGTTGTGAGATGTACTCTGCAGGAATGTGGTCCTCCAGGAGCAGGATTGGACACCCTTAACTCTTTCTTTTGAGTGCCCAGTTGAATAGGGATGGGCAACTCTGGCCCTTGAGATCCAGTTTTGTTCTGCAGAACTTTGCTTCAACCCTAATAAAACACACCAGAATAAGCTAATCAAGGTATTCCGGATTATTTGGGAAAAGCTACAGGCTGATCAGGGTTGGAGCTAAACTCTGCAGGAAAGTGGATTTCAAGGGCCAGAGTTGCCAAGCCCTGCAATTGAGTTTTTCCACTTTGTTGATTGGATCCTGAAGCACAATAAACCTGTTAATCTTGGCACAGCTTATCATTGTATTTGAATACAGAATACTGCAAGAAGTGAAGTCTTTTATCTCATACCACGTGGGTCAACAGTGGATAGGTCAATGGTTCCATAGGCAGGTTCTTGCACATTGTGTTGCTGGGCCACACATTTCACCTCTCCTCCTCTGCTTCTCTCCTCCACACTCAAGGTGTGATACTGATGTCTCCTATACATTCCATCCTCATTCTGGATGGACAAAGGAAGCTGAGAAAGAACCTTTCCATTCTGGATCCATAGAATGGATATGTTGTTGGGGTAGAATCCACTGATGTCACAGGAGAGGGTAAGTGGAGACGAGTGGGAAGATGAGGGAACAGTGGAGAGAGTGACCATTGGGAGAACTAAAAAAAAAGAGATCAGTAAAGTATCGGTAATCAACTTTACTTACATATTACTAGTAGTCCATTAAAACCACATTATCTTGACACAAGTATGTTGAGCAGTAAACTTTCAGCCTTAAATGGTTAATTGGAAAGCAACTATCGCTTAGTTTAGGGGTGTCCAATCCTGCTCCTGAAGGGCCACTGTCCATCTCCATCCCTAATTAAACAACCCTACTGATCCAGCTAACCATTGGGATTATTAGAAATTCCCCAGCAGGTAAACTGGAGCAGGTTGGAGTCAAACTCGGCAGGACGTTGGCCCTCCAAGAGCAGGCTTGGACACACCTGGCTTAATCTGGCTTCAGTCAATGAACATGTATTTCCAAAGTATTCATAGACATCAGAGAATGAAACAACTGCTTCATAGGCATAAGGGACAGCACAGATGAGTGAACCATCTCGAGAACGCATTGCATAATTGCATTCTGTCCCAAATTATCCCAACTGATGTTCATGAAGTCTACAATACAATAGGCCAGCTCTTCAACTCCAGTCCTGGTGGGCCAGTGTCATGCAGACTTTAGTACTAATCTCACTTGTAATTTGCAAGTAATTCTGAACACCTTGATTAGCTTGTTTGAGTGTGTTTGGTTAGGGTTAGTGCTAAACTCAGCAGGACACTGGCTCTCCAGGACTGAAGTTGAAGTGCCCTACCATAGAGTGTCCCATTTGTCGTTTTATGACTTTCAGCTGTCAATGCATTCTTTTACAGAAACAGCATACTCTACAGAAGACTTCTTCCTGACAATCTGTAGGACTTTTCACACTTAAACCCGGCTTATCGTCATTCTAAACCCCACTTTTAACACCAGTTAAAGAAGTGTTTCACACTTGTAATTTAGTAGCGGGGTTAGCACCTCTTTTTTCCTGCTTTGGAGGTTTGCAGTTTTGAGGTGTTAGCCAAATATGTACAGTGTGTCTTAACTCCACTTGATTGACTGGTGAAATGCATATAACTAATGTTAAATAAGATGCATTTTTAATACATGTTGTACTGTTAAAGCAAAAGTTGCATCCTGTTTCAAATGAATGACATCTACCAATCAAACGTGTAAATTCTGAATACCTATAATGTCAGGCGTGAACTTCTGTAGGATAGGTTTCACCAGGGCTCTATGTCGCACTTCACAGCCAAAGCTTGTGTTCTGGTCAGAAATTTCAGGGATCAATGTCAGCCAGCTGACTGCATCGTATAGCCCGTCCTCTGTACGGTTCACTTGCAGCTTTTGGGGTTCTTGGATTTTGTTTCCTGCGTGTGTCCAGGTAAACATGATTTGTGGAGGACTAAAGCTCCTTGCCCAGCATTCAAACACACTTTTTCTTTTCAGGACTACTTCAGGTAAGATGATGGAAACCAGGGGAGGAACTGTAAGAGATTTAGAAAGCAACTCCAATGTTAATCTTGTCTGAGACGTATTTGATATTGTATTTATTTATGAATAATTTGGACATTGGTACTCTGTTTTTCAACAACAGTCATTATTTCGCACAAGTGACCTATGTGAGATGCACTTGAGACTCACCTAGTATTGCCAGAGTCACATCTGTGAAGTAATCTGTTTCATTATAGCCCACCCTACACTCATACACCCCCTGCTGGTCTGGAGTGGCATTGTAAACAGTCAGTGGGAAAGAGCCAATGAAGGAAGCAGATGTGTTCAAAAAGAAGCCTGGTTGAGTGTGATTCCTTGAGGCAATGACTAAACCATTGAAGGACCAGGTGATGTTTAAGAGTGAATCATCAACTATAGGTGGCAGTGTAAAGGAGCAGTTGAGGACAGCCGAGGAGCCCGGAGACACAGAGACATCTGCAGAGGAGCCTGAGTTTGAGAGAATGCCAGAAAACCATGAAAGGACAAGCATTTCAATTTTCAGACTCTTAGGGCCAGATTTACAAAACAGGGCAAATTAGCGTGAGAGTGCAATTCCATAAAAGCATAGATGGGAGTGGACAGTTCTGAGAGTGATCTACTGATGGTATGCAAATTAATGAACACAGACGCAGCCGTATCATTTCCATAATTACCAGCACAATCTATCCAATAGCGTCTGGTTTTAAACAGTAAATAATGGCACAAACATCAGTAAACTGACTAGCACAAACCTTTGTAAATCACCTTGCATGATTCTTTAAATACTCTCCTCCCATAATTTTTATAATAATCACAGTGTGTAATCTACAAAGTTTTAAAGATCAAAGTAAACAAATAAACTTATTGTCTTTTAAAATAAATAATCAATTCTGAACTGCCCAAACTAGTTGTCATCAATTCCAGTCTCACTTCCTGTTACACACACACACAATGTAAGACATTTGCATAATCCTAGCCTATGTCTATATTTGTAGCTGAAACTGGAAGAGTTTGGTTTCTGGTGTCGACACTTCAGTAGGAACTGGAATGATACGGTGAAACTGACACCGTTGTTAAGGTTCATATCACTGTAAGTGTTGAAGAAGCCTCTGGAGCTGAAATTCAGGGGCCGTATTCACAAAACTTTATCTTACCACTTAAGAGTTATCTAATCAGCTCGAGAGGAGGCATATACACAGTATACACAGCCGACACACCTAGTTACCTCAACAGTTTTCTGCATCCCTCCTCCACCCCGACTCCTCACTCTCAGCTGAGGATACGGGGGAAATTATGGGTTTGGGCTAAATTCTGAGTTTGGAGCCCTCAATCCCCTCGGACAGCACGCCAAATATGCTTACTTTACTCTTTTACTCTATTCGATCATTTGTAAGTGTGTACTCGTGAAAACAACTGCCACAGGTAATCGGCAGTTTTATTTTATTTTATAGTTTTATTTTTGGCATTTTTGCCTTGTGATAGGACAGTGAGTAGACAGGAAGCAAAGTGGGAGAGAGAAAGTGGAGAAATGTCCACGAGCCGGAACTCGAACTCAGGTCACCCGAGCTTACCACAAGGCTATCTGCGCAAACGATGGGACATTATTTTCAACTTGACTGCAATGTTTTATTCTCCATTATTCAGTGTATATTGCCTATACAAATGAACATTTATGTTATGTCATCGCAGATAAAAATCTATAAACCAAAATATTTATTGCATTTATGAAGAAAAGGCTCTAGCGCATATTGCCTAAATGGTGTGCAGTGTCTTTGGGCAGATTGCTGAGGCGGAACAGCCATTAGGATTTTTTTGTGATTTGATCACAAAAGGGACTCTTGATTACTCATAATTTTTCACAGATTTAGGAGCTGGTTTTAGCTTTGTGAAACACTCTTTAGGAGTCATTTTTTAAAAGTAAGAAGGCTTAGAGTTTCCCGTTATGACCTAACACCAATCACAAGAGACTGGGCCATCTGACCAATCAGAGAAGACAAGGCTCGTGGACAGGAGTTTAGAGAGACTGTATCTTTGAACTAACCATTTTCAGACTTGAGAAATTAGGTGATGTGGAATGTATATAATAAGAACATTAATGTGTTTCGGCCAGAGGAAACCCTCTGGCTTGCTTAGCTGGGGATACTTAATATTCAACAATATTATTGATCTGACAGTACTAACGTTGTTGTATGAGAACTGAACTGGACGATGACAAAACTAAATTATCAACCTTTAAAATAGCATAATTGGCACTTTAAACCAAAAACAAGCGCAGGAGCTCTAAGCCTGTGCTTGATTTAGGACTGCTTAAAAATGATGGCGGTAACACATTGAGCAAACCTCTGGTTTTAAAGGTTTTAAGAAAAGCACTTGAATGCAGGGGGACTGTCATTTTATTAAGTTTTTTTGAATAAAATTCATCTGCTATATAATAATTAACTAAGCCTTCTTACTAGACTCTCTATATGTAGACTACACATGATATTATTATTCCCATGACTAGATAACACAAACATATACTTTTCTTAGCTTTTGTCTATCATTCTAAGTTAAGTGTTCTCCTTTGTGTACAATACAATACAGTATTTATTTATAAAGCACATTTAAAAACAACCAAGGCTGACCAAAGTGCTGTCCAGAAATGAATAAAAAAATTAAAAAAATATAAAAACTACCAAAATTAAGGAACACACAACAATAGTAAAACAATAATTGAACCTAAGATCAAGGAGTATTGAAAGCCAAAAGACAAAGAGAATAAATAGGTCTTTAGAGCAGATTTGAAGGTGGAAATAGAGGGAGCTAATCTGATGTAAAGAGGTAGACTGTTCCTGAATATCTGAATATTGACACTAAGTGCGCTAAATACATATTTTACATTAAAAAGACAAAATAAAAAAATTATTAAATTATTTAAATTAGGAGACAAAATCAACTTTACAAGACCAACAAAGAATAAATAATAGTACAAAATAATAATCATTATTATTAATAATAATATACAATTATGTACCATTGTGAATTGTTTGTTAGCTTATTTAATAACTAGGGCTATTCATATTTTCCATTTAGATGAAAAGAGGGCTGTGGCATATTTTATACTGAAACAAACAGTGCATCAGTGTGCTGTATTAACTTGGACATTTATGGACTTAAATGTGAATCACATAGTTTTTGTTCATATTTGTCCCTCATTCAGGTTTTGGTTATCTTCAATAACGTTGGAAATACAAATTATTCAAAAACAACAACACTTTACTGCAAAATATTGTAAACAGTAACACACGCCCAGTTGGTTTTAAACTTTAAAATGCAGATCAGGACAATTACAAAATATACAGCACACATTAAATAGCATACTTTTTATCTTAGCAGAACCTCAACAATGCATTTGGTGAGAAAAAAATGCTTTGTTGCTGTAATGAGACACACAGGCTAGTACTCACCTGGCTTTATTAGGCCCAGCAGCCATAAATAGAACAGGACTTTAAACTCCATAGCGATTTACTGGAGTGCGAACAAACTCCTTATCGTTACTTGATTTCTTTCTTTCATTGCTTCTTGCTCTTTGTATTGTATACTGAAAAACACACTTATATAGGGACAGGGGACAGTAGGCGGGGATCAAGCGGGCAAAGGAAAAGATACTTGCTTATGAAAAGGGGGTGTACAAACTTTATATCTACTGTTCAATGCAGTCATTCAGTTTGATCTCTAAGAGAGAGAGAGAGAGAGAGAGAGAGAGAGAGAGAGAGAGAGAGAGAGAGAAAGTTAAATGGTGTGAAGAGGGTAAACACGGGGTACTAAGAGAGGGAGAGAGAGATGTTCAAAGACACATTTAGGACAGTGGTCACTTAAAATTCAATCTGGCCTCCATCCAATGTTCTGGACTACTTTACATTCATGCTGTATAGTGACCCAACTCAAAATGGGGTTCACCAGCAATCTTGGGCCAGTTAAATAACTGTACTTCCATTAGAAGGACATGGAGAAGACACCTTTTGCCATTCAACTCCATCTGTCTGTCTCAACCTGTGGTGAAACATTAACTTAATAAAGAGTTTTAGAAGCTTGTACTATAGCATATTTATAGCTGTGACCACACAATAACTAGCTTTATTAGTGGATGGGAGTATTATTGTCCAGTCAGGTGTATCTATAAAGATACAGTCATTTGTGTTCAGTTGAATCAGTGATACATCAAAGCCTGCTGTATCTCACAGCACAACACCACAGATTAGA
Organism: Paracanthobrama guichenoti; assembly: GCA_018749465.1. Classification (NCBI taxonomy): domain Eukaryota; kingdom Metazoa; phylum Chordata; class Actinopteri; order Cypriniformes; family Gobionidae; genus Paracanthobrama; species Paracanthobrama guichenoti. The sequence goes on from CM031954.1 coordinate 23,228,885, forward strand.
TAAATATAGATATCACTGCATAACACAAAGCTTGCTTGTTGTCTAATTTTTTATTATGTTTTGGCAATATTGTAAATATTAAACAATGCGAATAAAGCACTGATTCTATTCTCTTTCTCAAATTCAGCTTAGAGACTTCAAAGTTAGAGTCTTCAAAGAAACTAGGGGGTTAAATTCAGTTTAGAAAGGGAAAGTGAGGATGGATGGTTGTGAAAGATTTACAGTGACGGAAGGAATGAAAGAGAGAGAATATAAGGACACAGGGCCCCTCAGAAAGGAATAAAGGGGCAACTGTTAGACATTTCAAAGCTTATTTTAACACTGTTGTATGTTAGTTTATCTCTATATAATATAATGAAGAATGAAAACATTATTGCTGCAAGACACACTTGTTTGACCAACTGAATTTTGGAAGACATTAGGAAAAAAAGAAAGACATTGATTACAGGGCTTGTGAAACTTAAGTCTAAAAGATAAAATGTATTATTGACTTGCTCAGAATTCAAAACTGCTGTTTGGTCTTTTTACAAAAAGGGAATAGAATCTTTAGCCACTCCATGATCCGATTCCAAAACTTTTCTTTTTTTTTTTTACCAATACATTTTTATCTACAAACCTGATTCCAAAAAAGTTGGGACACTGTACAAATTGTTAATAAAAACAGAATGCAATGATGTGGAAGTTTCAAATTTCAATATTTTATTCAGAATACAACATAGATGACATAGCAAATGTTTAAACTGAGAAAATGTAGCATTTTAAGGGGAAAATAAGTTGATTTAAAATTTCACAAGAACTCTTAGTGCTAAGACAAAATGATTTGTGAATACGGCCCCAGATAATCAATATCAAGATACAGATTAAATACAGGAAAGTGTCATCATCAAGGCTTTCAAAGCCGATTTTGAGAAACTGCAGCGCCTGACCTAGATGGCTGGTCTTGTTGTTCTCGTGGTACTTTGATGGCACGTGATCGTAAGGTGGCTGCAGCGCCGATCAAAGTTGGACAAACTTTCCAACCAGAATGCATTGCATTTGTCAGGCGGCAGCCGATCTTTGCGGCACCCCATGAAGTCGAACAAGCCTATTGGTTTGTCTCTGCGCTGTTTGCTATTGGATCATTGTTTGCTTCCAGGTGTTCCTTGTTATGTGATTAGTCCTTGTGTATTTAAATCCTCATATTTGGCTTGTTACTTTGCTGGGTATTGAAGTAAGTCTTATGGTTCACGAGTCAAGTCATCGTCTATTGTCAAGTATATGTTTATGGTTTATTTAAAGTTTTGGATTTTGTTTATAATTTGTTTAATGCTTTGGATTTTCACCTTAATAAACTGCACTTGGGTTCATTACATCATCTTCCTCGTCTGTTTCATGTCAGCACTGTTACGAGCACAGGGCCAACACAAACAAAGAAGCAGGGCCCATCAACAGTTACCCATATTCTTCAAAATATCATCTTTTGTATTCAGCAGAAGAAAGAAATTCATATGATATTATAATGTCAATATGTACTGTGGCCTGGCCCTGTGTTAGTAGAGTACATCTGAACCAGCCATCTTGCCAGCTCAGGTGTGGAATCACCTAATCACACCAGTAATTCAACTAATTGCGTTGACATATTGCTCTCTGCGTCTCTTGAGAATAAGAAGTGAAAATGAGTCCCCAAACACCAGAATCTGAATGTATAAGTAACCCGTCTACATGCGTCAAAAATAAATATTTATGTCAAATGTGAACAGCAGGCTGAAAATAAACCAGGAAACTTTTTGAAATACTTTGTTGATAGAAAAAAAGATATGAACTTCTGTATGATGTTTGTGATATAACTGACCAATATTAGAGAAATTTTAGATCATAGTGAACTCATAATAAACTAGCAGAATTTAACACAATGATATCACAGTGGTCTCGCGTGGTGAGCCCACAGTATGAGAGCGCACTGTGAGGATACACTTTTAGCTCACTGTGACCTCACATTGTGACCACATCATGAGTATCGTGGGAGCTCATGATGAAATCACGGTGAGATCAAAATGTTGACAGTGTTAGCAAAGCCTTTAGAAAACGTTAAAGGGGTCTTGAGCTGGCTTTTTTATTATTTTATACTGTTGAGGTCAACTTATGATGTTTGCATGGTTTTTACAAAAACATCATAATGAATAAGTAATAGGCTATTTGCTACCCTGGTTTTGAGCCTAGCTCCTGGAATCCTCTGTTTTTATGGGCGTGCCGCATTAAAGACTTGGAAGTAAACACCCACTGCTATGATTGGATAACAGTTTTGCATACAGTTTCGACTCCTCCGTCAGTAAACGTGGGGAATTGTTTTGAAAACTTCCAATGCGGAAAAACGGCAACCAGAATGATTCGCCCACAGGGCTTGCAAAATGTCTTTATCAAACAAACACAATGATTTATCTCTCATCTACCCGCAATTAATTGGAATGTTATTTTTTCATTACTCGGCCTGCCCGATTGGTGAATATAACCGCGAACCACGCATCACTAACGCACGCATGCACGCACGCACGCCAAGTGCGTGCATCAGCAAAACTTCACTGCAGACAAATCAGCATGACTAAACTTCCGCAATTGTATTTTCCTTAAAATAACAACCCAAGAGAGTGAATAACGCACATCAGGAAATAAATATTATGTCACTATTTAAGATAGCCTGTCAGGCAGGCTGGTGATACATTTTGGTAGCCCAACTGGAAAACATATTAGCCCTGGGAAGTCAGGCTAACAATTTTCTGATCCCAAATTGCAGGACAATGAACCAACAACACCTTAAATACAAAGGATACTCCAGCCTGGTAAGTTAATGTTTATGGTGTTCAGTTAGACACGTACACATCATCAGTAGATATCAAACAATCTGTAACAATGCAATACTATCACATATAAAACATTTTTTTTACTCATATAAGAGTGTGTTGCACCATTCCTGTCGGATCCAATATAGAAGGCACATCATCATTTTTTAATCTCAATCTGTCTGCAAATCCAGTCTCTTGTTTACAAAAGAATCCGCAGTGAAATGAAGGAACAAACGCAACTGGTCTTTTTCTGTTGAGGTGGCGTTTCACTGCTCTCTGATGTCACAGGGAAGCACATTCGCAGAGCCCTCGTTTGATGAGCCAGCTGTCAATAAAAGCTTTTATTTGACTAACAAGGTAGATTTCAGCTCCGAAACGTACAGGATATTCTTATATTACGATGACCTTTTATATGTCAAAAGCTCAAGGAAAAGTAGATTTCTCAGTTCATGACCTCTTTAACTTAAAACAATTTAGAGAGAACAACGTGTTATTGCTGTAATGAGATGGGCTGTACATATTGCACAAATTCTCACTGCTTTCAGTTGTGGCTTCATTTCCATCACAACCAGCAAGTACTGTAAATAAATAAATACATAAAGTTAATGCACTTGGTTAACAAGGTGGTAACAATGTCAGTAAAGAGGCTCTCATGTAAAGGAAAAAGGAGTTTGGTTTCAAATTATTCAATTTTTTTTTTTTTAAGTTGTGCAAAATGTGTGAAAGTGAATTGTGTTTTAAAGGATATAGATTGTGCTTTAGCTATTACTGACATCACCGTCATGCATACTTTCATTTACTGAAAGGAATGAGACGAGTCAAACTTGTTTTATTACGAAATGTTTGTCTACTTCTTGTTGACGGGAAAGACCCGTCATAAAGGAGATTTCAAGAGAATAAAAGAGGTAAGACACCAGAATTTCACTTCAGCCATGGAGTTGTCAGTGATCTTGCTCAGCTTTATCGCCATGATGAGTATGGAGGGTAAGTTTGATCATGAGTATATACAGTATGTGTGTTTGCCTAGTCAAATGTTAATGTGAGTGAAGATTCACCACGGAACATAATTTTCTTAATCACTATTTAGTTTTTTCCATGAATATCAAAACATCATTAAAGGAAGATGCATTTACTTGAAAAGTTATTATTAGCATTTCATGTCTTTCTTCCATTCTGCTCTTTTCTCCGCAGGCTCAAATGCACAGACATACGGTAAGAGCAGCACAAGATAAATCATACACTCAAGTTATATTGTGCTAATAAGGCTGCACAATTTGGGGGAAAAATTTAATTGCAATTTTCTGATTACAAATTGTGAGTATGATTTAAATGTGATTTAAAAAAAATAAAAGTGTGCTGTGCTGTTTGTGAGGCTGCATGGTTTGGCCAGAATTTTGTGATTTATATATCAATATGGCTAAAATAATAATTATACTATTTTCTTTGCTATTATTATTCTTTTTTTTTGCACTTACATTTATGCTAGTTAGGCTATTTTGAATTTGTGATTTTTTATTTTTAATAAAATACTATTTTATGAATGCATTAGTGTATCGTTAAAGGAATAAACTCTGGACCAGGCATTCTCAAGTCTGTTCCTCGAGGCCCACTGTCCTGCAGAGATTAACTCCAACCCTAATCAAACACACCTGAAGCTAATCAAGGTCTTCAGGATTACTGATGTTACAGGCAGGTGAGTGTTTTTTTCAGGGTTGGAGCTAAACTCGGCAAGAGAGTAGCCCTTCTGGATCAATGTTCCCCACCCCTGCTAGAAAGCTACAGGCAGGTGAGTTTGATCAGGGTTGGAGCTAAACTCTGCAGGACAGCGGGCCTCAAGGACCAGGGTTGAGAACCCCCTGCACTGGACCATGGCCTGAAGGTACTCAAAAATGTTTTTGGAACAGCGCCACCCTCTGGTCAAAATATATAATGAAACTTAAAAAAATGCTAATAGCTTTTAATTAATTTTGCCTATTTTAATTAAAGTCTTGATAGATTCCTTGAGTCATACCGAGAACAATTAAACCAGTTATGCTCATTATATTATATATTATGTGTTATTATATTCGGTCGAACTTGCTGTCCGCCATTTAGGATTGTTTTTGAAAACTTACTTTTTAAACTTCTAAACTGGTGGTCCACAGACCATGTCGGCATGATGTATTGAAAGCTTTTTGATTGACCAAACCATTCTCAAACAGCTCAATCAAATTGATGGCATGGTGCCAAGCTGGTTCTGAGTCTGTAACTCTGCAATGCTTTGGTATATTGATGCCTGTAAGTCACTGTCTCCTCACACTGACTACGTAACATCAATTTGGTTACAGTGCCACATGGTCAAAAGTGATTTTTATCAATTTTATCATATTACAAGTGATCGTATTTTTGATTGTTCAGATATTTTGACTAAAATTATCTAAAAATGCCTTTAATTACTCAGTTGCAGTTGCTCTGAAGCTTCCATCCATACTTGCAATGCATAAAGGACAATAACTATAATGATAACGATATAGTTCTAAAAATCATTCTCAATATTAAAGAATATAACGATAACGATATAGAGCAACAATATCATTGGGATCACTTTTTCCAACGTTTTCTTTCCAGCTGTTGAACAGTAAAACACTGTCAGCCAATCAGAATCCATTCCAATTTAAGGGCTTAGCATGCTGAGGACATCTGCTGGTTAAAGCTGTGTAAATGCAACAAGAACAGCAAAAACATGTTTAATGACATTGTACACATGTTGAAACCGCCCCAGACAGAAACAGTGTTGGCCCAGAATAAAGTGTGCAAGAAAAAAATAGAATAAAGTAGAAAAAGTGTACAACAAAATACTGCTTAGAATAAACAGACCGTTATCGTTCATTGGTGTGGACGCCAATATAGTTATCTTTATAGTTATTGTTCTTGGTGTGAACAGGTCTAAACTCATCATGATTTTTGTGTTTGGCCCCAATAATTGCTAATTCATTTAATTATTAATTCAATAATTAATTAATTAATTTATTATTATTATTATTATTATTATTATTATTATTACTAGTACTAAATGAAAATATAAAAATGACTGCATCATTTCACTGTACAATAGGGAAAAAGGAAAATGTAAGTATTATTTTTATTTTATTTTACATTACACGTGTAGAATTACAATACTAATATATATGGCTGTCTTAACTTTTATTTTGACGGCAAACCACAGGGAATCCTTCTCTTTTGTCGATAAGTGCTTCTCATTACAATGGGAATATGATAATGAGCTGTTGGGTTTCAATCTGAAACAATCTATACACCTATTTAAACAGCAGTCTTATGATTTCGATTTATTCAATTAGTCGTACAGCCCTAATTTGTGACATAATTTATTGTCTGCAGATTGTGGTGTAGCTCCCCTAAATACACGTATTGTGGGCGGCACAGATGCTCCTGCAGGTAACTGGCCCTGGCAGGTCAGTATACATTACGATGGCACACACATCTGTGGAGGAACCCTGATCAACAACCAGTGGGTGATGACGGCTGCTCACTGTATCCTTTTCGTAAGCGCCGCTTTATGATTTTTAATCTTTCGCAGCTTAACTTTTAAACCGTTTCCATAAGCTGAAACTTCTTTTTCTAACTCTTTTACAACAGTACTAACATCAACAGATGGAAGTTGTACTTGGGAAGAGAAACCCAGAGCACGTTGCCTCCCAACACAAATGAAGTGGAAGTCAGTATTCAGTCCATCACTGTACATCCAAAATACAACGACTCTCTTATGAATAATGACATCTCCCTGATGAAACTGAGTCGACCTGTGAACTACACTCAATACATTCGTCCGGTCTGTCTGGCATCCAAAGGAAGTGTCTTTCACAATGCCACAACCTGCTGGGCTACGGGTTGGGGAAACATTGGCAAAAACCGTGAGTGTCCTAAAACTAGTAATTGACAACTTAAAGACATGTATTTAATGCAGTGTTAGTTTTCAACTATTTATTTTATTTTAACTTGTAAATTATTGTAATCACTGCTGGAAAAAGTTGAGATTCACTGGGGATGTATATTATTTATCATTTTTCAAATGTATTTAAATATAAAATCTTCTATAATAACATTAAACATATTTCATATTTCCTCCAAAGATTTTTTTTCTTGAGTATCACAGAATTGACATTCAACAGAATTGAAGAATTCTAAAGGATTCTGCCCAAATTAAAGAGACATAACCCCCGGTTTCACAGACGAGGCTTAAACTAGTCCTAGATTAAAATGCATGCTTGGGCTGTTTTAACAGAAAGCAACTTACACTGACATATCTTAAAATATGTCAATGCCATTGTTTTGTCTCAGGATGCACACCAGCTATGTGTTTTTCCTATGGTATGTATATAAAAGCTGTTTAAATGTCCTAACTGAACTAAAGCCTAATCCTGGCTATAATCTTAGACCTCTCTGTGAAACCAGGCCAGTGCGTCAGAATCTGCATATGGAGAATTTAACAGGTCACACAAACCTTTTAAAAACATTTGTCTTCTGGTTAAAGTAGAAAAAGTGTAGGCGTTTGGGATGGCTACCTCTAAATTTAGTACTTTATATATCAACAGTTATTACACACATTTAAAGGTGAGTCCAGTTTTAAGGAAAGGGAAGTTATTGTATATTATGAAAATCTAAATAATTTGCATAATGTATCTAGAATACATAATATTGACTCATCCCTTTACTTAAACGGGTTGAAATGTAATGTTTATCATTTTATAAAACCTGTTTTGAGGATGTTACCATATAGACATTGTTTTTTTTGTTTTTTTTATAAACATGTTGCTACCTAAAAATTCTCAGAAATAATTTCAACTGCTGATTCAATTTTTTTGAAGAAGAGTTTTTGAAATTATGGAAATTGAGAATCACAACTTTTTTTTATTTTTTTTTAAAAAGGACTTTAGCTTATTCCCTATATTCCCCAGAGTTAGATAAGTCCATACATACCATTCTCATCTCCGTGTGTGCCGTAACTCTGTCTGACGCACCCACCACTAGCCTAGCTTAGCACAAAGACTGGAGGTAAATGGCTCCAGCTACAAACCCGATTCCAAAAAAGTTGGGACACTGTACAAATTGTGAATAAAAAAGGAATGCAATAATTTACAAATCTCATAAACTTATATTTTATTCACAATAGAATATAGATAACATATCAAATGTTGAAAGTGAGACATTTTGAAATGTCATGCCAAATATTGGCTCATTTTGGATTTCATGAGAGCTACACATTCCAAAAAAGTTGGGACGGGTAGCAATAAGAGGCCGGAAAAGTTAAATGTCCATATAAGGAACAGCTGGAGGACCAATCTGCAACTTATTAGGTCAATTGGCAACATGATTGGGTATAAAAAGAGCCTCTCAGAGTGGCAGTGTCTCTCAGAAGTCAAGATGGGCAGAGGATCACCAATTCCCCCAATGCTGCGGCCAAATATACTGGAGCAATATCAGAAAGGAGTTTCTCAGAGAAAAACTGCAAAGAGTTTGAAGTTATCATCATCTACAGTGCATAATATCATCCAAAGATTCAGAGAATCTGGAACAATCTCTGTGCGTAAGGGTCAAGGCTGGAAAACCATACTGGATGCCCGTGATCTTCGGCCCTTAGACGGCACTGCATCACATACAGGAATGCTACTGTAATGGAAATCACAACATGGGCTCAGGAATACTTCCAGAAAACATTGTCGGTGAACACAATCCACCGTGCCATTCGGCGTTGCCGGCTAAAACTCTACAGGTCAAAAAAGAAGCCATATCTAAACATGATCCAGAAGCGCAGGTGTTTTCTCTGGGCCAAGGCTCATTTAAAATGGACTGTGGCAAAGTGGAAAACTGTTCTGTGGTCAGACCAATCAAAATTTGAAGTTCTTTTTGGAAAACTGGGACACCATGTCATCCGGACTAAAGAGGACAAGGACAACCCAAGTTGTTGTCAGCGCTCAGTTCAGAAGCCTGCATCTCTGATGGGATGGGGTTCATGAGTGCGTGTGGCATGGGCAGCTTACACATCTGGAAAGGCACCATCAATGCTGAAAGGGATATCCAAGTTCTAGAACAACATATGCTCCCATCCAGACGTCGACTCTTTCAGGAAGACCTTGCATGTTCCAACATGACAATGCCAGACCACATACTGCATCAATTACAACATCATGGCTGCGTGAAGAAGGATCCGGGACTGAAATGGCCAGCCTGCAGTCCAGGTCTTTCACCCATAGAAAACATTTGGTGCATCATAATGTTACGCAGTATTAAGCAGACTGTTTGAGCTTCCTCAAGAACCAGTGAAGTTCATTCTCATGTTACGCAGCACATTTCAGCTTCAGCTAAAATTAAGTTTGTTCTCACGTGTCAAGCATGTTCAGTTGAGCTTCTGTTTATGTCTAAATTCAATCTGTTCATCATATAAAGCGATCAAGTCTCTTCAGAAAATTTTGACTAAATCACTCAACTCATGTGGATTAATTTTATGATCTATTTATGAAGTTTTTGAAGTGTCAAAGTGTCAGTTGCATAGCTTGCAATGGAGAGTACAGAAATCTCTTATATTTAATAAAAAAAATCTTAATTTGTGTTCAGAAGTTAAATGCAAGGTAATCACCCAGAAGGTGTTCCAAACCTGTAAGACTTGCAGAGTATTTCATGACATAATTTTTGGGTGAACAATCCATTTAATGGTTTAGTGTGGTGGTGGAACCAATTTTCCATTAATGGTGTTTCTGTATTTTGGTTTTAGCTGGATTAAGCTGGTCAAAATGGTCTCCCAGCTGGCGTTCAGCTAGTTTTAGTTAGCCATTACCAGGTTGCCAACCAGTTTAGGCTGGATTTGCTGTTTTTTTTTTTTTTTTTTAAGAAGGGTAACCATGTCATTAACACACAAACACTGTCTCTGTATGACAGAGGCTTTGCCGCTCCTCAGGCTCTGCAGGAGGTGGAAATCCCAGTTGTGGGCAGCTCACAATGTAGCTGCCAGTATAAGACAGTACGCTGTGGTGTTACAATCACATCACAGATGATGTGTGCAGGAAGAACGAGAAAAGGAACCTGTCAGGTGAGTTAAACTAAAAGGAAAATTCTGTCATTAAATTTTCTAAGAATATTCTGTACACTCTTTTTTTTTTTATATATTCATATATTTTTATAGTATATTGTAAATGAGGACTGGGACTGTCAAGCTTGAAGATGAGAAATAGCACCATAAAAGTATCTTGAAAGTAGCTCATATGACATTTGTTACAAATTGTAAAGTTGTGTAGTAAATTACAAGTCTTCTATAGCCATATTATAGTCTCTCTGTTTTAGGTTGGCATGAAACAGAAATTTCTTCCCTATTGTAACATACACTATATTGCCAAAAGTTTTGAGACGCCTGCCTTTTACATGCACATGAACTTTAATAACATCCCATTGTTAACCCTTTGCAGCTATAACAGCTTCAACTCTTCTGGCAAGGCTTTCCACAAGGTTTAGGAGTGTGTTTATGGGAATTTTTGACCATTCTTCTAGAAGTGCATTTGTGAGGTCAGGCACTGATGTTGGACAAGAAAGAGCAGAGACTGCGAGCCAGGCTAATTCATCCCAAAGGTGTTCTATCATATTGAGGTCAGGCCAGTCAAGTTCCTCCACACCAAACTCGTGCATCCATGTCTTCATGGACATTTATTGGGCATCCACAAAATGTTCCTGCAAAGTTAGGAGCATGAAATTGTCCAAAATGTCTTGGTATGCTGAAGCATTAAGAGTTCCTTTCACTGGAACTAAGGGGCCTAGCCCACCCCCTGAAAAACAACCCCACACCATAATCCCCCTTCTACCAAACTTTACACTTGGCACAATGCAGTCAGGAAGTACCGTTCTCCTGGCAACCACCAAATCCAGACTCGTGCATCGGATTGCCAGACAGAGAAGCGTGATTCGTCACTCCAGAGAACACGTCTCCGCTGCTCTAGAGTCCAGTGGTGGCGTGCTTTACACCACTGCATCCCACGCTTTGCATTGCACTTGGTGATGTAACACTTGAATGAGCTGCTCGGCCATGGAAACCCATTCCATGAAGCGCTCTATGCTCTGTTCTTGAGCTAATCTGTAGGCCACACAAAGTTTGGAGGTCTGTAGCTATTAACTGGCGACTGTGGCACACTGTGTCCCTCAGCATGCTCTGTGATTTTTATGTGGCCTACCATTTCGTGGCTGAGTTGCTGTTGTTCCCAATTGCTTCCACTTTGTTATAATCCCACTAACAGTTGAGCGTGTAATATTTAGTAGTTTGGAAATTCCACAAATGGACTTATTGCACAGGTGGCAACCTATCACGGTACCACGCTTGAGTTCACTGAGCTCCTGAGAGCGACCCATTCTATCACAAATGTGTGTAGAAGCGTTTGCATGCCTAGGTGATTGATTTTATAAACCTGTGGCCATGGAAGTGATTGGAACGTGTGACTGATTTGGAGGGGTGTCCCAATACTTTTGGCAATATAGTATATATCTAAGTAAAACGACTATTTGAATAAAAAAGGGCAGGACTTGATTTTGTCTATGGGGATTTGATTGGAAGATTATCTGTTTGTGTTTAGTTATTGGGCGATCTTATGTGAGTGACAGGTTGTCAGAGATGGAAATTATTTTGATTTAAATATGAGGCACATGAATAAAAAAAAAAAAAAAAATGATGCACTCGGATAAATAATTTATAATAAATACTGCAATATTTCATAAAAAGATTGATTTCATAGTGACTAAACAACCCTGCTGTTGCATTTTGACTCTTGATTCTCTGTCTGCTCTCTGCTTCCTCTGCAGGAGATTCTGGAGGTCCATTACAGTGCAAACAGGGTTCTGTGTGGGTCCAGGCTGGGATCACGAGTTTTGGGACGGACCTTGGCTGTGCCATAGAAGGTTTCCCAGAGGTGTTTTCACGTGTCTCTGAGTTCAACACTTGGGTCACAGACAATGTGGAGGGAGCCGCCATTGGCTTTGTGACATTTAAATCCAACGGCACGGACGGCAGCTTTACATGCTCAGCCACACTTCACTTCTCCCTCTACTCTAGTTTTATCATTCTCTTCACTGCACTCATCTCAAATTACCTCACACTCACTGTCACTTAAAACTGACTCACACACGCATGCACCTCTGAGCTAACAGGTTAAGAGGAAAATGAATGTGTGACAGAAAAAAGTACACAGTGAGAATTTGAATGACTTCTAAAAGGACATAAAACGCTAATTTTCTGTTTATCGAGAGAAGCTAGCCTTCGGTGGTAGATGCTGTAATGCAAAAACCAACCTTCTCTGACAGCTGTTCAAATGTATCTGTGTATTGTGATGAAATATTTTTTTTTTTGAAACATTTGAACGTATGAATTGCAAATATCGTATTATAGTAGATGCTACCAATGACCAGTTTTGGAGGGCCCTTAACAACAAGACTTCTAATGACAAGTCACATGGCATTCAGAGCTCAGGTGATTGGCTCAAAATGTATAAAATTGACGGCACAGGTTTCAAAAATACTGATTCTCATTGCCATAATACAGTTCAATTGTCACAGTTATGCTCAGTTTTGGTTTTATTTTCTCTCAGTCTGCTTACCTGTTTCCTGTGTTCCTCTGTTGTAGTTTCCCACCAGTCTTTAGTTGCCGTGGACACTCATACTATCAGTACACCTGTTCATGATTTAGTCATACTTAAGTTCCTCTTGCATTCAATTACAATCGGGTATTGTTTGTCTTTCACAGTAATTTTTAATTTCTTCATTTTCAATTAAGCCTAAAGGCAGCACAGCAAATGCTACAATGATGTGTTTTATATTTTTAAAAAATATATTATTTTTTCTTTTGCATGACAGTTATGAGATTGTATGGATTATGTGCTTAATGTGTCTTAAAAAGTCTCCCAAATATGACCGGTTTGGTAAAAATCTAGGTCACATACCTGGTGAGCACATGCCTTCTCCAGTTATATATTAGACCTTTTCATGGGCAGGTTCCTACTCATTAAATTAGGTAAGCAGCTCACATATTGAACATAATTGAATAGTTAATAAAATACATTTAATATAAAAATTAATACAATTTGCAACATTCAAAGTTGCTCAAATTGATGATACAGAGAGCACAAACTTGTGAAGGCAATCAAACACTGTGTTGGTAGGTTGGTTCTTTATTCTTTTGCCAAATTATGAAATTATATAGTGAAAAAGAAAACAACAGATGCAAAACTGTAAGGGTATCAGCCACAGTAATATGAAAGGGGAGCGGCCTGGAAGATTTTATCTGTTTGGTCAGATACATGATACTTATTTGCTTTGACATCATTGTTGACTAAAGATGCTGAAAAATGACTAAAGGAATAACAGTGAGTATGGGTCACAGCAATGATTCATCACTGTGTACGTGACAGAACAGACAGATGATGCAGTGGGGTTCTGGAAGTAAAATTCCCTTTTTTTTTAAATAAAAAAATTTTTTTTTTTAGGGGATTTGATTTGTAACAATAACTTATAAACCTTTAAATAGCCCCTTTTATGCTATTTTAAAGGCTCCTAATTTTGTTTTGCAGGTCTCCTACAGAAGGTTTACATGCATCCAAGGTCAAAAAACACTTTAATTTTCTCATAATATACATTGCAGCATCATCTCTTTTCTCACAGTGTCTGAAACATTTCGATAAAGGATTCAGTCTCTCTAAACGAGAGCTTCCTCTTCTCTGATTGGTCAGATGGCCCAGTTTGTTGTGATTGGTCTAATTGGTCAGCCATATTACCGTATCTGAGTTTCAGCTCCAGAGGATTCCTCAGCGCTGTTCAGCAAAGAAAATAATCTTCTTGACATGTCGACAACATGAATCAAACTCTTCCCATCTCAGCTACAACTACACTGTTTGAGGGCAGGTCAAATTAGATGTTGTTCGTGGGCAGCCAATGAAGACCATAGGCTGGCATTATACATTATGTAGGTTTGTGCAGCAATTAAGACTGGAATTACTGACGATTCATTTCAGGCAGTTTAGAACCCCTTCTTTCTTTCAATTGTAAGGTCCATCCGTTAGCCCAAGGACGGAATCTAACGGCCTGGTCGAAGGACTTCTGCGTGTCTGCCTTTTCAGCACTTCTGTTGGATTCACTTCATTTATGACCATCGAATTTTAAATCTGACTCCATGAATAATTTTATCTGACTCCAATTCTTTGTAACTTTGTTACATTTGTTACATTTGTAACTTAACAGCTGATTATAATTTTAGTTGTGATTTAATTTGGATCGTTGATTTTTCTTAGTATCTCTTAATTTCAAATATTCGTTCATCAAGGGACCCGATATCGCACAGGAACGGAAAGCGTCGGTTCGCCCCATACGATCACAACCTAGCCAGTTCTGATATTAGTCAGAGGATCACAGAGTGAATATTTTACCTTTAAGTGGTCGCTTTATGCTTACTCAACAAAAAGTGTAATTTTAGTAATAGTCACGAAAGCTGCAACTTGCTAATACAGTAATAGTCAGAAATCAGATTATCCGCATGCTGCGCTCCATGCTTCAGTCAGGGGTCCTCGGTTTGATCCATTCTGGCAAAAGAATTGCGGAAATAAAGGACTCGGTTTGATCAATACTAGAAGAAATGGTTTCAGAATAATACAAGGTAAATCAAGACAAAGGTTTATTTTGGCCAGAAAGAACTTAAACATCATAATTAAACATGAATCCATGGTACACAACTTTCAGCATAAAAATATAAAATACAATTAAGTAATATGAAAATAGTTTCAAAGAGTCATTATATCTGGCACACTACATACAGTGTGTGTGTGTGAGTGCTTCTTATGACACTGACACAACACTGCATGGGGTTCTGTCTACAGAATGTTCCCAGTGGCAGCCCTGCTACCCTTCCTTAAATACCCAGACCAGAACAAAGGGTTGTAAATATTTGCAACACAAACACCTAGTTTGGTGGAGAGGATCAGATATCTTTGGAGAGACCACTCAAAAAGAGAACACAATTCTCATATGTTTCAATCTTTCTCATCCTACCAGTGACTGCAGTGAAGTTGAGACCATTTTACCAATCGCACTATGACCTTAAAAAGACACCAGACATGAAAGGGATAAAACAATAGATTCACAAGATAAATCATATGTAGTATATCTGCATTCTGGGACTTGAATCAGGGGAAGGGAGGAAAGGGAGGTAGAGAGGGGGAGAGGGTTTTGGTCAGGGCGTTGGATCTCAGCTTTTGTCTTAGCAGTAAAACCGCTCCTTACACAATTATCATGCACTTTGATCTTTGAAACTTTGCAGAGCTTACAATCCTTTTCTTGACCATGTGATTAAACCCAAACGTGAGACATTTAAACTGACCGATCAGATAATTACATCTTCCCCCACTGTAATGGTGTGGCACACCTTCTGGCCTGCAGCCTATCAACATCTCTTTGTCTTTAGGAATTCCAAATGGCCCTTCTGGTAAGAAAGATGAAAACAGTAAAGCAAAATATCTTAAATATCTAAAATATCAAAATATCTGATTATTTTCAATCCTACAGTAGTCCAAGGAAGGAACAGTGGAGAACCGGCATGTTCCGGCATTGATGCATGTGGGGAGCGAAGGCTGCACTGTAAAATAAATATTTAAAAAGTAAGTTACCTGCTTACCTTAAAATTTTGAGTTCATAGAAATAAAAAATTTGAGTTAATACAATGAACATTTTGAGAATTGACATCATCCTTTATTCAAATAGTATTAAAAGATTTTGTAAGCATGTATGCATAATTGTGTTTTATTTGTTATAATGCAGTGAAACATGCCAAATTGTGCTACTTTCATGATTTATCACAACATTTTTTTTATTTTATTTATGTGGTTCAGATACAGTGATATTTTGAGTTTCTATTTATTAAACCCATTTCCTTCATTGTATTAACTCAAATTTTTAATTTCAGTGAACTCAACATTTTAAGGCAACCAGGTTACTTACTTTTTTAAGTTAAACCAACAATATTTTGTTGTGGACCGTGTGGTCCAGTCAAACATTGCTCTAGAAGTTAATGCTGGTTCTGATAGAAAGGTGTCAGAATACACAGTGCATCTCAGTTTGTTGCGTATGGGGCGGCATAGCCGCTGACCAGTCAGGGTGCCCATGCTGACCCCTGTCCACCGCCGAAAGCACCAACAGTGGCACGTGAGCATCAGAACTGGACCACGACCACGTAATGGAAGAAGGTGGCCTGGTCTGATGAAGCACATTTTCTTTTACATCACGTGGATGGCCGGGTGTGTGTGTGTGTGGCTTACCTGGGGAACACATGGCACCAGGATGCACTATGGGAAGAAGGCAAGCTGGAGGAGACAGTGTGATGCTTTGGGAAACGTTCTGCTGGGAAACCTTGGGTCCTGCCATCCATGTGGATGTTACTTTGACATGTAAACAGTATTCCCTGGTGGCTGTGGCCTCTTCATTTTTATAGTATTGTTTACTATATTTATTTGTGTGGTCAGTGTGGCTGTGGGTTTTGGTTCTTTTGCTGTTATAGGCTGTAAGGACGTTTGAAATAACTGTACTCATTTGGCAAATTGATATGGAACTGTAATGCGGTCAAGACCTGCCTGAAACTACTTTAGCTGTGCGTTTCCCTGAAAATAATTGCACACCTTAGAACATTAGCCAACCAATCAGATTCAAGCATTCAACATCCCTGTAATATAAGTATATTACGATGTTATGATAAACTATAAGCCTTTGTCCACTGACATTCTATTGTTCAAAATGTTTCTAAGGATGCTGATTTTTCAAAGGAAGCTGTCTGACGCTGAGGTGGTGAACGGGAACAAGGTCAGTGTAACATTATTAGCTGCTTGATAACGTAGTCAAGCAAAAGACTCATCATATTAATTACCGTTATGTGTCCAACATTTAGAGCGATACATAAAATGCAGTACCATTCTTGAACTTGAAGACAGGGTTCATTTGCATATTAATGGATCCACATATACTAAATAAAGCAATTCAAGATATTTTTAAATATCATTTTGGTGATCAAAGATGAGATTTAAGGGATAAAGGTAACGCTTTAGATTACGGCCCACAAAAAGTACTGCGTAAGTAAAGCTAAAGCGTAAAAAGTACTGTGCAAGTAAAGCGTAAGTAAAGTATGTGTAGTTATAAAGGGAACAATATGTAATATTGGTGAATAAAGGGGTAACTATCAGGAAAATTAACAAATTATTTATACTATAAGTATTTTTAATTAAGGGGTAATTATCCATGTAGTTACAGGGTATTCACAGATTCACACTTACCCTGTAACTACATGGAAAATAAAAAAATAATTTAATTAATACTTTAATAATAACAAATAATTTTTAATTGATACTAATTAAAAAATACAGTATATAATTTGTTCATTTTCCTGATAGTTACCCCTTTATTCCCCAAATATTACATATTGTTCCTTATACCTACATGTACTTACTTTATAGTTACACTATAATTACCGAACGTTATGCTGTAAATTAGCTTTACTTACGCAGTACTTTCCGGCCGTAATCTACAGCATTACCGGATAAAATGATTGACTACATGCAGGGGACTTTAATAATCCAAATGAAGAAACAAACACACAGTGTGTATAGCACAAACAATACTCGACAATGAACGAAAGGAAATGAGGAACTAAAATACACAATGATGATTAACTCAAAGACTAACAGATGTGATCGTAAGTGAGTGCCCATGACAACTGATTAGCGGTTGGAACAGAAGAACAAAGGAACACAGGAATACAGGTGACTAAACATACGTGACAGGATTCATATCTTTCTTTTAGATGTGTTCTCCAGAGTAGTGAGTTTTATTGTTTTATTGCAGGGTGTTTTCTCATGTTCCGTCTTAGCAGGAAAACCATTCTTACACTACTAATACTCAAATGAGATTTAGTTGACATGTAGTTGCAAAGTTATTGTGACAATGTCATAAGTAACCCCTATTCCTGTATAGGCCCTGTGTTTGTTTGATTTATATTACTTGTATAAATGTTTCTTATCGTTTGTTTAAATATGATTTGTGGTTACTTTTTCTGGTCTAAAGGTGCACATTAGATTAGAGAAAAGACACCAATAGTTTTTGTTTTATTTTCTTTATTTAGGATTTATATATCAGCATTATAAAATGTTCAGAATCTCTGGGTTCATGGCTGCAGCATGGTTCCGGGGGTGGGGTTTAAGAGGAAGTGCATCCTTCCTGTTCCTCATTTTATGCCATTCTGAGGGATTCTGGGTAGTGTAGGCATAGCCTATTTTTATTTTTATTTTTTATTGCAAGTTTGTCAATAAAGCTTTACTGACGGCAAGCAATGTCTCCTGCCTTTGCTCTGGTCATGTTCCATGATTATAATTAGTAGAATGTATACAGTGGATCAAAATAAAGTGTTACTGGCTATTTTCTAGTAAAACATACTCCAATAATCTTTTTTTTATTTATTTATTTTTATTTTATTTACAAATCTCAAGTAATAGGCATGACTTTAATGGCATCATTCCTGCTTCAGATGTGGGTAGAGTTGTAGAATCACATTCTGTAAGATCCAGTTATTTACAGATTACATTTATTCATCTAACAGACGCTTTTATCCAAAGCCATTTATAAATGAGAATAATACACAACAATTAAACAAAGCCAGTAGAAGACACAATACAACTAGAGGTATATTCCTTTTAGATGTAATTACAGAGTAAATAAATCAAAGGAAATCTTTTGGAACTTTTCCGATCAGAAATCAGACATATGGTCAGACACAGTTATATGGCATCAAATTGCATCGTCATTGATAACGAAAGAGCAAAAGAGTCAGATTGCATGCTATGACTCATAATACACATTATAACTCATAAATATGGGTTGATTTTTAACAGATTTTGAACTTCAATATAAAATCATTTTAAAACCTATTACAATCTAAACTAATAGTGATTATAACCGATCTCAGTTGTGGCTTCATTTTCATCAAAACCAGCAATTTAGCCTCTAATAATTATTTATTATGTAAATAAAGTTAATGCCCTTGGTCAACAAAGTGGCAACAATGTCAGTAAAGAGCATGCTCTAAAATGTATCAGGTGTGTGTATTTATTAGATATAAGGATAGATTGCGAACTTTCATCTCTATGAAAGAACTAGACTAGTCAAACCTGTTTTATTATGAACAGCTTGTGAACTTTGACCACAAAGACATGTCAAACAGGAGATTTAAAGAGAGTGAAAGAAAGAAACCTCTTCACTTCAGCCATGGAGTTGTCAGTGATCTTGCTCAGCTTTGTCGCCATGATGAGTATGGAGGGTAAGTTTGATCATGAGTATATACAGTCAAACGTTAATGTGAGTGAATGTTGATGATATTATATAGAAAGTTCCCATTTGTTGAAATAGTTAAATAATGCCGTTACAGTGATGCTCTGTCATTTTTATGAGATTTACTACAGAAAATTATTTTCTTGATCACTATTTTGTTTTCCAGTATGAATATAAAAACATTATAAGAGGAAGATGCATTTACCTGAAAAGTTATTATTAGCGTCTCATCTCTTTCTTCCATTCTGTTGAACTCCCAAATTTTGAATTTGTTTGCTTTTTGCTCTTTCTCTGCAGGCTCAAATGCACAGACATACGGTAAGAGCAGCTCAAATATATCATACATAAGTTATATTGTGGTAATGCTGTATGATTTTTAGGGGAAAAAAATCATTATTATTACTATTACTTGTCAGGGCATGGTTGCAGCAGAGATGAAATACAAAAAGAGCAGGATCTATGAAAATTTTTTTATAAAAATATTTATAAAAAAATAAAATAACAAAACACTCATACATAGCCCTCAGTTTCAGTTACCCTTTGTCCATTATTGTCATTATTAGATGGTTGTCCTGATCGTGTTTTGCTATTTCTTAGAAGCCTAAGTGTTTTTGTTATTAGGGCCCAAGCCCTGAAAGGGCGAAGGCCCTATTGTTCTTCTAAGGATTATTATTATTATTATTATTATTTTTCTTTCGCCTTTTTGGCATTTTTGGGGCCCTTAACATGCTCGAAAACTCTTGAAACTTTGCACACGCATTGGAACGCGCGGCCAACAGGGTTCGGGCTGAAAATTGTACCCGGGCGTGGCAGGGGGGCTCAACAGCGCCCCCTTGAAAAACATGGTCCATATATCAAACACACTTGCACGTACATTTATGAAACTCGGTACACATATAGAGCTCATCGGGCCAAACAACTTCCGCACTCATAGTCATAAGCTTCGCCCAACAGGAAGTGAGCTATTATGCGTTGTTCGGAAAAACCATGCTCTGGAATTTGAAATACTCCTCCTAGGCGATTAACCCGATCAGCGCCAAACTCGGTCAGCATGAAGTCAAGGCATTGAGGATGCTAAATTGCGAACGGATTTTTGATATCTCGAACGGTTTGGCCGTGGCAGGAGACGAATTTATGGCGAGAAAATGGAAACAGGAAGTGTGTTATAACTTCTGCATACATTGACCGATCTGGATGAAACTTCAGCTGTGTGTTCGTTGTAAGAGGCCGATCACATGGATATGCCTTTTGTGAGTCAAAGTTATAGCGCCACCAACTGGCAGCAGGAAGTGTGTCCTTTCAAAAATGCTTTGAATCACCGTCTTATTTTCACCCGATTTACTTCAAACTTCATCAGTATAATGTCAAAACATGGCAGATATAGACATATGAATGGATTCCTGATATTTTAAATACTGTTGCCGTGGCAACGTGTCAAAGTTTAATAATCTTTTAGGGTGTTTTTGAGACTCTTAGCATGCTTGAAATGGCATGAAACTCAACACACACATCAGTGATGCCTTCCAGTAGATATGGCCAAAGTCTTAGAAACGGGCGTGGTGGAGGGGCACAGTAGCGCCACCTTTTGACAAAAGTGGGGGGGTTAGTTTTATCTACAGTCACCAAACTCTGTATATATATTGTTCTCATCAAGCCGGACATCTTTCTAATTTACAGTCATTAGCTCTGACCAACAGGAAGTCAGATATTTTGGTTTGAAATTGGAATTTTGGATAAATCCGGCTCTGAGTTATTATAAACTATTCGTAGGAGATGCATGGACTCGACACCAAACTCGGTCAACATGAAACAAAGACACTGAAGATGCTATAGTGCGAACGATTATAGGATATCTCAAACGCTGCTGCTATGGCGAGGGATTAAATGAAGGACAAAAAAGGGAAACAGAAAATGTCTAATTTCTTGTAAAATCATTGTTTGATTTAAATGAAATTAAGATTGTATGTTCGGTAATTGAACCTGGGTGAATTTAAAATGAATGTACTATTTTTCAGATCAATATATTTATTTTATTTAATATATTTCATCTGAATCTTATTTTGTCTGTCCTCCCTTCATTGTCCAATAGATGCCACTTGCTGACTTAGTTTTGATGGGAAAAAAACCCTGTTTCCCTCTCTGTCTCTGTCTCTGTCTCTTTCTCTCTCTCTGTGTGTGTGTGTGTGTGTGTGGGGTTGGGGGTGCACCTGCAGTATTCTGAATGTCATTCTGAACTCGATTTGAAGAGCACTGCAATATAGTTTTAAATGATTAGTTTCATAATTATGTTAATAAAAATATAAAAAGACCTTTAGATAAATACTGGACTTAAGGACTTTAAAAAATGTAAGCTGCAAAAGATAACTTTGCACTCATTTCAAAGGGACCTTTGACATCATCTGACATGAAACTCATCTAAATTGAATTGATCTCATAGATGTTGTGGTTTGTGGTCATAGCAGCACCGCCTGCTGCAGTTAATGAGGGGAATTCAAATGACTTTGACAGTCATTTTATTAAAACATTATTTTAGCTACAAAAAATAAATAAATAAACAACTTGCCTAATGTACTTTACGTAATGATGATTGATCTTAAGATATTTTAACGTATAATATGTGTTGTGCGTACCCATGTTTACACATACGCAACAATAGAGTTTACATGCGTTTCATATCATAGGCTATCACAAATAACTATCACTTTAGTGTGAAAAAAAGTAAAAAAAAAAAACTATACAAATGCCTTGAATTAAATACTGGCCTTCTGGACTTACGCATTTTTGAGCTGCAAAAGATAACTTTGCGCATATTTGAAAGTGACCTATTATATCCTATGACAATAAAATTAATCTATGTTTAAATGACATAATGGGTGTGGCTTGTGGTCATAGTGGCACCAGCTGCTGCGGTAAATGTGGCATATTTAAAATATTTTTTAAAAAAAATTCTCCTGTTTAAATGCATATTGCCTGTCGTGCACAGTTTCCCCGAAGCCACCGGGGTGGCGGTGCCACCGGCTTGGGCCCGTCATCACTGCTCGCAGCTTTAATTTTAGTTTGTTATTATTAAAACAACTGGTATGTATATATATATATATATATATATATATATATATATATATATATATATATATATATATAGCAGGGCAGTTCGGAAACTGTTCAACTTGATCAAAACTCAAATCTAGATCAAGCGCAACACTACTACTACTAAATGAAAATATAAAAATTACTAAACTAAAACAAAATAAGAAACATTCTACTGTATTATTCCACTGTAAAATAAAAAATAGTATTTAAGATTTAAATCAATCGTACAGCCCTAATTTGTGACATAATTTATTGTCTGCAGATTGTGGTGTAGCTCCCCTAAATACACGTATTGTGGGCGGCACAGATGCTCCTGCAGGTAACTGGCCCTGGCAGGTCAGTATACATTACGATGGCACACACATCTGTGGAGGAACCCTGATCAACAACCAGTGGGTGATGACGGCTGCTCACTGTATCCTTTCGTAAGCGCCGCTTTATGATTTTTAATCTTTCGCAGCTTAACTTTTAAACCGTTTCCATAAGCTGAAACTTCTTTTTCTAACTCTTTTACAACAGTACTAACATCAACAGATGGAAGTTGTACTTGGGAAGAGAAACCCAGAGCACGTTGCCTCCCAACACAAATGAAGTGGAAGTCAGTATTCAGTCCATCACTGTACATCCAAAATACAACGACTCTCTTATGAATAATGACATCTCCCTGATGAAACTGAGTCGACCTGTGAACTACACTCAATACATTCGTCCGGTCTGTCTGGCATCCAAAGGAAGTGTCTTTCACAATGCCACAACCTGCTGGGCTACGGGTTGGGGAAACATTGGCAAAAACCGTGAGTGTCCTAAAACTAGTAATTGACAACTTAAAGACATGTATTTAATGCAGTGTTAGTTTTCAACTATTTATTTTATTTTAACTTGTAAATTATTGTAATCACTGCTGGAAAAAGTTGAGATTCACTGGGGATGTATATTATTTATCATTTTTCAAATGTATTTAAATATAAAATCTTCTATAATAACATTAAACATATTTCATATTTCCTCCAAAGATTTTTTTCTTGAGTATCACAGAATTGACATTCAACAGAATTGAAGAATTCTAAAGGATTCTGCCCAAATTAAAGAGACATAACCCCGGTTTCACAGGACGAGGCTTAAACTAGTCCTAGATTAAAATGCATGCTTGGGCTGTTTTAACAGAAAGCAACTTACACTGACATATCTTAAAATATGTCAATGCCATTGTTTTGTCTCAGGATGCACACCAGCTATGTGTTTTTCCTATGGTATGTATATAAAAGCTGTTTAAATGTCCTAACTGAACTAAAGCCTAATCCTGGCTATAATCTTAGACCTCTCTGTGAAACCAGGCCAGTGCGTCAGAATCTGCATATGGAGAATTTAACAGGTCACACAAACCTTTTAAAAACATTTGTCTTCTGGTTAAAGTAGAAAAAGTGTAGGCGTTTGGGATGGCTACCTCTAAATTTAGTACTTTATATATCAACAGTTATTACACACATTTAAAGGTGAGTCCAGTTTTAAGGGAAAGGGAAGTTATTGTATATTATGAAAATCTAAATAATTTGCATAATGTATCTAGAATACATAATATTGACTCATCCCTTTACTTAAACGGGTTGAAATGTAATGTTTATCATTTTATAAAACCTGTTTTGAGGATGTTACCATATAGACATTGTTTTTTTGTTTTTTTATAAACATGTTGCTACCTAAAAATTCTCAGAAATAATTTCAACTGCTGATTCAATTTTTTTGAAGAAGAGTTTTTGAAATTATGGAAATTGAGAATCACAACTTTTTTTATTTTTTTAAAAAGGACTTTAGCTTATTCCCGTATTCCCCAGAGTTAGATAAGTCCATACATACCATTCTCATCTCCGTGTGTGCCGTAACTCTGTCTGACGCACCCACCACTAGCCTAGCTTAGCACAAAGACTGGAGGTAAATGGCTCCAGCTACAAACCCGATTCCAAAAAGTTGGGACACTGTACAAATTGTGAATAAAAAGGAATGCAATAATTTACAAATCTCATAAACTTATATTTTATTCACAATAGAATATAGATAACATATCAAATGTTGAAAGTGAGACATTTTGAAATGTCATGCCAAATATTGGCTCATTTTGGATTTCATGAGAGCTACACATTCCAAAAAGTTGGGACAGGTAGCAATAAGAGGCCGGAAAAGTTAAATGTCCATATAAGGAACAGCTGGAGGACCAATCTGCAACTTATTAGGTCAATTGGCAACATGATTGGGTATAAAAAGAGCCTCTCAGAGTGGCAGTGTCTCTCAGAAGTCAAGATGGGCAGAGGATCACCAATTCCCCCAATGCTGCGGCCAAACATACTGGAGCAATATCAGAAAGGAGTTTCTCAGAGAAAAACTGCAAAGAGTTTGAAGTTATCATCATCTACAGTGCATAATATCATCCAAAGATTCAGAGAATCTGGAACAATCTCTGTGCGTGGGGTCAAGGCTGGAAAACCATACTGGATGCCCGTGATCTTCGGCCCTTAGACGGCACTGCATCACATACAGGAATGCTACTGTAATGGAAATCACAACATGGGCTCAGGAATACTTCCAGAAAACATTGTCGGTGAACACAATCCACCGTGCCATTCGGGCGTTGCCGGCTAAAACTCTACAGGTCAAAAAGAAGCCATATCTAAACATGATCCAGAAGCGCAGGTGTTTTCTCTGGGCCAAGGCTCATTTAAAATGGACTGTGGCAAAGTGGAAAACTGTTCTGTGGTCAGACCAATCAAAATTTGAAGTTCTTTTTGGAAAACTGGGACACCATGTCATCCGGACTAAAGAGGACAAGGACAACCCAAGTTGTTGTCAGCGCTCAGTTCAGAAGCCTGCATCTCTGATGGGATGGGGTTCATGAGTGCGTGTGGCATGGGCAGCTTACACATCTGGAAAGGCACCATCAATGCTGAAAGGGATATCCAAGTTCTAGAACAACATATGCTCCCATCCAGACGTCGACTCTTTCAGGGAAGACCTTGCATGTTCCAACATGACAATGCCAGACCACATACTGCATCAATTACAACATCATGGCTGCGTAGAAGAAGGATCCGGGGACTGAAATGGCCAGCCTGCAGTCCAGGTCTTTCACCCATAGAAAACATTTGGTGCATCATAATGTTACGCAGTATTAAGCAGACTGTTTGAGCTTCCTCAAGAACCAGTGAAGTTCATTCTCATGTTACGCAGCACATTTCAGCTTCAGCTAAAATTAAGTTTGTTCTCACGTGTCAAGCATGTTCAGTTGAGCTTCTGTTTATGTCTAAATTCAATCTGTTCATCATATAAAGCGATCAAGTCTCTTCAGAAAATTTTGACTAAATCACTCAACTCATGTGGATTAATTTTATGATCTATTTATGAAGTTTTTGAAGTGTCAAAGTGTCAGTTGCATAGCTTGCAATGGAGAG
Source organism: Paracanthobrama guichenoti (assembly GCA_018749465.1). Lineage (NCBI taxonomy): Eukaryota > Metazoa > Chordata > Actinopteri > Cypriniformes > Gobionidae > Paracanthobrama > Paracanthobrama guichenoti. Next base: position 23,254,614 of record CM031954.1, read on the forward strand.
TACAGAAATCTCTTATATTTAATAAAAAAATCTTAATTTGTGTTCAGAAGTTAAATGCAAGGTAATCACCCAGAAGGTGTTCCAAACCTGTAAGACTTGCAGAGTATTTCATGACATAATTTTTGGGTGAACAATCCATTTAATGGTTTAGTGTGGTGGTGGAACCAATTTTCCATTAATGGTGTTTCTGTATTTTGGTTTTAGCTGGATTAAGCTGGTCAAAATGGTCTCCCAGCTGGCGTTCAGCTAGTTTTAGTTAGCCATTACCAGGTTGCCAACCAGTTTAGGCTGGATTTGCTGTTTTTTTTTTTTTTAAGAAGGGTAACCATGTCATTAACACACAAACACTGTCTCTGTATGACAGAGGCTTTGCCGGCTCCTCAGGCTCTGCAGGAGGTGGAAATCCCAGTTGTGGGCAGCTCACAATGTAGCTGCCAGTATAAGACAGTACGCGGTGTTACAATCACATCACAGATGATGTGTGCAGGAAGAACGAGAAAAGGAACCTGTCAGGTGAGTTAAACTAAAAAGGAAAATTCTGTCATTAAATTTTCTAAGAATATTCTGTACACTCTTTTTTTTATATATTCATATATTTTTTATAGTATATTGTAAATGAGGACTGGGACTGTCAAGCTTGAAGATGAGAAATAGCACCATAAAAGTATCTTGAAAGTAGCTCATATGACATTTGTTACAAATTGTAAAGTTGTGTAGTAAATTACAAGTCTTCTATAGCCATATTATAGTCTCTCTGTTTTAGGTTGGCATGAAACAGAAATTTCTTCCCTATTGTAACATACACTATATTGCCAAAAGTTTTGAGACGCCTGCCTTTTACATGCACATGAACTTTAATAACATCCCATTGTTAACCCTTTGCAGCTATAACAGCTTCAACTCTTCTGGCAAGGCTTTCCACAAGGTTTAGGAGTGTGTTTATGGGAATTTTTGACCATTCTTCTAGAAGTGCATTTGTGAGGTCAGGCACTGATGTTGGACAAGAAAGAGCAGAGACTGCGAGCCAGGCTAATTCATCCCAAAGGTGTTCTATCATATTGAGGTCAGGCCAGTCAAGTTCCTCCACACCAAACTCGTGCATCCATGTCTTCATGGACATTTATTGGGCATCCACAAAATGTTCCTGCAAAGTTAGGAGCATGAAATTGTCCAAAATGTCTTGGTATGCTGAAGCATTAAGAGTTCCTTTCACTGGAACTAAGGGGCCTAGCCCACCCCCTGAAAAACAACCCCACACCATAATCCCCCTTCTACCAAACTTTACACTTGGCACAATGCAGTCAGGGAAGTACCGTTCTCCTGGCAACCACCAAATCCAGACTCGTGCATCGGATTGCCAGACAGAGAAGCGTGATTCGTCACTCCAGAGAACACGTCTCCGCTGCTCTAGAGTCCAGTGGTGGCGTGCTTTACACCACTGCATCCCACGCTTTGCATTGCACTTGGTGATGTAACACTTGAATGAGCTGCTCGGCCATGGAAACCCATTCCATGAAGCGCTCTATGCTCTGTTCTTGAGCTAATCTGTAGGCCACACAAAGTTTGGAGGTCTGTAGCTATTAACTGGCGACTGTGGCACACTGTGTCCCTCAGCATGCTCTGTGATTTTTATGTGGCCTACCATTTCGTGGCTGAGTTGCTGTTGTTCCCAATTGCTTCCACTTTGTTATAATCCCACTAACAGTTGAGCGTGTAATATTTAGTAGTTTGGAAATTCCACAAATGGACTTATTGCACAGGTGGCAACCTATCACGGTACCACGCTTGAGTTCACTGAGCTCCTGAGAGCGACCCATTCTATCACAAATGTGTGTAGCGTTTGCATGCCTAGGTGATTGATTTTATAAACCTGTGGCCATGGAAGTGATTGGAACGTGTGACTGATTTGGAGGGGTGTCCCAATACTTTTGGCAATATAGTATATATCTAAGTAAAACGACTATTTGAATAAAAAAGGGCAGGACTTGATTTTGTCTATGGGGATTTGATTGGAAGATTATCTGTTTGTGTTTAGTTATTGGGCGATCTTATGTGAGTGACAGGTTGTCAGAGATGGAAATTATTTTGATTTAAATATGAGGCACATGAATAAAAAAAAAAAAAAATGATGCACTCGGATAAATAATTTATAATAAATACTGCAATATTTCATAAAAAAGATTGATTTCATAGTGACTAAACAACCCCGCTGTTGCATTTTGACTCTTGATTCTCTGTCTGCTCTCTGCTTCCCTCTGCAGGGAGATTCTGGAGGTCCATTACAGTGCAAACAGGGTTCTGTGTGGGTCCAGGCTGGGATCACGAGTTTTGGGACGGACCTTGGCTGTGCCATAGAAGGTTTCCCAGAGGTGTTTTCACGTGTCTCTGAGTTCAACACTTGGGTCACAGACAATGTGGAGGGAGCCGCCATTGGCTTTGTGACATTTAAATCCAACGGCACGGACGGCAGCTTTACATGCTCAGCCACACTTCACTTCTCCCTCTACTCTAGTTTTATCATTCTCTTCACTGCACTCATCTCAAATTACCTCACACTCACTGTCACTTAAAACTGACTCACACACGCATGCACCTCTGAGCTAACAGGTTAAGAGGAAAATGAATGTGTGAAAAAATACACAGTGAAATTCAGAATAACTTGAAAACTATACAGAGCTAATTTTCTGTTTAGTGCGAGTAGCCTTGGCAAATGCTGGAATGCAAAAAACATCTTCCTCCTTTGAAAGCTGTTTAGATGTATCTGTGTATTGTGATGAAATAAATGTTTTTTTAAAGCAACATATTAATTGAAAATATGTCATTGTATTATAGATGCTATAAAGAGGGCCCTAGGGATAGTTCACCCAAAAATGAAAATTCTATCATTAATTACTCACCCTCATGTCGTCCAAAGTCTTTCGTTCATCTTCAGAACACAAATGAAGATCTTTTTGATGAAATCTGAGAACTTTCTGTCCTTCCGTTGACAGCTACACAACTACCACTTTGACGCTTTCATTCTAATGTTACACAGCATGATTCAGCTTCTGCAAGAGGTCAGGACAGGGTTGCCAGGTGTGCACAACAAAACCCCTCCAATTGCTAATCAAAAGTAGCGGAATCACGGCCAAAATGTGCCAAAAACGCGTGGGGCAGGCGGTAGAAATATTGCTAAAGACAACTTAAACATGTGGACTATAGGCTACAAACAACCCACAGCAACAGTGTAAAAATAGCGCGATTCCAGACATGGCAACACTGAACCGAGTGTCGTTAAATGGGCTATAGCAGGTGTGTGACATTTTAAAAAGAGAAATGGAGCAGAAAAGGTTTATTTTTATTTTTATTTTTTTTGACATGCTTCAAAGCCTGCAACGATGGGAGACCGGACCATAACCAGGTAAATATGTAGCCTATGGTTAAATATTTAATTGTTAGCAAGTTGCAACTAAACAGTTTATTTCTTATGTTAAATGTAACTGTTACAATATATTTTCACATTCATATATTTACGTCCAAGTCTTTATTTAAGTAGGCTACTTATTTTTTATTAAACTCACATAATCTCAGATGCATTAGAACTTTTTATGACATGACAGCCGTCGACTAATTCAGCCCTGCAAACCTGCGGACAGTGGAAATATGCACTCATTCCAGATGATGTCCCGCTGGCAGAGCCTAACATGGGTCTCTATTGTGCAGCCCATCCCAGTCCAGCAGCACCACCAGGGTCTCCCGCTCAGCTTGAAAGTGTAGGCTACATACTAATGTTTTCTTCTGTTTTAGCTGTTAATTTAAATTTCTGTTGTTTCTGATGTTAAACTTAAGTTATATTGTATAAATAGTTGTAAAAAGTACTTTAAGTAATGTATAGACCAATTTATTTTCATTTACACATTTTAATTTACATGACAAGAAAATATATGGACCCGTCGTCAGTGAGTGACATTCATTCATTCATTCATTCATTCATTCATTCATTCATTCATATAAAAGACTTAATTTTGCAGTAGCTAGTAAGTCAACAGTTTTCATTTATTTGTATTTTGGCTTATAATTTTGAGAATGTCAGAATTTTGAGAACTGGGAACTGAGTGAATGCCACCACTAAACGTTTTGTTTACTTCAAGTTCAAGCACTGTTGGCTGTTGTGTTCAATAGTATCCAGGTTACACCAGAGTTACCGACCGCTACCATCTTTCACTGGGAAATGTTTTCCCGCGCTGCAAGAAATCTGAACGAGTGCCGCGGGAATGCAGACCAGTCTATACAAATCCTGTAGTCACCAGTGTGCTATGAATTCTGGGATAGGGTAGGCTGCGAACTTGTGCGAAGGTTCCATCTGTTGTACCCTTCCTTTGCTTGAGAAACGGAGGGCGCTTTTTGAAGTCGCTTTCGAATTGTGGCAGCCTTCGTCGGGCCGTTGTGACACAATCACACTTCAAATGCGGCCTTCAGAGGTGCAGGCGCGGCCTTCACATTGGGACACAGCCTTCGTAGTGCCGCTGTGACTCAATCGCACTTCAAATGCGGCCTTCAGAGGTGCAGGCGCGGCCTTCACATTGGGACAGCCTTCGTAGTGCCGCTGTGACTCAATCGCACTTCAAATGCGGCCTTCAGAGGTGCAGGCGCGGCCTTCACATTGGGACAGCCTTCGTAGTGCCGCTGTGACGCAATCGCACTTCAAATGCGGCCTTCAGAGGTGCAGGCGCGGCCTTCACATTGGGACAGCCTTCGTAGTGCCGCTGTGACGTAATCGCACTTCAAATGCGGCCTTCTCTTAACCGTGGTATAACCGTGACTGTGGTATAACTTAACATAATGGTGACCAGTGTTGGGCAAGTTCCTGAAAATTAGTAATTAGTTACAGTTACTAGTTACTTCTTTTAAAAGTAATTGAATTACTTTACCAATTACTGTATATCAAAAGTAATTAGTTACTAGGGAAAGTAACTTTTAAGTTACTTTTATGTCTGCTTTTTAAATGTAAATATGAACAGTATACTGAACAGCCAAAAACAATAATACCTTTTTTATACTATTGTAATCAACAGGGCAACAGGCCCTCAAATCAAGCAGTAGTAGTAGGCCTACGGTGTTTAGTGTCCAGCAGCAGCGGGGGTTCCTTCAGCACAGCTGGAAGAGTTATGGCCTTTTTACACCTGGTTACCTCATTTGTTTTCTCTGACCATGTCTATCCGATTGTGAAAAGACCAGAAGTAAATGCCTGGTTTGTCTGAACAAACCAATTCAGAAGGTGGTCTGGGACGCAGTAAATGCATATGGTTGTTTCAACCACATATGTAAATGTTATTCCTGGCAAATTGTTAAAAAATAAACGTGTGAAAGCGTGTTATAGGCTATATGACATGTTGTAGTCAGATAACGGCGCTAGGCCTACTGCAACACGTGTCGCCGCAAATGAGTAAAGCAAGTCAACACGCAAACGGCTGCAAGTGAAACTGAAAGTAAGTCTTAGATGTTCAAAAACACAATCATCTTCATTAAAACTAATGAGACTAAATGATCTTACCAGTGCTTAGCTCGCTCTTTCTCCTATTGCGGTCTTTGATCTTGAAATTAGCTGACGAATAAAATGCAGCTCATATTTGTTGCTTTCGTTGACGTGAACTCCATTAAATGTGCATATAGCATGGGAATTGAAGATCAGATTTATATTCATTTTGTGGAGAGGTGTAAGTAAAGACAACCTGCATGTTTTTCATTTAAAAATTTTCATTTGTTTAGATTGTGTAGCCCATTTTGTTTGCGAGCGCCTACGACCAGCCTAACCTCAATTTATCAAAAATGCCTTTTTACTGTGGTAGTGGTGGTGATAGTAGACTAAATGTTTAAACTAACATTGTGATATGCTTGTGTTTGATATCTATGGATTTTATTATAGGCAAGACAAGTCAAATAGTCAAATATTTTAAATCGATATGAAGGAGTTCAGGAGGAGAGTTATTATAAGGTTATTAGAGGTCATTAGAATCAGCACAGATGAGCAGAAGAGATAACACCAGTTCCGTGCTTTAAAAAGCCTCTATTTTAATTGTGGTAAAAATCAAAAAATCTTTATATTAGACCTTTTCTGGGCAGGCTTATAATCATTCAATTCTGTGTCAGTCAAGTCAGTCTGTGATCTGAAACAGCTCAGATACAAAACTTAATTCAATAGTTAATAAAATGCATTTAATACTGTATATAAATTAATACAATGGCACCATTAAAAGTTGCTAAAATTGATGATACAGAGAGCACAAACTTGTGAAGGCAATCAAACACTGTGTTGGTAGGTTGGTTCTTTATTCTTTTGCCAAATAATGAAATTATATAGTGAAAAAGAAAACAACAGATGCAAAACTGTAAGGGTATCAGCCACAGTAATATGAAACGGGGAGCGGCCTGGAAGATTTTATCTGTTTGGTCAGTTACATGATACTTATTTGCTTTGACATCATTGTCAAATGACAGTGGAAAAATGACTACAGGAATAACAGTGAGTATGGGTCACAGCAATGATTCATCACACTGTGTACGTGACAGAACAGACAGATGATCCAGTGTGGTCAGTTGTGTTTCTTTAATAAGCGTGGTTGGCCACAAACAGAGACTCTCCCGCTGCAGCTCCGGTGTCTCCTTTGGAGACATATTTACCGACGGCTGCTGCGCTGTTGTTCTGTAGAGGAAATCAACACATGAGTCAGTGCTGTATGTCAGAAATGTTTGCAAAGAATGCCACTTTTCATTTCTGAAAGCAAAAATTCTGTGTGACCCAACTAAATAGCCAATCTAAACATATTTGATTTAAGAGAGGGCAACAGGCGGTTTCCGGAAATCAAAATCCCATACATTTTTTCTATAGGGGATATAATTTTTTAACAATAACTTATAAACCTTTAAATAGCCCCTTTTATTCTATTTTAAAGGCTCCTAATTTTGTTTTGCAGGTCTCCTACAGAAGGTTTACATGCATCCAAGGTCAAAAATCTACATTACCCACGATTCTGCAAAATCTCCTCCAATCAAAACATGCAAGTCATGCCAAAAGAACTCTTTAGTGCCCGTCTACAACCATGAAGCACATTATCAAGTTAGTCTCCTTACGCTCTCAAACGACTTAAAGCAGAAGTTCCGATAATATTTTCTTCCCCATTGGAACATAAAGTATATCCGAGTGAAGCGACTTCTCAAAAAAGAAAAAAATGTAGGGTATGATAATCAACATCTTTAAGTCTATAGTTTTATATTTCTCCATCATGCTCTTTCTTTATTATTGTTCATACTTCATCCCTTTTTGCTTCAAATCATAGTTTGCAATGTTGTTATTCACCTTGTAACTGGTTGGTTTTGTTCATGTTTTTATTCACCCTTTCAAGAAGGCTTAAAATGCCTATGAGAAAAATGAATGGAAAACACTTCCATATCTAAGGCTGCTGAAAAAGTGGGCAGGACCTGTTTCACTCTCTATACAGCTATGTGCAGTGGGATTTTTAAACCAAATGGTTGGGTTTGTCCATATTTGACCCAAACATGAGTTGAAACAACCTTGTCTTTTTTTTTAGAGTGTATGGTGATTAATAATGACATCATGTAGAGTGTGGTTCAAACTGTAGGTGGGGATGTCTGACAGCTGCTAGTGGTCTGATACACTTTATTATGCTATGGGGTATCAATGGAACTGGCAACACTGATCATAGCTGTTAATTGGCATTGTAAGGTTGTTTACGTACTAATGCCCTCTTGACAAATTCCTCCTGGCAGGCTTTGCCATTCTCCTTCTTGCCCCCCCAGGCTTTCAGTGCGGAGGCTTGCAGGGCACGGCCGTAAGAGAAGGTGAGGGCCCAGGGTTTGTTCAGGGGACACTGGTTAATGGCGCTCAGGTTGATCGAGGCCTCCTCCTCACTCTGGCCTCCGGACAGGAAGGTGATGCCTTTTGGGGAAGAAGATGATAAAGATTCAAGTTGTGTCTCTTTGTTTTGCAACTTAAAATGTGCTAATTAGAAGTATTCTAAAAGTAGATTATAAATGGATACTTAAGATAGCAATGAATTTGTATTAATCATATATATATATATATATATATATATATATATATATATATATATATATATATATATATATATATACACACACACACTGCAAAAAAAAAAATTAAAGGAACACTTTTAATCAGAGAATAGCATCAGGTCAAGTCATCAAGTCATCAAGTTAAACCTCAGGGGTATTGATCTGGTCAGTTAAGTAGCAGAGGGGTTGTTACTCAGTTTCAGCTGCTGAAATGTTAATGAAATTAACAACAGGTGCACTAGATGGGCAACAGTGAGACAACCCCCAAAACAGGAATGGTTTTACAGGTGGAGGCCACTGACATTTTTTCCCTACTCATCTTTTCTGACTGTTTTTCACTAGTTTTGCGTTTGGCTAGGGTCAGTGTCACTACTGGTAGCGTGAGGCAATACCTGGACCCTGCAGAGGTTGCACTGGCAGTCCAACTTCTCCAGGATGGCACATCAATAATGTGGCATTGCCAAAAGGTTTGCTGTGTCTCCCAGCACAGTCTCAAGAGCATGGAGAAGATTCCAGGAGACAGGCAGTTACTCTAGGAGAGCTGGACAGGGCCATAGAAGGTCCTTTACCCATCAGCAGGACTGCTCCTTTGTACAAAGAGGAACAGGATGAGCACTCCCAGAGCACTACAAAATGACCTCCAGCAGGCCACTGGTGTGAATTTCACTGACCAAACAATCAGAAACAGACTTAATGAGGGTGGCCTGAGGGCCCGACATCCTCTAGTGAGCCCTGTGCTCACTGCCCAGCACCGTGGAGCTAGATTGGCATTTGCCATTGAACACCAGAATTGGCAGGTTCACCACTGGCAGCCTGTGCTTTTCACAGATGAGAGCAGGTTCACCCTGAGCACATGTGACAGATGTGAAAGGGTCTGGAGAAGCCATGGAGAACATTATGCTGGCTGTAATATTGTTCAGCATGACCAGTTTGGTGCTGGGTCAGTGATGGTCTGGGGAGGCATATCCATGGAGGGACCCACAAACTCTACAGGCTAGACAATGGCACCCTGACTGCCATTAGGTATTGGGATGAAATCCTAGGATCCATTGTCAGACCCTATACTGGTGCAGTGGGTCCTGGTTTCCTCCTGGTGCACGTCAATGAAAATGTGAAAACGCCTCATGTGGTGAGAGTATGCAGGCAGTTCCTGGAGGATGAAGGAATGGATACCATTGAATGGCCACCACGCTCGCCTGACATAAATCCAATAAAACACCTCTGGTACATTATGTTTTGGTCCATCCAACGTTGTCAGGTTGCACCCCAGACTGTCCAGGAGCTGCCTGGTCCAGATCTGTGAGGAAATACCCCAGGACGCCATCCATTGTCTCATTAGGAGCATGCCCCGACGTTGTCAGGCATGCATACAAGCATGTGGGGGCCATACAAACTACTGAGTACCATTTTGAGTTAGACTAGCCTGCTGCATCATTATTTCACTTTGATTTTTGGGATGTCTTCCCAAATTCAGTCCTCTGTAGGATGATAATTTTCATTTACATCAAACAATATGGCATCCTTTCGTTCATAACACATTACCCAGTCCATATTCGTATAGATATCCAGCATGATATTTTTCCCCATTCAGATCTGATGTGTACACCTTTAACAGGTGTGTGTGTGTGTGTGTGTGTGTGTGTGTGTGTGTGTATATATATATATATATATATATATATATATATATATATATATATATATATATGCATATATGCATGCAATGAGTAAAAAAATCTGTATTTTTATATATCTAGAAGATATACTTGAAGACTTGTTTGACTGGTATAAAAACTCTTTTCTGTATAAATGTATATTTTCACCTCATGTTTTAATGGGGATAGAAGATGTGCACCATATAGAAAGCACAGAAGACTGAAAGACTTTCTTGACTGTTGTCATTGTTTATCTCATTGCACAAGCCAATGATGAGCCGTCATCAGATGATTGATGACCTCATTTGCAACTTTTTCATTATTTCATTTTATTTTATGTTGTGGTTATAATGATTTGCAATGGTCAATTAAATGTTCATGTTATATTTTGGTTACATTTGTGAGTTAATAAAAATGTAACTGGTTGTGATAATGGGCACATAATATCATAATATTGATATATGGATCGCAGGCCAGTTGCATGTTTTGAGGTATCTGTAAACATTATATTGCTGGCTAAGAGAATCCGTGTTAGAACATATCCAATTTACACACCTAATATATATCACATTTAATTCAATTTACATTCAATTTATAGTGCATGAGGCTGAATATCTGCATTGTGGGATTAAGCTATAGTGTAAGCTATTAATGTTTTAAATCAGACGATGACTGTATCAGCGTGTGACTCACCAGGAACTGCAGGGGGAACAGTGCGACGCAGGGCAGTGACAGTTGCCATGGCAATTTCCTGAGGGGCGTACTTGTGGGAGCAAGAGTGACCGGCGGTCACCATGTTGGGTTTTAGCAGGGTTCCCTCCAGATACACGTGGTGGTCGGACAGAGCTTTGTACACAGCCGCCAGGACCTTCTCTGTCACATACTGGCATCTCTTCAAGTCGTGGTCACCATCAGGCAGGATCTCCGGCTCCACAATGGGCACGATACCATGCTGGCAGAGACAACAGCAGTGAATATAAATAAAGCATTAGACACCTTGTGCATGTGAATAAGTCAGTCTGTTTACTGAAAGGGTCACAGACAGAAGGGAAAAAATTGAATTCTAATTGCAATGAAATACAATTAAATAAATATTAGTGCAAAAGAAATTTTTACAAAAAGTACAGTAGCTCTTACATCAACAAAAGGTGCATTCAGTAGTTTGGTGATAATTTAAAAACTTTTATAAACTGTGTTTTTGTCATCTGAATGGCATATTACTCACATGAGATAAAGATTACTTCTCATAATAGTTTTCTAAAAAAAGTGTTTTAATTGTATATAATGTGGGTCGACTTGACTTGACTCGAAACATGAACTAAACAAACTCACTAACAGCATTTACAGGGAACAAAGCTAGACAAAGGAACAATGAGGGCTATACACAAATGCTGCATTCCAATTCGCCTACTTATACTATGCCCTAAAAGTACGTACCCTTTTTGTCAAGAAAAAGTACATACTTTTGAGTGTGTAGCAGAAGGGTGGGCAAGCTTTGGAACATAATTGCATCTTTAACGGACGTTACGTGCATCCTGTCCCCTATTTAAACTGCCCTGTCATCATCTTCACAGTTAAAATTCTCCACATTCAACCCTACCGTTTCGGAGTAGTAGTAGTACATTGATCTGCCAGCTGTTGGACTTTCATGCCAGAAAACTCACCTTATGTGTGTGCAATTTGCAAAATGATGCATTCAAAAGTTAATGCCAAACGTATCTTTACAAAAGTTCACAATGCTGTTGCAGATGAAATATGATGTGGATAACATTGAATAAATATATTTTCGTCAGGTTAGATACTGATTATTAATCACTCAAACCCCTTATATGGACTTGCACATCTAACATTTTTTTAGTATTTTGTCATTGTTTATCTCATTGCACAAGCCAATGATGAGCCATCATCAGATGATTGATGACCTCATTTGCAACTTTTTCATTATTTCATTTTATTTTATGTTGTGGTTATAATGATTTGCAATGGTCAATTAAATGTTCATGTTATATTTTGGTTACATTTGTGAGTTAATAAAATTGTAACTGGTTGTGATAATGGGCACATAATATCATAATATTGATATATGGATCGCAGGCCAGTTGCATGTTTTGAGGTATCTGTAAACATTATATTGCTGGCTAAGAGAATCCGTGTTAGAACATATCCAATTTACACACCTAATATATATCACATTTAATTCAATTTACATTCGATTTATAGTGCATGAGGCTGAATATCTGCATTGTGGGATTAAGCTATAGTGTAAGCTATTAATGTTTTAAATCAGACGATGACTGTATCAGCGTGTGACACCAGGAACTGCAGGGCAGTTGCCATGGCAATTTTTAACACATTTTACTCATCAATCCTTGTCCAGTGCACAATGGGTTGTGGGCAATATTAGCTGTTAGATCTACACTTTGTATTCCAACCGGAAATCCATCCGCGTATCTTTGGATTTCAACATACTGAACCAGACAAATAAGATGAGGGAAGCACAAGACATGGAGTGCGTCTCAATCAGTTCCCTAACTCCCTAGCTCATGAATCACTGGTAAGGACAGTAAGGACGCTGACTCACTACACATTGGGACAGTGATGTCTCTATTTCTGGCGATTGTACAACATCATTACTGGTATACACTCACCTAAAGGATTATTAGGAACACCATACTAATACTGTGTTGACCCCCTTTGACCCCGCTTCAGAACTGCCTTAATTCTACGTGGCATTGATTCAACAAGGTGCTGAAAGCATTCTTTAGAAATGTTGGCCCATATTGATAGGATAGCATCTTGCAGTTGATGGAGATTTGTGGGATGCACATCCAGGGCATGAAGCTCCCGATCCACCACATCCAAAGTATGCTCTATTGGGTTGAGATCTGGTGACTGTGGGGGCCATTTTAGTACAGTGAACTCATTGTCATGTTCAAGAAACCAATTTGAAATGATTTGAGCTTTGTGACATGGTGCATTATCCTGCTGGAAGTAGCCATCAGAGAATGGGTACATGGTGGTCATAAAGGGATGGACATGGTCAGAAACAATGCTCAGGTAGGCCGTGGCATTTAAACGATGCCCAGTTGGCACTAAGGGGCCTAAAGTGTGCCAAGAAAACATCCCCCACATCATTACACCACCACCACCAGCCTGCACAGTGGTAACAAGGCATGATGGATCCATGTTCTCATTCTGTTTACGCCAAATTCTGACTCTACCATCTGAATGTCTCAACAGAAATCGAGACTCATCAGACCAGGAAACATTTTTCCAGTCTGTTCAACTGTTCAACTGTTCAACTATTTTGGTGAGCTTGTGCAAATTGTAGCCTCTTTTTCCTATTTGTAGTGGAGATGAGTGGTACCCGCTGGGGTCTTCTGCTGTTGTAGCCCATCCGCCTCAAGGTTGTGCGTGTTGTGGCTTCACAAATGCTTTGCTGCATACCTTGGTTGTAACGAGTGGTTATTTCAGTCAAAGTTGCTCTTCTATCAGCTTGAATCAGTCGGCCCATTCTCCTCTGACCTCTAACATCAACAAGGCATTTTCGCCCACAGGACTGCCGCATACTGGATGTTTTTCCCTTTTCACACCATTCTTTGTAAACCCTAGAAATGGTTGTGCGTGAAAATCCCAGTAACTGAGCAGTGAAATATTGAGACTGGCCCGTCTGGCACCAACAACCATGCCACGCTCAGAATTGCTCAAATCACCTTTCTTTCCCATTCTGACATTCAGTTTGGAGTTTAGGAGATTGTCTTGACCAGGACCATACCCCTAAATACATTGAAGCAACTGCTATGTGATTGGTTGATTAGATAATTGCATTAATGAGAAATTGAACAGGTGTTCCTAATAATCCTTTAGGTGAGTGTATATGAACAACAGCAGAGCTGATATATTTCTGACATTACTTGTAATGCTATTTAAAGTACATTATGATAAATACATTGCCTGTTACATATACTGTACGTGCAACATTTCAACCATAAATAAAATTATAAATGTTAGGTAGATTGTGTTCATTACCTTTCCAACGATGTAGGCCTATGTTTATGCTGAAATATAATAAAATAATGGTTTCTATTTTAAAAAAACATATATTGCGTGTGTCGTTATTGGTCATTATGTGTGGTGAGTCCGCTAAGGGAACATAGTGAGCATCGATGTACCCTGGGTTTTGCAGTGCATTGTGGGACATTTTAGGGAGTAAATGTTTCAGTGCACTAGAAGGATTCTGCGATTGAGACAGCCCTTAAAATGGCCAACTCCCTGATCAGTGCCCTGACTACTGAACTAGGGAGCTGATTAAGACGCACACATGATCACATGAAGGCAAGGAAGTCACATGACAAGAAACCAGGAACCTTGACTAAAACTACAAAATAAAAGACATGAAAACATAAGCGTGAACCAAAACCCCAAACCAAACGTGACATTGGATGCAACAAGTAGTAGGTTTGTACTAAGTTTTAATGTATTAAGATTAGATACTGAAAGATCAAATACAGTATTGATGATGGATACTATGAGAATGAATTATCAATTAGGGCCCAGAAAATGAATGCAAAACACAAATTTTTTTCCCCATAGAAAACCATTATAAAGAAAATGCTTAATGACCAAATTCAGAATACACCTTATTAATAAAACATACTCTGTACAAGCAAGCAGATGAACCCAGAATAGGAACGCTATACACACATTTTCACGTTAAGTGTTGTGTTTTCCAATAAATAAAAAAAAAAAAAAACATTTGGGCCAGAACTGGGCTCGTCTGCTTGCCTGTATATAGTATGTATCATCATTAAGGTGTATATTATATTTTATTTGATCTTTTAATATCACTATCAAAGCCACATTAAGTGCTTTTCAAGTGAAGTGTTTTAGAATGTCTCGCTGTTTTTAGTAATGGAAATACTGCGGCAGCCCTGAATATGGAACGAGTAAGTGCTTGCAGTTTGTTTTTCTTCTTTTGAGTTGTGATCTTAATATCGGTGGCTTGAAACAGAAGGACATTTGACATCAGTGCTGCAGCTCTTTGGATGTTTTGTGCACCAGTTACAGGATTAAAAACTATGATTTGTGTTATGTCGCTACTTGATGTTCAAAGCAAAACAGGTTGTAAAGTCTTACCATCTGGCAGATACTGGCATAGCGGGCGAGCACATTCGCGTTCTCAATAATGGCAAGATGGGAGGGAGTAGTGGGAGTGATCTTCAACACACAGCGCCATTTAGCAAAGTCAGCACCATCTTTTTTATACTGAGCGCAGCGCTCGTACAGCCCATCCAGACCTGAGACGGACATAAATATTAAAGTGTGAATATTAGTGAGGAAAGAGAATACAATTCATAAATTAAGGTTAAAAAGCTGTGAAGAGAGGTCATTACCCTGTGTGGTTGTCTCTCCGTTGGTGCCCGCCAGAGGTACAACACCCTTGTCCACCTTGATTCCTACCACCATTCCTCTCTCTTTAATCAATTGAGAGAAAAGCTTGCCATCATCAGTCTTCTGATAGAGAGTCTCATGGAAAAGGATGACTCCACCGATGCAGGGCTTGATGCAGTCATCAGCAGTGAAAAGCAATTGACGGTACAACCTTCTGTTCTCCTCTGTGTTCTCAGCGTTGATGCTCTGGAAGCGCTTTGCAACGCTGCCTATAGCGACCACAGGGTAAAAAGAAAGCCAGGAAATAAAGTCAGAATTCTGTATTTGGGTGAACTATCATGTTGGAAGCATATTAAATCTTACGTGTACCTGTGGACTCATCAGCTGCAAGAATTCCCTTGCCGGGAGCAACGATCCTCTGAGCAATATCATTCAGCTCTTTCTTCTGATCAGGGCTCAGGAATGGATATGCGTGAGGCATCTTTACTGAAAGGGGAAGGTGAAATCAGGTACAAAGTGCATATCCAAATAAAAAAGTTCTGTTAGGAGTGTGGTACACTGATGGTTGTTTTCAAACAGGTTTCCTGAGCATCTGCCAATGGCTGGTCAAAGAGATCATTTCACCCCAGATTCACTTCATAGGTTGAGTCAATGTTGGGCTAAAATAATAACCATTCAATAACCATTAAAGCTGCAAGCAGCGATGAAAGGGCCCTCGCACCTGGACCACCGCCATGTAGATGTCTTCAGGCCAGGACTATTATCAAACATATGAAGTTTGAGGCAGATCGGACATTGTATGCCTGAGTTACAACAACTTCCTGTTTTGTGGCATAAATCACATAGGGGAGAGCGGGGCACAGCCTAACGCTTTTTGACTTTCTCAGTTTGTGTAAATCCACTTGGGGTTCAGAGTATTTTTATTTTTTTCCACATTAATTTCCCACACGTCTAGTACAAATATGTGGTTTTGTTTCATTTATATAGTGTATAATTTTTTCTTGATTTACCCTGAAAGAGTGGAAGTGAAATGTGACAACATGCCCCATAGGTGGGGTACACTGTAACATGACCAAATGACAACTTAACATGTTATCTGATATAATAAAAAAAAATCCAAGACAAACTAAAATATTTTGTCAATAAAATACAATTATTATTATTTTTTTATAAAATAATGGCATTTTTTAATAATTAAAAATAAACAAATTTTTGAGTTTGACAACAAACACATCGCTATACAGCTATACAGCAGAGTTCAAAACATAATAATAATTCATAATTTCTGAACATTGACTCTCAGTCTTTATTCACCCTTTTATCATGGTTTCTCTATAGAATTCATAAAAGTACAGAATATAACAGTGTAGTTCTAATAGGGGCTCATTGTAACGCAGTGTGACAACATGCCCCGCCTGCACAACTGAGGTTTAAACCGCGGCTCGTGTCTTCTGCTGATTAGATCAGCGTTAAAGAACATCTCAACTGTTAAATAACAGATATGAGATTAAAATAATATCAGATTTGTCTTATTTTACAAACCCGATTCCAAAAAAGTTGGGACACTGTACAAATTGTGAATTAAAAAGGAATAATTTTTATTGATTTTTTTTGTAATAATTTACAAATCTCAAAAACTTATATTTTATTCACAGTAGAATATAGATAACATATCAAATGTTGAAAGTGAAACATTTTGAAATGTCATGCCAAATATTGGCTCATTTTGGATTTCATGAGAGCTACACATTCCAAAAAAGTTGGGACAGGGAGCAATAAAAGGCCGGAAAAGTTAAATGTACATATAAGGAACAGCTGGAGGACCAATCTGCAACTTATTAGGTCAATTGGCAACATGATTGGGTATAAAAAGAGCCTCTCAGAGTGGCAGTGTCTCTCAGAAGTCAAGATGGGCAGAGGATCACCAATTCCCCCAATGCTGCGGCCAAACATACTGGAGCAATATCAGAAAGGAGTTTCTCAGAGAAAAACTGCAAAGAGTTTGAAGTTCTCATCATCTGCAGTGCATAATATCATCCAAAGATTCAGAGAATCTGGAACAATCTCTGTGCATAAGGGTCAAGGCTGGAAAACCATACTGGATGCCCGTGATCTTCGGGCCCTTAGACGGCACTGCATCACATACAGGAATGCTACTGTAATGGAAATCACAACATGGGCTCAGGAATACTTCCAGAAAACCTTGTCGGTGAACACAATCCACCGTGCCATTCGACATTGCCGACAAAAACTCTATAGGTCAAAAAAGAAGCCATATCTAAACATGATCCAGAAGCGCAGGCGTTTTCTCTGGGCCAAGGCTCATTTAAAATGGACTGTGGCAAAGTGGAAAACTGTTCTCTGGTTCTTTTTGGAAAACTGGGACGCCATGTCATCCGGACTAAAGAGGACAAGGAAAACCCAAGTTGTTGTCAGCGCTCAGTTCAGAAGCCTGCATCTCTGATGGGATGGGGTTCATGAGTGCGTGTGGCATGGGCAGCTTACACATCTGGAAAGGCACCATCAATGCTGAAAGGTATATCCAAGTTCTAGAACAACATATGCTCCCATCCAGACGTCGTCTCTTTCAGGGAAGACCTTGCATTTTCCATCATGACAATGCCAGACCACATACTGCATCAATTACAACATCATGGCTGCATAGAAGAAGGATCCGGGGACTGAAATGGCCAGCCTGCAGTCCAGATCTTTCACCCATGGAAAACATTTGGATCATCATAAAGAGGAAGATGCCACAAAGAAGACCTAAGACAGTTGAGCAACTAGAAGCCTGTATTAGACAAGAATGGGACAACATTCCTATTCCTAAACTTGAGCAGCTTGTCTCCTCAGTCCCCAGACGTTTGCAGACTGTTAGAAAAAGAAGAGGGGATGCCACACAGTGGGAAACATGGCCTTGTCCCAACTTTTTTGAGATGTGTTGATGCCATGAAATTTAAATTCAACTTATTTTTCCCTTAAAATGATACATTTTCTCAGTTTAAACATTTGATATGTCACCTATGTTGTATTCTGAATAAAGTATTGAAATTTAAAACTTCCACATCATTGCATTCTGTTTTTATTCACAATCTGTACACTGTCCCAACTTTTTTGGAATCGGGTTTGTAAATAAACACAAAAAACAGAGATGAAAAATAAACTTAAGTAAGAAATTTACTTTTGCTATGGTTAAATAAATGTTCAGTGATATCTTCCGAATATTTCTTTATTTTGGTGCAATTTGTCCTCTAAATAATGTTGATATGGCAACTACTAAACACACAAAGTTTCGTCATCCTGGCATGTGTGGAAAGTTTTAAACTATGCATGTTACAACTAACCCCACGTTAGGTTGTGCCCTCCATCTCCCCTACATTAGCACTTAGCCACGTGTTGTATGATTTAATGTGTTTCTAGCATGTTTGGTACTTCATGGCATATTTTAATGAGTTTCTGGGAGTGAATTACAGTGTAAAGCCTGTTGCCATTTCCTGTTGCCAGCAGGTGGCACTATGACTAACTGAATATTGCCATGTACGTAGATGTCTTCAGGCCAGGACTCTAATAAAACATCAAGGTCAAAGGCTTGATGCTTAATAAAATGCTTAATAAAACATGTGAAGTTTGGGGCAGATTGAAGATTGTATACCCAAGTTACAACAACTTCCTGTTTCATGGTGAAACATTGAATTTTGTCAGGCCACCACGGACACGCCCTTCAACGAAAACTCACGATCTTCACAAACTGCAACAATTTTGCTGAGAAAATTCGAAATATCTCACGTCCCGTTGGGTTTTGATCCCAGGGACATTTTTGTAGGTTTTGGTATATGTTTCTAATGAATTTCATACTTGTACGTGAAACATCGAGACATTTTTCCACACCTAATTCTGAAACCCATATCAGATGTACATTTTCACCACTTCTGATGTGTGTGCAAAATTTCTTGTGCGATGTGTATTTTGGAGAATAATAATAATAGACCAAGCAATTCCAATGTATTTTGTAGACCAACCCGGAAGTTAGCGACAAAAAACGAATAGATTTTTCCATTGGCTTATTACAGAAAATAAGCTCTATGACCAACACACACACACACACACACACACACACACACACACACACACACACACACACACACACACACACACACACACACACACACACACACACACACACACACACACACTTAAATGCAGAAGTAAAAATCTAAAGTTAAACAAACTACACAGCGGTTTCATGACATCAATGTCACCACCACTAAGCTTCTGAAACTCTTACAGTTTTTATTTAACATCTACAAGATGGAAAGTTTGAGTTAGAATAGTTTGCATAAACACAAGCATAAACGCAAGGCTGTAAAAGCAGTCTAGTGTAGATGAGTGTAGTCCATTTAGCCAGTTGTTAGCCACCTTTGTCAAGAAACTGGGGTATCTGGGGTATTGCTAATGTATGACGCAGAATAAAAGCTGAAAATACATTGAGCTTGTGTTTACCACACACTCTCAGAAAAAAAGGTACAGTGCAGGTATAGTTTTGTTCCTTGGAAAACAAAACATATAACTGTACACAATTGGTCCTTAGGGTACAATTATACAGTTGTTTTCCTCTAGGTACAAAAATGTACCCTTAAAGGTACCACCACAGTGACGGCCCCTTGTAACCTTAAAAAGTACAATTTTGTACTCCACACACATGTGTGCTTCTGTTGCCTGTTCCTGTGAAGTTTAAGCTGGGACAGGAGAATGTATTTTAATTCTGAAACACACATGACCTTTAATGATTAGCATAAAAATAATGTATTTGCATGATCCTTAAAAAATACCTTGGTGTTTCATTTTGTTTGTCCAAACAAACATGCTTTTTGTGTTATGAATGTATAGAAAAAAATCATAACCTACACTTTTTAGCATTGTGCCCTGGTTGTTACAGACAATACCATACTTTATATTATATCTCTACTGGTGACTCAAAGGGATGTTGTGATGAGGAAGTTTATTTCAAACTGACACCCACATTTAAATAAAAATGTCTGCTATCACACAGTTGCATTTATTTTTGTATGAAAATTTAGGGAAGTATACTGTGACAACATGCTTAATTCACCCTTCTCCTTTTATTTCCTCATAATGGCTGTCACTTGCTCTCTCTCTCTCTTTCAATCTCCCTCAAGAGTTATATGAGTGTAACGCCTTGCTTGAGGAGGCCTACTCTCATTGTTGACGTCGCTTCAGGACAAGCTCTTTTCCTGTCACCCCCTCCATCCTACCTCTGCCCTTTTTGACACTACTGCCTAACAGTTTAGACTATATATAAACTAACAACTACCAGCTGGTGTTGATGTGCTGCCCTTGCAAGTGGGTGATTGCATTAAATAAGATCCCAAAAAGTATATATATAATGCAATTTGTTGTCTTTTGTTTTATTTGAAACTGGAGTTCATTAAAATCAGATTACCCAAATAAACAACAGTGCATGCATGCAACCCATTGAGTAACTGATTATTTCTAATCCTCGGAGAACGAAGCATTGATATTGATGATGTATTATTTTTTATTTTTAAATGGTTAAAATAAATTCATGTAAAATAATAGTGCATAGTATACTAAATCTATTCCTGCACTTCAGTGGTCTTGTAAAATATCATATTTAAAGGCCTACTGTACAGTTGCATTGACCTTTATAACAGCAGGTTGAAGGACATATGCCAGTTCAGCCTTCTGGCAATTTATTAGACTATTTTGAATCATTCCGAATTCATAATTTGGAGCAGTGTTGTGCATTAAATCTAATAAATATTTACATCTATTTAAAATATTAAAATCTCTCTCTCTCTCTCTCTCTCTCTCTCTCTCTCTCTCTCTCTCTCTCTCTCTCTCTCTCTCTCTCTCTCTCTCTCTCTCTCTCTCTCTCTCTCTCTCACACACACACACACACACACACACACACACACACACACACACACACACACACACACACACACACACACACACACACACACACACACACACACTCTAGGGGGTATTCCAGAAAGCAGGTTATGTGACATACCCGGGTATGTTAAAGAGTAAGTTAGCGGATAACACACACGTTGTGTTTTCATGTTTTTCACATTCCATAGATGTAATGGTTTTTATACTGTACAAACTGTATATTCTATCCCCCTACACTACCCCTACCCCTAAACCTACCCATCACAGGAAACATTCTGCATTTTCAAAAAACATCACTTAATATGATTTATAAGAAGTTTTCCTTATGGGGACCAAAAAATGTCCTCACAAGGATTTCGGATATTGCCATCTTTGTGGGGACATTTTGTCCCCATTAGGTAGGGTTTACCAGGCCACACACACACACACACGTTTCTGTTGCCTGTTCTTGTGAAGTTAAGGTTAAGGTTCAGATCTGACTCTTCAGTTTGTTCCTGTGCTACACACGTGACACGAACACACACACACACACACACACACACACACACACACACACACACACACACACACACACACACACACACACACACACACACACACACACACACACACACACACACACACACACACACACACACACACACACACACACACACACACACACACACACGTTTCTGTTGCCTGTTCCTGTGAAGTTTATGTTCAGTTCAGATCTGACACTCTTCAGTTTGTTCCTGTGCTACACATGTGACACGAACACACACACACACACACACATAAAATATAATATTATATTAATATGTGGATTATATTATTGATATTGATATCAAACAGTCAGTAACAGTGTCAATTGATCATACACAGAGGTAATGACCATATTGCTGGGACTAAACATTATTTATTCTTAAAATTATTTGAAAAATCAGGGCCCGTATTTTTCAAGCTTCTCAAAGTGCCATTTTATTCTTAAGTGCTGAGAATTCATGAAATTTACTCCTACATTCAAACTTAAGTAAAAAAGCAAGTTATCAAATTTCTTAAAGCTAAGAATCACTCTTACTCTCCCAGTTACTTAAGTGGTTAGGAGTTGTCAGTAGGGGCTTGTGATGGCACTGAGACAGAGACGTGCGCAAATCTTTCAGGAGAGGAAGAATGGTTTTGAAATGTGTGACAACGAGCAGCCATCATCTTTGTCAGCGCTGGTTAATGTTGGGCTGAAAATGTTTCAGCAAGCAGTAGCGATCGCTTTTTCCTCCCACCAATTTGGTTTCCTTTTGAATAATATCATAAAATCAAGCCTATATATAGGCAGGTCAGTTAACAGCACACTGGTTTAAAATTTGTAATTTGTTATACATGGTGGAAAACATGACAAAGATATTACATATCTTTCATTTCCAGAGTGTATATTATAATGTATTCTCTCGAAAATTCTTTATTGTGTGTTGAATGTAAACTCCTCTTAGGAATTTCACCAATCAATGTGAATTTATCTGAGAATATTCTTAAATGAGGAAATCTATTCAGTGACTGATCCATGAGTAGTCATCCAAAATCCTGTTCATGGCACAGCAAAGTGTCGTAAATTATCCCTAAATCTGACACTTAAGATTTAGTCCTACACTTCACTTAAAGTATGACTGAGATGCTTGATAACTAACTTTTAAGTGCAGCTTTGAGCCAAGAATATTTTTTTACTCTTAAGTCATCTGTGAGCAATTCTCAGAGGGCTCAGATCTTGCACCAAAAGTCACACGTAAGAAGCTTTGCAGCGATAATATCATTGCATGATAACATTTAACTTCAGATGCTTTGTTGCAGTTTTGATGACACTTTATACATTCTAATTACTAAGTAACTTTGCAAATGCATGTCAACTAACTAGTAGACTGTTAGTAGACTGATAGTGTTCAGATTAGTGGAATAAGTTGATGTTCTTGCAAAATTTCTTATAGTCAGTAGAAAATCTGTTCGTGAGCATCAAATTAAAGTCTTAGCAGATAGATAGACAGTCTATTAATACTCCAATGATGCTATTTGACATGTAGTTGCAAAGTTATTCATAGTTAGTTGAATGTAGACCATCAAAATAAAGTGTAACCAAAAAGGTTCTAGATAAAGGAAATAAATATAACTCTTGCTTCCTACTGCTCTCACAAGTGTTTTGCACTGATAAAGCCACCACACAGATGACACCACACCATGTCCTATTGTCAAGACAGAATTTAGATGTTATAAAATAATTTTCTTACCTCTCTTGCTGAAAGGAGAACAGACAAAAAGGAGCAACCCTTGAAGCGAGGGAGAGAGGTGAAGAAAAAAGTCCTGGCTCAGACCACGACCAGCCAACTGGCACTGTATTTATCCAGCATTATGACCCCTCACATTCAGCTGTCCTGCTAAAAATAGCTCCATCCTGACACTGGAGAAGGGTGGCAACATTCCCAAGCATGAAAGAAAGTGAGGGAGACAGATAGAAGAGAGTGGAATGGAGTGCATGGGGCGTCAAAAGACTTACAGTTGAGTGTGTTTTTGTGGAAAAAAAGTTAAGAGTATCTAAAGAGGGAGAGATTTGAAGAAGTTGGGTAATACAAACAAGTGTCAGAATCTACAGCATGCACTGTTGTTAGAAACTTAATCTGACAATAGCAGCAGGCTGACCCTTGACCTTTCAGAGGCTTTTGAACAGCTGCAGATAAGAGCAGTGGAGTAGGTTGATACTGGCTGAGGCCCTGAATTTTTTTTTGTAATGAAAAAAAAATATATAGGGAGTGTAGTAGATTTTCATAGTGAGTGTAATAAATGTCCTGTCAGAGGAATGAGGCAATACATTTATGGCGGAAAGGGAAGGAGGGTTAGTAGG
Source organism: Paracanthobrama guichenoti (assembly GCA_018749465.1). Lineage (NCBI taxonomy): Eukaryota > Metazoa > Chordata > Actinopteri > Cypriniformes > Gobionidae > Paracanthobrama > Paracanthobrama guichenoti. The sequence continues at coordinate 23,278,530 of CM031954.1, forward strand.
GGTAGTAGGAATGTTTGGAACAACGTTGTAATTTTTGCAATTCTATTTGGTGTAGGAAATTACATGTCACCTTTAAGATGAAAGGTTTTTGTTTGTAGATCATATGTTTAAACCATGTATTGTTTTTTTTTTTTTTTTTTTTTTTTTTTTTTTTTTAAATAGAAATATGCAAGAAAAAAACAATGCTTGTCCCCAAAACACTGCGTGCACTGCTCCGGTTTGCTTAAGAACAGCATGAATACATTGGTCCACCAGCTAGACCAGCACTTTACCGGCATAAGCCAGCCTGGACCAGCACTGTACCAGCACTAACCAGCATAGACCATCTTAGACCAGCCTGGGCCAGCACTATACCAGCATTAAAGCAGCACAAGCCAGTCTAGACCAGCACTAACCAGCATAAACCAGCATAAACCAGCCTGGACCAGCACTAACCATTATAAACCAACATAAACCAGCCTGGACCAGCACTAACCAGCATAAACCAGCCTGGACCATGGAAACCATGCTGGTATATGCTGGATTTTTCAGCAAGGAAGCAAGATAAAATGGCATGGTTGCTTCAGAATGTTTTTTTTTTACACTATCAGTTAGGTTTAGTGTAGGCGCTACGTTATTTTCAAATGCGATAGAGCACATTTTAATGCCTACATCCGGATCGGATTCAGAATGATGATCAAAACATAGTTGTGTCCAGTAGATCGTGTCCATCAACAAAGTTTTCACAGTCCTATACCTCATCCTGGGTCGACATTTAAATTTGATGATCGTGTTATTTTACATGTGCATAAGCAATGTTTATTTGGAGCAAATTCCATTCGGAAGTGAGCATCCCTGTCCTAAACAGTTATTCTGTTTATACATTAACTCCAACTCTCTCGCCATATCTAGATTTAAAATGAATCGCGAGGACTTGTGACGTCACCTATCATGCGTGTGGCTCTATCAAGGAAGCATCAACAAAGTAGTTCAAATGAAACGATGGAAGGAAGTTCATCGTGGTGTTGAGGGAAGGAGGAGCTGTAGGTATGGAGAGATGGCTTGCAGGTCTGTGGCGTGACCATGGAGACAAACCAGCACAGGAAACACAGACAAACAGGAACTGAACACAAAAACAAAACTGACTATACATGTTACTTCACCCCAGTTCCTTGAAGTTGCCATCACATGTACCCTTTGCTAAGAGACTTGTGGAAGGGCCCTTCAAAGGGATTCAGTTGTTCACTTTTGTTTGGAGCGGCCCTACAAAAGGTGTCCCCTTCCCGAAGTGCCCTTCAAGGGTGCAAAAATAGCGTATTCACCCATTGCTTGTTTCTGCTTCTTTTTCCATCTGTGTGTTGATCTGGAGATTCTGTACTCTTTCAGAAGATGCATACTAGCATTTTAACTGTAAAGTGACATGCATTTATCAAATTTATTGATAAAGTAATTTTAATAACAATGTTTCTCAAAGCTAAACATTAGGAAACTAATCCACAGTGGCCTTTTGTCTTGCTCACTTATTAAAGTTCTATTTTATATATAGGAAAAGGTGTTGCTTACAGAAGGGGAGCATGAAGAAACATGCCTTACAACATGCAGTTTTACTTAACAACAACAAATAAGCCTTCAGTTGGTACTGTAAGTATTTGTAATAGACAGTATTGACAAAGAGTTTCAGATGTTTAGGGTAACCTCTCTATGCTGAGCCTTTTTCATCTATATGATGATTACATTGGTTTTAGCTGTATTTTCAACTGGATACACTTTTGTCCAAAATTGCAAATATCTTTGCAAAGGTGTATAAAGTGATTACCATTATAAGGTTTCTGGATTTTCCGTAAGCCTATATGGCATGTATGTGAGTTGCATGTATTTGATTCACACTTCATATATGTTTAAGATGAATCCAGGGCCATTTCCAAGCTGTGAGTGTATGTGTGTGTGAGATAAAAATGTGAACGGTTCAATGTTTGATGCAGTGGGCAGAAAAAGAAAGAAAGAACAAAAGACAGCTAGTGCAATAGACAGGAAGACAGACGTAAGAGATGTAAGTGAAAAAAGTGTGAAGAGAAATTCACTGCTGTCCGTGTTTGCAAGACTAAAAATTGCAACACCTCATCTGATGTATTTACACATTCATGACACAAAAAATAGTGCACCTATTTAATATCTTTTAAGCTACAAAGATCAATGAACTCTTGCTATGTGAGTGTCAAGGTCGCATTTTTATTTTCATCAAAAAACTTTCCACTGATCAAAGAGTAGATGTAGATGGTCTGACTAAATACATAGGGCATTTTCAGTTAACCACCAAAGAGTTTCTGCTCTGCTGTGGTGCTGTATCTCATCCCCAAAGACAATACATTAATTTTTATGTCTTACAACGTTCACAATTTTTATGCCTTAGGAACACATTTATTATTAATAGCTATGACTAATGAGTTAGGACAAAAGGCTTTACTGATAAATATTAAGGAGTGACATGGGCAGTTTAAGATTGTTTGTTTGTGTTGAGGTTAAGATGAATGAAAAATATGTACTATTAAATGCATTAAAAATGTACTTGAGTTTGTTTTTAGTACAATACAAATATAGTATAATGCATTTTTAAATTTCTTTTTCACCTGGTTCATGCTGTCATGAACCCACAGGACGTTGAATAACATTGAAAGCTGAGATCATAATTAATAAATGAATTCATTCTGATGTAATGGCAAAGAAATATATGTCAAAAAGATTTTTTTTTAATGTATACACTTCTGCAAAGCAATGTGGGTAAACGATGGATAATGTTTAAGGAACTAGAAATGAAAATACATAGAAATAGGAAGTGGCCTTGTAGTTATTATTAATAATGAGATAGAAACACTTTACTCAACTACTGTCAGGCTTTTGATATGATTCAGTGTGTTTTAAGGTCAGTGTTTGTTTGCCTGTGTGCCAATTTCCTAGTGTGTGCCAGTTTGTTCCCATGATTGTTTATTCCCATGATTGCACTCTGTCGTCAGCCTCCTCTCAGAGCAGACCCCCGTGGAACGCACGTCCTTCCCTGGTCTCCTCTGTCAGGATGCAGCTACTGACCATGCCCCCACACCGAAACGCTATGCCTCCCACGTCCGGGCCGGTCACGCTGCCTTGCTGCCCCACCCGGGGTACGTCTGTGGTCCGAATGACCCCACTGGTGCAGTTCTTGGGAGCCTGGCTAGAGCTTCCAGGACTGTCCTGCTGGGTCATGAGGACCATCAGGCTCGGCTTGCGATTCAGTTCGCTCAGGCTCCTCCCCTCTTCCGGGGAGTCCAATACACCATGGTGGGGCCCAACGCCCCATCATGCATGCGGAGATTGCCACCCTGCTGGCGAAGGGTGTGATCGAGCCTGTCCCTCCAGCCGGAATGAAGTCTGGCTTCCACAGCCCCTACTTCATTGTACCCTAGAAAACCGGTGGGTTACGACCGATCCTGGACCTGCACGTCCTGAACCGATCCCTTCACAGGTTTCCGTTCAGGATATTGACAGCCAAACGCCTTTCGAATGTGTTCGTCCAGCAGATTGGTTTGCAGCGATCGACCTGAAGGGCACCTACTCCCATGTCTCCTTCCATTCCTACGGTTTGCTTCAAGGGGCGGGCATATCAATATGCACCTCCCATTCAGGCTAGCTCTGTCCCCTCGCGTCTTTACGAAGATTGTCGAGGCAGCCCTTGCGCAACTCAGGTAGCACGGGGTTCGCATCCTCAACTACCTTGATGACTGGCTCATACTGAGTCACTCTCAAGAGCAGGGGTGCGAACACAGAGATCTAGTGCTCCAGCACTTAGCCCGTCTGGGCCTTCAGATCAACCGGGAGGAGAGCAAACTCTGCCCCATGCAGGGGATCTCTTTTCCCGGTATAGAAATCGACTCGGTCGCCATGTGCGCACAGCTTACGAGTGAGCGCATGCAGTCACTGCTAACTTGCCTCCGTCAAATCGGGAGCAAGAGTGCGTTTCCACTGAAGTTATTTCAGAGGCTCCTGGGGCGTATGGCATCTGCAGCTGTGGTAACGCCACTCGGATTGCTTCAAATGAGACCGCTTCAGCACTGGCTTCATGATCGAGTCCTGAGATGGGCATGGCAGTCAGGCATGCTCCAGGTCCCAGTGACTCGGGCCTGCCTGCAGACCCTCACCCCGCGGTCGAACCTCAGCTTCTACGGGCCGGTGTGTCCTTAGAACGAGATTCCAGGCATATTATTGTATGAACAGATTCCTCTGCCACGGGCTGGGGTGCCATGTGCAATGGACATGCTGCCGCGGGCTCCTGGACAGGGCCCCAGTGCCACCTGCATGTCAATTGCCTCAAGTTGCTTGCAGTACGGTTCGCCCTGCATCGGAAGCCGAGCACTGCTCAAGGGTCAACATGTGCTAGTCCGATCAGACAACACGGCCACAGTAGCGTACATCAACCATCAGGGTGGTCTGTGCTCCCGCCGTATGTCTCAACTCACCTGCCATCTTGTCCTATGGAGTCAGAAGCATCTGAGGTCCTTTCATGCTGTCCCAGACGGTCCAGCTGATTTGGGAATAGTTTGGTGACGCGCAGGTAAACCTGTTTGCCTCCCACGACTCTTCCCATTGGCGCCTGTATTATTACCTGACCGAGGGCACGCTCGGCACGGATGCACTGGCGCACAGCTGGCCGCAGGGCTTGCGCAAGTATGCGTTTCCCCCAGTGAGCCTTCTCGCACAGACACTGTGCAAGATCAGGGAGGACAAGGAGCAGGTCCTCTTGGTCGCCCCGTACTGGCACGGCTGGACCTGGTACTCCTTGCGAAAGCCCCTCCATGACCAATTCCTCTGAGGAAGGACACCCTATGGCACCCAGATCCCGGTCTTTGGAACCTCCACGTGTGGCTCCTGGATGGGACACGGCAGGTTTGAGTACCCTACCACCTCCGGTGGTGGCTACCATCACTTCCGCTAGGGCAGAGTCTACTAGACACGCCTAAGCGTTGAAGTGGAACGTCTTCATCACTTGGTGCTCTTCTCGCCAAGAAGACCCCTGGAAATGCCCGATCGTGGGCCATGCACTCGTTTCTCCAGGAAGGGTTGGAACAAAGGCTGTCTCCTTCCACCCTCAAGGTATACATGGGATACATACCTCTTGGGGAATAAGAAGGTAAGTCAGCACGACCTGGTCATCAGGTTCCTAGGGGCGCCAGGAGACTACATCCTCCTCGCGCTCCCCTCGTACCCTCTTGGGACCTCTCAGTAGTTCTAGATGCTCTGCAGAGGCCTCCCTTCAGGCCTTTGCAATCAGTCGAGCTTAAGTTCCTGTCAATGAAGACAGTGCTCCTAGTCGCTTTGGCCTCCATCAAGAGGGTAGGGGACCTGCAGGCATTTTCGGTTGATGAAGTGTGCCTGGAATTCAGGCCGGCCAACTCTTGAGACCCAGAGACCCCGGCCTGTATATGTGCCCAAGGTTCCCATTACACCGTTCAGAGACCAGGTGGTGAACCTGCAAGCGCTGCCCTTGGAGGAGGCAGATCCAGCCTTGGCACTGCTCTGTCCAGTATGCGCCCTCTGTACCTACGTAGACAGGACGCAGTGTTTCAGGACCAGCTCTTTGTCTGTTATGGTGGGAAGCTGAAGGGAAAGGCTGTCTCAAAGCAAAGGTTGTCCCACTGGGTAGTGGACACCATTGTTTTGGCTTACCAGACGCAGGGGCATCCATGCCCCCTTGGGGTCAGGGCCCACTCTACTCGGAGTGTGGCCTCCTCTTGGGCTTTAGCGCATGGCGCTTCGCTAACAGACATCTGCAGAGCTGCAGGCTGGGCAACACCTACACATTCACCAGATTTTACAGTCTCCGAGTGGAGCCTGTTTCCGACTATGTACTCAACTCTATTAGTGGCCGGTAATGGATTAGGCTCAGGTGTCTTCGCTTGCTTGCCATTCCACTCCTCGGACTGGATATGTGCAATTATATTCTCAGGTGAGCTTCCCGGAAGCCCTGAGCTCCTCCAGCACTGTCAACGCCGACACCAGTAAGTCTGCCCACTTGCCCAGACCCTCATGTCAGGCCAGGTGCCTCCGTGTGCATGGTTCCCCCTCCGGGCAACCCCCACACGTGTATTTCCACCGTAAGCCTCCTCGAGCAGGTGTTTTCCCTGGCAACCTTGCCAACCTAGGGATAAAAGTCCACCTTCGGCTGGTTCCCCAGAATCTCCCATATGTAGCCCCTAGTGGTCATATGTATATTTCTAAGTCCTCCCTACAGATAGGCATCCTGGCGCATGTTCCTCCTGGAATATGCTTCCCAGTGTACCTTGGTATTCCTGTGATAAGTGGGAGTCCTTCGTCCATATTAGTCATACGGGATTATATTGGGACCCGGGATATATGATTACTCGGAGTGACTGAACGAAAGGGAACGTCTCGGTTACATATGTAACCCTCGTTCCCTGAGGAGGGAACGGAGACGCAACGTCCCTCTGCCACTTCCGCTGTACTGCTGGAACGGCCAGAGTTCAGTCTTGGCTCCTCAGCAGGTAAACATAATGTGATGTGCCAGCATACTTCCTTATATACCCATGCTGTGGGGCAGAGTTACACTATGCAAATTCCGCAGGCCCATGGCACTGGCACTGCCACTGGGCATTTTTTTAGATCTCGAAGATGATAGGCTTCTAGGCGAAACCCCCATTCATCAGTCACTGACGTTACGTCACCGTTCCCTCCTCAGGGAACAAGGGTTACATACATAACCAAGAGGTTCTCTTTCATGTCTTATTGCATTTAAACTGTCAAATACATACAAGGTTATGTCAAAAACACACAAAGTTCACATAAACACAATCAGTTATGTCTGTGAATGCAAACAGCAAGTAAATAAATTGCATGTGTATATTAGATCTGTGTGTTAAAGTGAAAGCACTATAATATACAGCACCTACTGCTAAATATGCTGTTAATATGAATCAAACAACAGAAAAACAGAAAATCATTCACTGCTCTTGACTGAATATTTTTAGTAGCTTTAATAAGAATTTCTTACTTGATTGCTGCTTTTAAATGCTCTGGCGAGGCAATAATCATGGCGGACTGTGTCACTCACAGCTCACTCAGGGCGGGTCTATGCTAATAGGGTGGAGTACATCAGCAGTTGTGGGCAGGGCCTGTGCAAAGTGATGTTGCATTGCATAAAAACTGCAAATGCTATTGCTTTAATATACTGTTTCATTATATTTAATGTCATTTCCTGGTTCATTGTAATCTTTGATTTTATCTTTCAGGACATGATTTTTGCTTAGTTGTTGTGTGTTATGTCCACATCCTCTGCGTTATTTGCTGTCCCTCCTTAGTCATATGCACTGCCTTTTTCATCTTTCTCAATAAATACTCTTGTTCTATGTTTGCCTTTTATAAATCAGGCAGTTGGCACCTTTCATACCACCCCTGTCTTGTGAACCTGGAATGACCATGGACTGGGTTTTCTGCATCTGCTTCTACCTGTTTTGTGGTAAGATCAAACAGTGCAATAGTATTTCTATTTTGATATTCAGTTTTACAAATTGTCATAAAAACTGCACAGTGTACAGTAGCACCATGTTTATAATGTTTATAATCAAAACTTATAATGTTTCGTTAAAAATCCTAATGATTTTGTGTTTATATATTCAGCTTGATTGTTTTGGTTTATGTTAGGCACCTATTCATTTATTTTATTGTGTTTATGTCAAAAAAAAAAAAAAAAATCAGGGTTGAATGTAGTTGATAACATTTATTTGTTAAAAATTAAGTAAAATACTGCCGCAAATTTGGTGATGGAGCAGGGTGAGCGAGCTCATTAATCATGAAGATGTAGGTTTGCAAACATAAGATGGTCACATGGTGGGCCAGTTTAGTTCTTTTCTATTACAAAGAAAAGCACCCATAAGCAGAGACAAAAAAGTGCTGATCACATCTGTACTTGTTCAGGGCTGCCAACTTTTCAAAAAATCTTGGAGTGAGATTTGGTGGGGCCAACCAAAATTTGGCGCCCACACACACACACACACACACACACACACACACACACACACACACACACACACACACACACACACACACACACACACACACACACACACACACACACACAAATATATATACACTCACCTAAAGGATTATTAGGAACAATTTCTCATTAATGCAATTATCTAACCAACCAATCACATGGCAGTTGCTTCAATGCATTTAGGAGTGTGGTCCTGGTCAAGACAATCTCCTGAACTCCAAACTGAATGTCAGAATGGGAAAGAAAGGTGATTTAAGCAATTTTGAGCGTGGCATGGTTGTTGGTGTCAGACGGGCCGGTCTGATTATTTCACAATCTGCTCAGTTACTGGGATTTTCACACACAACCATTTCTAGGGTTTACAAAGAATGGTGTGAAAAGGGAAAAACATCCAGTATGCGGCAGTCCTGTGGGCGAAAATGCCTTGTTGATGCTAGAGGTCAGAGGAGAATGGGCTGACTGATTCAAGCTGATAGAAGAGCAACTTTGCCTGAAATAACCACTCGTTACAACCGAGGTATGCAGCAAAGCATTTGTGAAGCCACAGCACGCACAACCTTGAGGCGGATGGGCTACAATAGCAGAAGACCCCACCGGGTACCACTCATCTCCACTACAAATAGGAAAAAGAGGCTACAATTTGCACAAGCTCACCAAAATTGGACAGTTGAAGACTGGAAAAATGTTGCCTGGTCTGATGAGTCTCGATTTCTGTTGAGACATTCAGATGGTAGAGTCAGAATTTGGCGTAAACAGAATGAGAACATGGATCCATCATGCCTTGTTACCACTGTGCAGGCTGGTGGTGGTGGTGTAATGGTGTGGGGGATGTTTTCTTGGCACACTTTAGGCCCCTTAGTGCCAATTGGGCATCGTTTAAATGCCACGGCCTACCTGAGCATTGTTTCTGACCATGTCCATCCCTTTATGACCACCATGTACCCATTCTCTGATGGCTACTTCCAGCAGGATAATGCACCATGTCACAAAGCTTGAATCATTTCAAATTGGTTTCTTGAACATGACAATGAGTTCACTGTACTAAAATGGCCCCCACAGTCACCAGATCTCAACCCAATAGAGCATCTTTGGGATGTGGTGGAATGGGAGCTTCGTGCTCTGGATGTGCATCCCACAAATCACCATGAACTGCAAGATGCTATCCTATCAATATGGGCCAACATTTCTAAAGAATGCTTTCAGCATCTTGTTGAATCAATGCCATGTAGAATTAAGGCAGTTCTGAAGGCATGTAGGTATATATATATATATATATATATATATATATATATATATATATATATATATATACATACATACATACATACATAACATACATATATATATATATATATATATATATATATATATATATATATATATATATATATATATATATATATATATATATATATATATATATATATATATATATATACGTATATGTTTATACACATATACACACACACACACACACACACACACACACACACACACACACACACACACACACACACACACACACACACACACACACACAGTATTGTTTTTTGTTGTTGATTTCTTTTTGCCTTTGATGGATAAGTATAGGTTGATAATTAATTATGTCTATTAAGACAAAATGCATCTATATGACGCTTTGTATATACAGTATATCCTGTAGACACACACACACAATTTTAAAGTAGAGGCATGATTTTGTCTAAATAAAACTACTTTAACTTACAAGCTACTTGTAAGTTAAAGTAGTTAAGTTACATTCAAGCTACCCTTTTGAAGAAATGCTTCACAAGTTACTATCAAAAAGTAGCTAGCTACATTGAAACTACTTTGCTTTTTTATTTTACAATGGCATTGTTACATATAACTGAATAATTGTTAATGAAGAATGTTATAATATTTGGGGTTTCAAGCAACATAATGCAATGCAATTATGATTTCAAAGAGTATGGGGTGAATTCAGGGTTATTGGGACACTCTTTCCCCAGTCATTTCAATGGTCTCTGAGGTGGACAGTAGTGAAGTATTTTTACTTTACAAGTAATTTTATTTTTCAAGTGTCTGTACTTTATCAGTGTTATTCTTTGGAAAACTTTGACTTCACAACATTCCAAAACATAATATTGTACTTTTTACTGCAATGCATTTCATATTGAATATCATTTAATACTTAATTACGTTAAACATGTAGTACTGTACTCAAGTATACTTTTTACGTAATTAAGTATTAAAGGTAAGCAAACAACAACTTGTATTTATGTATTGCAGTAAAATGTATGACATTGCTTTAGAATGTAGTGAAGTAAAAGTTTTCCAAAGAAAAATACTGATAAAGTATATACTTGAAAATTTTACTTGAGTAGAAAGTAAAAATACTTCACTACTGTCCGCCTCTGGTCAGAATCATTTGACTTTTTAAGCTACACAAAATACTCAGATATAGCCTATATCTCAAACTGGCTATCAAAGTGAAACATGTACAAAGTGAAACATGCTACAGATTTAACATCAGTGCAAGAACAAAATGTAACAAAACAAAACTTAAAGAAGTGGTCAAAATCATTTCTGACCCTGTGTCTTTGATGGCTACGCATCTTTGCAGTTTTCATAATAGCCTAGATGAAATTTTAAAATAGCACTATAATATTTAAACATAAACATAAAACAAAATACATTGTTTAATGGCTACAATAAGTACAGAGAAATTTCATGTCAGAACAGGATTTGAGCGAACGTAGTTTTACCGGTGAGCGGTTCATGAGTGGAGCGTTCGCTTGGGCCGTGGGCGATTGAGTGGAGCGTGCTGGTGTAGAGTGGATTATTGATCTGATCGTCACACCACACTGCTTCGCTCATTACAGGCTCGTTCTCGTCAGAACCCAAAGCGGAATGTAGCTTTTGGTCGCGCTACACTGTATTTATTTACACATTTATCTTGAACCCCCTCACCGAAAGCATAACTAGTCTATCACGAGTGGTTCAATAGGTAGATCTATAGATAAACTCATCTTTCAGGCATTTGACCGACCGGGTTGAGAAATCGGGGGGCGTGTGAACGTGTGAAACCAATCAAATGCGTGTGTCTCACGGCCAATACGCAAGAGTTGCTTGTTTTAGGACTCTACAACTTAGTGTAGCTCCTTAGGTGTCTCTGAAAATAATCTATCCCTATACGGATCATGTTTTTATGCCCAGCACTCTAGTTCTTCCTGCCCCTTTTGAAGACTGAAAACTGAAAACAAGGACCAGAATCCATTTGCTCCTACAATGAAAATTCTAGAAGCCAGAAGGCTTTTGTAGCTGCAAAAGTAGCGATATACTATACAGTAGATGATTGTTCACTAGTACAAGTGCATGTTCACAGTTTGATGCAGTGGTTGCAGATCTACATGGAGTTGCATTAAACTCTGTAGGTGACGTTTATGAATGTCATTGCAAACATGTTGTAAGCAGTGAGTGTTGTAAGTTGTGGTAAACAGAGCAAGGCCGAAAGCTGTAAATTAAAGTGGTTCTTGTTACCCTCTTGTTTTGTGTAGTTACAGGGTAAGTACAATAAAAACACGTGCACAATCTGCACAAACTTAAAACAGATTTACAACACTTATTCATTTCTCTTACTTGGCTTCAGCCACCTCTTGTTCACTTCTTCATCCTTGCCATAGATGAATCTTAAGTAGGAATCATGTCTTTAGCTATTCTGTATTATGTATTTAAAGAAAATACAGTGCACACAGAAATGTCCTCACCGTTTGACACATTTGGACACTGTACAAATTATGAATAAAAAAGGAATGCAATAATTTACAAATCTCATAAACTTATATTTTATTCACAATAGAATATAGATAACATATCAAATGTTGAAAGTCAGACATTTTGAAATGTCATGCCAAATATTGGCTCATTTTGGATTTCATGAGAGCTACACATTCCAAAAAAGTTGGGACAGGTAACAATAAGAGGCCGGAAAAGTTAAATGTACATATAAGGAACAGCTGGAGGACCAATCTGCAACTTATTAGGTCAATTGGCAACATGATTGGGTATAAAAAGAGCCTCTCAGAGTGGCAGTGTCATCTCTTTCAGGGAAGACCTTGCATTTTCCAACATGACAATGCCAGACCACATACTGCATCAATTACAACATCATGGCTGCGTAGAAGAAGGATCCGGGGACTGAAATGGAATCATAAAGAGGAAGATGCGACAAAGAAGACCTAAGACAGTTGAGCAACTAGAAGCCTGTATTAGACAAGAATGGGACAACATTCCTATTCCTAAACTTGAGCAACTTGTCTCCTCAGTCCCCAGACGTTTGCAGACTGTTAGAAAAAGAAGAGGGGATGCCACACAGTGGGAAACATGGCCTTGTCCCAACTTTTTTGAGATGTGTTGATGCCATGAAATTTAAAATCAACTTATTTTTCCATTAAAATGATACATTTTCTCAGTTTAAACATTTGATATGTCATCTATGTTGTATTCTGAATAAAATATTGAAATTCAAAACTTCCACATCATTGCATTCGGTTTTTATTCACAATTTGTACAGCGTCCCAACTTTTTTGGAATCGGGTTTGTATATGATAATAGTAATGAGAAAAAAACAAGACTAGAAGACAGAGATGACAGTTCTCGCGTGAGTTTCAGATTAAACGCGCGCGAGAACGTCATGAAAGCTTAAAGCTTCTTTACTCACGCACGTGCTGGTAACAGTTGGTCGGATGAGAAAAGATTTGTAAATTATGAGAGCATTTCTTGGTGTACTTTTTCTTATAATAAATAATAATACAAAATATCAAAAGGCATGGGATTCCCCTTAGGATCAATCGGTGGAAATAACGAAAAAGAAGAAGAGGAACAAGTAGGGGAAGCTCTTCTTGTTCCTCTTCTTTTTCGTTATTTTGTCTAGACAAGCAAGGGAAACAAAAAAGGGACAAAAAGTGCTGTGTGGACGTTTCTGTGTGGACGTTACTATTTGAAATGAAACACCAGTTACGTTTTTTTCTGATCTGGCGAAAGCTAGATATTTTACTTTATAAAGTTTTAAATATGTATATTTTTCTTACACAAACGCATCACTTCGCTTCAGAAGGCCTTTATTAACCCCAGGAGCCGTGTGAAGCAGTTATATGATGGATAGATGCTTTTTTATGGACTTTATCGATGAAACAACAACTGCCATTATAAAGCTTGGAAGAGCCAGGACATTTTTTTATATAACTCAGATTTTATTCGTTTGAAAGAAGAATGTCATATACACTTGGGTGAACTAACTCTTTAAAGCTGCAAGCAGCGATGAAAGGGCCCTTGCACCGGTGTTACCGCCACCCTGTGGCTTTAGGAAAACAGAGCACAGTGGGCAATATGCATTTATCTCAACTGAATATTTTGGTATGTTACTAGTAGTGCATTACAGTGTTAAAAACGTCACTTCCTATTGCCAGTGGGTGGCGCTATGACTAACTAAATATTGTCATGTAGATGTGTTCAGGGCATAATAATCAAACATGTGAAGTTTGGGGCAGATTGGACATTGTATGCCTGACTTAAAACAGCTTCTTGTTTCATGGCGAAACGTCAGAATCTGTCAGGCCGTCATGGACACGCCCTTCGGCGAAAACTCAAGATCTTTGCAATTTAACGTTGCTAAAGCCTTAGATTAGACTGACCAAATATGATGTTGCTCTGGTTAAATCTGTAGGAGGAGTTAATTACAGTGTAAAACTTGACATTCTCTACTACAAAAAAATAAATAAAAATAAATAATAAAAGCCATTTCCAGACGTTATACTCCTCCTAGAGATTTGATCAGATTAACATCATATTTGGTCAGTCTAATCTAAAGGGCTTTGTGACGTTAAATTGCAAAGATCTTGAGTTTTTGCTGAAGGGTGTATCTGTGTGACAGCCTGACAAAATTCTATGTTTCGCCATGAAGCAGGAAGTTGATGTAACTCAGGCATACAATGTCCAATCTGCCCCAAACTTCACGTTTCATTAGAGTCCTGGCCTGAAGACATCTACATGACAATATTCAGTTACTGTCATAGTGCCACCTGCGGGCACCAGGAACACTCAAAACACCAGTACACGTAAACGTCGACAGACCAACACTGAGGGAAAACTGAGGACTAAATACACAGGGGCAAACAAGGTAATTAACAGGACACAGGTGATGGAAATGACTAATCAGACAGACTGGGTTTGTCACAGGAACAAAACTACAAGCATGTAACACATCTCTTGTCTCTGCCACTTCTGTGTTGTAACAGGTGTGATGGTGTGGGGGTGCATTGCTAGTGACACTGTTGGTCAAAATTGAAGGCACACTTAATCAGCCTGGCTACTAGGGTTGCACATGTGCTTCTCGGATGTAGTCTTTTTGTTTAAAATGTGCTTTTTTTATGAAACTTACCCACATTCAAGTGTTAAGATTTTTATTTCATTTATTTTTTTAATGGAAAGAGTTAAAGTACAGTTAAAGGTATTTAAGTCAAGTCAAAATGTTGATGTGATGAACTCGTAATCACAACTTCAGAAGTGGGAAGTAGGAAGTTTCAATAGCACGTGAAGGCAGAGGAAAAGTGCAAAAATAATAGGTAACACTTTAGAATACAGCCTGGAAAGTACTGAGTAAGTAAAACTAATTTAGTGTCGTAAATCTGTTTTGAATTAAGTTGTTTTTCAAATAAATGTTTCCGAGTCAGATTGTGTATGCGTTTTTATTGTACTTACCCTGTAACTACACAAAACAGGAGGGGAATAAACACCACTTTTATTTACTACACGGATAACATCGTGATATCAAATCTAATCAAATCTAATTTGCACTTAGTTGGGCCATCATTAGTTTTCCTACAGGACAATGACCCCAAACACACCTCTAGGTTATGTAAGAGCCATTTGTCCAAGAAGGAGAGTGATGGAGTGCTGCATCAGATAACTTGGCCTCCACAATCATCCGATCTAAATCCAATTGAGATGTGTTGGGATGAGTTGGACCAGAGAGTAAAGGAAAAGCAGACAGAAAGTACTCAACACTCCTTCAAAATTGTTGCAAAACCATTCCAAGTGACTACCTCATGAGGCGGAGTGAGAGAATGCCAAGAGTGTGCAAAGCTGCCATCGAAGCAAAAGGTGGCTACTTTGAAGAATTGAAAATATAAGACATATTCTGGGTTATTTAACATGTTTTTTTTTTGACTACATAATTCCATATTTGTTGTCATAATTCCAATGTCTTAAAGGGGTCCTTGATTATGATTTCACTTTTCTAACTTTAGCCAGTGTATAATGTTGCTGTTTGAGCATAAACAACATCTGCAAAGTTACAACGCTCAAAGTTCAAAGCAAAGGGAGATATTTCTTTTTAAAGAAATAACTTTTTAAGGACTACAACAAACAGCTGATACAGCGAGCTTCTTCACGTGTTAGTGACATCACTAACCCTAAAATTTACATAAACCCGCCCTCAGGAACATGCAACAATCCATGTTGAGAAGAGGAAGAGTTGTTGTAGTCGAGCACATTTGGGAGTCGCTCAAGCTCAAGCTGTTTACATTTCACTGCCGGTTGTATATTCTGTATATAACTGTGTATGTGACAAATAAAACTCTTGAATCTTGAATCTTGAAGCTGTCGCATCCATCTTTTCACTGTTACATGTCTAGTCTGGTACAGTTGTGTTTTAGGTTGTCACATGTTCCTTTGTTCAGTTTTCCCACCACTCCAGTGTTCCCATGATCACCCTCATCAGTTCATTTGTCCCAGCTGTGTCTTTTTAATTACCTCAGTTACCTTGTGTATTTAAGCCCTCAGTTTCCCTCAGTGTTTGTCTGTCGATGTTCCCTTTTACTGGTGTGTTTGACTGTCCCTGAGTTCATTGTTTATTAAAGTTCCTGTTCCAAGTTCTCCTTTGCCTTCGTAAGATTCATCTACACTAGTGTTTGTAACATTGACATTTATTGCAATACAGTACGAATACAAATGCAATAGCATGTCATAAAAGCAAGATGACAGCCTCTATCTCACTTAATATCTCTTTTAAATTAAGATTTCTTATCATACATTATTTAGCATTTTCAATAAATGTTAATTCATTTAAAATTCATTTAAGATATTACTGAAAAGCAAGACAAGAAGAGCAAAGAAGTTTTTTTTTTTTTTTTTTTTTTTCAGTGTAAGATTTTTATTTTTACACTTCATGTTTTCTGAATAATTATGTTTTGTTTTTCAAGACATTGACAGTCTAAGCTGACTGGCCCTATATGTATGTGTTGGTGTTAATTTGCATCATTTAGTATTTCCGTCTGTGGTATTGTTCAACGTCGACCCTGTGACCTGGAAATACTTCACAAGAAATAATGATGTTGGCTTTGGCTACAGAGTCATACAGAAAGATACATCTAGGTGAGAGAAACACAGATTATCTCATTACAACTGATTATATATGTACTACATATATTTATATATATCGTTTGGGAGGTTTGATTATTATATTGATTTAAATCAACCCAATGCAAATAAATATATTTGAAACCTAACACAAGTTTTTCTTTACTTTTTCATAGTTTGCTTGTGAGTGATCCTTTAGTACAATACAGCAGCAATGCAAGAGGACAAGTTTATAGCTGTGCCATTTCACAGGAAACTTGCCTGCCGGTGAAAATTAATGGTATTTTGACTTATATTTCATATTTTATACATAAGTCTGTTTTAACATGTAAAATCTAACTGTTTTTATTTATGCAATGTAAGTGCCTTCTGAAGCTGTTAACATGTCTCTTGGACTTTCTATGACTAAGGATACACAATCTTCTAATTCAGTGGTAAGTCATGTTCATCCTGACACGAAAAAACAACACATATACACTATACAGATGCTTTATGCTAATGTTGGGCTGAATATTATAATTAATATGATTATATATATATATATATATATATATATATATATATATTATTATTATTATATTATTTTTTTTTAAACATGAAATGATGTATATTTAATGTAAATACTTATGGGGCCATATGTAGTAATTCAGAAACCCTTGTTATTAGTGATAAACTGAACTTCAAAAGTCTTTAGATATACTGTTACGAACCCCTTTTTAAATTCAGTAGAAAGGGAGCACTACATAACGAAGGACACGTGAAACCAGAATATGAAGTATAAACATTTATTTAAATCACAAAAATAACCAGAACACAAAGGAAACACGTATCATAACAAAACCAACAAATTATCTTAAGAACAAGTAAAGTAGAAATTAACACAACCAACTCTAAAATATTGAGATGAAGTATGAAGAAAAACCCACTTAAGAAAAAACCTACAGATAAGGGAAAATATTATACAAAAAAAAAAAAAAAACCCTGAAGTAATCCAAAACAAAAAGCTTGTTTGCTGCTCCTCTCTCCTGCCATGCTCCACTTCAGCGCCCTTAATAGTGGAATGTGTTTTCCACTTGGTGTGGAGAGCATGAGGTGGACCTAGTTAACTGCCCAATGATTTCAGTGCTGGAGTTCCTCCAACATTGCTTCTCTGTGGGTCTTACCCCGTCCACACTCAAGATGTACATTGCTGCCATTACAGCTTTCCATGCTCCTGTGAGTGATGGGTCTCTAGGGAAGAACAATCTGGTTGTACGGTTCCTCCGTGGGGCTTGGAGGTTGAGGCCTGCAACTCACTCCAAAGTTCCAACCTGAAGGCCCCCTTCGAACCACTGGAGTCGGCTGAGGCAAAGAACCTGACCCTTAAGGTGGCCTTTCTCCTTGCTATCACTTCTCTGAGGAGAGTGGGGGATCTTCAGGCCTTGGCGATTATGCCGACTTGCCTGGAGTTTGTCCCTGGAGGAGTTAAGACCACCTTACATCCAAAACTGGATGTGCCCAAGGTGCCGTCGAGTATGGCACGGTCAGTGGTTCTTCAGGCATTCCATCCTCGCGTGATGGCGGAAGAGGGGAGACTTCATCTGCTCAGCCCTGTCAGAGCATTAAGAATTTACTTAGAGAGGTCTTTACGGTGGATAAAGTCGGAGCAGTTGTTGGTGTGCTTTGGCTCACCCAAGAAAGGGCTGCCTGCATCCAAGCAGACAATAAGCAACTGGATTGTTCAGGCTATAGCCACGGCATATAAGGTGCACAATTTGCCTTCACCTATAGCTGTGAGGGCCCATTCCACCAGAGGCATGGCGTACTCTGTGGCCCTCCTTTCTGGAGTGCCGCTTCATGAGATCTGTGAGGCAGCAGGGTGGGCCACCCCGCACACCTTCATAAAACATTACAGTCTGCATCTCCCTGTGACACCGGGCGCTAGGGTGCTCGAGTCCTAAGTGTGCCTGATCTCCAGCTTCACACTAGGGCAGGCGTGAGCCTCGGTGTGGCATAGTGGGTATCTGTTCCCCAAAGTGTCGTAGATGCAGTGTCTTGTTCCCTTTCTCAGGGAACAAGGGTTACAGTCATAACCCGAGACGTTTTCTGTGCCGCTCTTCCATGTTCCTGAGAGTTTTCATTAAAGTTTGTTTATATTTGGATCTCCAGAGTCTACGGCGCCTGAATAATTGGCTGCGGCCCGGAGGCTTGCTCCAAACTTCATTTCGTTATACTGTACTTGTACATGTGTAATGACAAATAAACTTCAACTTCAACTTCAACTTCAACTTCAACTGCCTGTTCCTGTGCTACTAACCGTGACAACGTGCTTATCGATAAAATTAAAAACTCTCACTCTTCCTCAGGTTTGTGGTCCAACCATTCCTAAGGACTGCAAAATAATTACTACCCTCAATGGTATGTGCTTTAACATCAGTGGAAACAATGTAGTGAGTGCACCTATACCAAGTGCTTTGAGAAGTAAGTCAAATGAAAAATGAAAAAAACTAAATTCCTGTCCTTTTCTATTGCTTTTCTGATAATCTATTTATATGCTTGTTTTCCTAAACTCATTCACAGGCTGCCCTCTAGAAATCGATATTGCTTTTCTAATGGATGGCTCTGCGAGTGTAGAAGACACAGATTTTATTAAAATGAAAACTTTTGTTATAACAATAATCCAGAGTTTTTATAAGAGTAATTCTCAGGTATGATTATGTTTTTATGATTCCAGAAGGATTTTACCTTTAGATACTCTTAAAGTGTGGTTCACATTGCAGCCTGCCACTAATTTAGACAGGAACAGGACTGACATGCACAGATTTTCATGTGTGAATGTTTTCTTGTCTTATAGTTTGCTGTTGCACAGTTCTCCACTCACTGTGAAATTCACTCCAAGTTTGAAACAGTCAAAGACATTCATTCTTGGAAGACAAGAATAGGAGAGATAAAACATCAAAAAGGATTTACCTACACTGCAAAGGCTATAAATAAACTTATGTACGTCACGTTTAATGTTATCAATATTATAGTATCTCAAAGTGCCTCTTCAAAATTTATTAGTGTAAAATTCACTTCCAAATTTGACATTTAGTTATAGTGCATGAACAACTGTTTCACTGCTGTAGACTGAAAAACATTTTGGTCCAGAAATTGCTAGTAAATTTCACAATTAATTACAAAGAAACCATAAGTAATACATTGAATTAAATGTGAAATTTTGAAGTAGAAAGACTGAAATAGTATTTTCTTGTAAAACGTACTGCAGCAATCTGTTTTATTTACAACTTAGTGTATGCATACATGACTCATAATAGCAATCCTGATTTGTCATCTTCAAATGCTTTTCTTGTTTCCACTGTACAGGGATGAGCTCTTCATAACTGAAGGAGGGATGAGGCAATCAGCAATTAAAATCTTAATTGTTATCACTGATGGTAGATCAAATGATGGACCTAATCTCAGAGGTGCTGTTGAAAAGGCAGAAAAGAGGAATATCGTCCGATTTGCTGTTGGGGTAAGATACATACATCAAAAAAGATGCAAAAGCACACAAAAGTATTATTAATGTAGTCCCCTGAAGAGAGTATCCATTTTTAATTCAGGTATTTTCAATGAATCTGTTGATCTAGTACAAACAACTTGGATAACACACAAGGTCCAATTATAGTTATTAACGGTTCACCGAACATCAACAATGAACAATACATTAGTTACAGTATTTATTAATCTTTATTCATGTTAGATCATTATAGCTCAGTTCCATTTAATAATATTAACAGATGCAACTTTTAATTATAATAATGTATTAGTAAATGTTGAAATTAACATGTTTTTTATTAACAAAATCCATATTAACTAATGTACAGTTGGGTTGTAGAGGAGTACAGGATCTAAAATGCAGCAGTTTAACTTATATTAAAACCAAGAACTTAGGACACTAGAAAACATGAACAGAACAACCAAACATAACATGACGAGAACTGACAAAGAACTGCAAGAAACACAGAACTTAAATAGACAGACCAAACCAATCAACAAAATCAATAACTGGTGAACTTGGGATAGAAAGCATGGGATAGAAACAGAACAGAACCAAACCAGAATATTCACGTTACATTACACATTGGAAGGCACATCCCTGCACTGGAACAATAGTCCAACAGAAGATGGTGGGAGGAGCCAGGGCAGAATCCCCAGCAGAAGGGCCAGGATGCAAGCCCATGAGCCCATGGAGTTGAGGGAGGGAGGAGCCATCGAGGAAGCTTGAAAGGTGTAACCAGGGCGACGAGTCATTGAGATGGAGCCGATGGTGGTGGAGACCCAGGCTAAGCTGAAGAGTTGACAGGACTGGGTGACCTCAAATGTTCCGGAGGGTCTCAAACCTCAGGGTCTCAAATGTCCCGCTGAGTCTCAAACCTTTGAAACTCAGCGATGAGCAAGCGGGGCAGAGCCAGGGCGTCAGAGGACCGAGGCGGAGTGATGGAGGACCAAGACGAAGCTGGGGGGAAGAAGGTATGAACCGTAAGGGTAGAAGGATGAAGGGAAGCCAAAGGCCTAGATGTCCATGGAAATGGTAAAGCAACAACTGACCAAGGTGGAGTCAGAGGGACAAGGAATCCCAGTGGAGTTGTAGGGACGATGGTCCCAGGTGAAGCCGACTGCTAGACAGGTTGAGGTGGAGTCTGGGACAATCTGGCCCTGGTATTGTGGTAGGCTTGGGCTCAGCCTCGTCCATCGCTAGGGTGTCAGCTGCAGCTAGCACGCTGTTTTCCACATTGGGACACTGATGTCTCTATTTCCGGTGACATGACAACGTCCTCATTGTACAACATCATTACTGGTATATATGAACAACTGCAGAGCTGATATTGTTGTTATTGGTAATTATGTGTAGTGAGTTGGCTCACGTGATTTAAGTTTCATGCTTCAGAACTTCTGTTTAGGGAACGTAGTGAGCACTGATGCACCCTGGGTTTTGTGGTGCATTATGGGACTTTTTAGAGAGTGAACGTTTCAAAACTTTGAAGCTCGAATCTCTAGTCCCCATTCATAAACAGTGACGAGTACAGCTTTCACAATTTCAGAGTAAATGATGACAAATATTATGTTTTTAGGTGAAATAATCAGTCAAGAAAATTTAATCTTCAGATGATTTTTTTTACATTCTTTTTTAACCTTTATCTTTGCACCAAATAAGATATAACAAGATGAAATGTTTGAATGGCCCAAAAATAGCTGTCTTGTCTCTTCATTTATCAAAGATCGGTGAAGCTTTTGATGATCCTGACACAAAGCAGCAGTTAGAAATAATTGCATCTGCTGCTGTTGCTGAACATGTGTTTAATGTGACTGACTTCGACGCATTGGACAGTATTCGTGAACAACTGGAAGAGAACATTGCAATCGAAGGTATGTTCACTGATAAGAGCAAACAATGAGAGAAAACTGTAGATGAGAGGAATAAGGTAATTTGATTGGAGAAATGTTTTAAGAGTGCTGAACAAAATAAACTTGCTATGCTTGCAATTGCTATGGCCAAATCACAGCCAAGCTGAAATAATGTAATAATGTATTTTCTTTTAGGAGTCCAGTCCACTGGTGATTCTGTTACAATGGAGTTTGCTCAAGATGGATTTAGTGCAGCGTTTACATCAAATGTAACTAAATACACCAAGGCTTTGTTTTGAAAATCAATTTTTATTCAAGCAATAATTTAGGTAGACAACAATGCAATGGATAGAAGTATCACTCACCTGAGATTCAATAATGAAGATTACTTTACATATGCATATACACTCACCTAAAGGATTATTAGGAACACCTGTTCAATTTCTCATTAATGCAATTATCTAATCAACCAATCACATGGCAGTTGCTTCAATGCATTTAGGGGTGTGGTCCTGGTCAAGACAATCTCCTGAACTCCAAACTGAATGTCAGAATGGGAACGAAAGGTGATTTAAGCAATTTTGAGCGTGGCATGGTTGTTGGTGCCAGACAGGTCGGTCTGAGTATTTCACAATCTGCTCAGTTACTGGGATTTTCACACACAACCATTTCTAGGGTTTACAAAGAATGGTGTGAAAAGGGAAAAACATCCAGTATGCGGCAGTCCTGTGGGCGAAAATGCCTTGTTGATGCTAGAGGTCAGAGGAGAATGGGCCGACTGATTCAAGCTGATAGAAGAGCAACTTTGACTGAAATAACCACTCGTTACAACCGAGGTATGCAGCAAAGCATTTGTGAAGCCACAACACGCACAACCTTGAGGCGGATGGGCTACAACAGCAGAAGACCCCACCGGGTACCACTCATCTCCACTACAAATAGGAAAAGAGGCTACAATTTGCACAAGCTCACCAAAATTGGACAGTTGAAGACTGGAAAAATGTTGCCTGGTCTGATGAGTCTCGATTTCTGTTGAGACATTCAGATGGTAGAGTCAGAATTTGGCGTAAACAGAATGAGAACATGGATCCATCATGCCTTGTTACCACTGTGCAGGCTGGTGGTGGTGGTGTAATGGTGTGGGGGATGTTTTCTTGGCACACTTTAGGCCCCTTAGTGCCAATTGGGCATTGTTTAAATGCCACGGCCTACCTGAGCATTGTTTCTGACCATGTCCATCCCTTTATGACCACCATGTACCCATTCTCTGATGGCTACTTCCAGCAGGATAATGCACCATGTCACAAAGCTCGAATCATTTCAAATTGGTTTCTTGAACATGACAATGAGTTCACTGTACTAAAATGGCCCCCACAGTCACCAGATCTCAACCCAATAGAGCATCTTTAGGATGTGGTGGAATGGGAGCTTCGTACCCTGGATGAGCATCCCACAAATCACCATGAACTGCAAGATGCTATCCTATCAATATGGGCCAACATTTCTAAAGAATGCTTTCAGCACCTTGTTGAATCAATGCCACATAGAATTAAGGCAGTTCTGAAGGCGAAAGGGGGTCAAACACAGTATTAGTATGGTGTTCCTAATAATCCTTTAGGTGAGTGTACATTGCATATAATTGGTAAATGTTATTGAAAAGGTCAACAATAGTTTGGAATAATTGAGTGTTTTAAAATATTTTTGAAAGTCTCTTTCACTAACCAAGGCTGCATTTATTTGACAAGAACAAACAAACAAATAAATACATACAAACCTTTTTATTTAGGTAAGCTTGATCATGAGTTCTGTTGGAGCTTTCCAAGGGAAGGGCGGATATCAAGAACAGTATCAAAATGACCAATCATCAGACTTCCATGTGGGAAGTGAACAAAATAGTTACTTGGGTAAGACCCTGCTCAAACACAGACTAAAAATTACATCATACATTTATTGAGGTAATCTATATATCTAAATATAAAATTATACTGTAGTTTACTCACCCCCAAGCCCATATAAATACAATCAAGAATATTCTAAGGAATTTCTGAGTTGCTTTTTCCATATAATGAAAGCATGACCAGTGGTTGTCTGATGGTGAGTAAATGATGGCTATTATCTATTTTTGAGTGCACTATTTCCTTAAAGTTTTATTATCCAATGTTTATTAAAGGTTATTCAATGACAATAGCAACACGGTCTAAAAAAAAGTTTGTGATTCTGGGAGCACCAAGATACATGCATAAAGGACAAGTGAGCATTTCAATAATTGGAGGTAACACAACTAACCTGTTGGTGGAGTCACCCAAGGTACATGTGAATATTTCACCAAAGTCATATATATATATATATATATATATATATATATATATATATATATATATATATATATATATATTATTTGATTGAAAAAAATGGAAGGTACTTGAATCTTAACTATTTTGCATTGCATTTTGTTGTACCATTCTTGTTCTTATAGCATACAATGGGCATAGGATTTGATTCTGAACAGGCCTTTTCTTTTTTCTTCTTTCACAGTCTCAGATTGGTGCATACTTTGGTGCAGAGGTCTGTGTGGTTGATCTGAACTCTGACACAAAAACAGATCTTCTATTAATATCTGCACCAACGTATACAGACTCACATTCTGAAGGCCGAGTTTTTGTGTACTTTTATTCTCGGCAGGTATAGGTTAAAATACCAATTCCAGATTATAAATTCCAGATTCCTCTAGACTTAATTTTGTCTTTCAAACCTTTTGTGCTTTTTCTGGTTTTGCAGCCATACTTCACTTTTTCTGTTGTGCTGGAGGGAATGGCAGGTCAGAGGGGTCGGTTTGGCTCTTCTCTGGCCAATCCAGCAGATCTGAATGGTGATGGTTTCATGGATGTGCTGATTGGAGCTCCTTTAGAGGAGGATGGACAAGGCAGCATCTACATCTTCAATGGCGGAATAGATCAAATAAATCCCACATATTCACAGGTCTGCCAATTTTAGTACCTAGGACTGTAACCTTTTGTTGACTGCCACTTATACAATTCTTTATGACCTTTGGCTTGCTTTCCCCCTAACAGTTCCCCTTTCTTTTATTTTTTGTGTTGTGTTAGAGAATTGCTGGATCTTCTGTGCGCTCAGGTTTACAGTTTTTTGGACTAGCTCTGAGTCAGTCTTCCCTAGATCACAGTGGAGACAATCTACCAGACATTGCTGTTGGATCAAAAGGAGCTGTTTTGATTCTTAGGTACTTTCTATGACTTCAGTATACACTCTTAAAAATAAAGGTCCGAAAAGGGGGGTTTCACAGTGATGCCATAGAAACCTTGCCTAAACACCCTTTCAGTAAACAGTTAGGTTAAAAAAAAAATTTGATGGTTAAAAATTTGACGGTACTCTGTACCAATTTCGGTACCACAGCAAAATGTTTTTATTTTTTATTTAATTTAACTTTTTAAAATTGAATTAAATTCAATGAGTTTATTATTTATGATAATAATCATTATAAGTAAATAATATATAAACATTTAAAGGCTGTATGCTGTTTAAAAATAAACATTGTTTATAAAAAAATCAAGTGAAAAATAAGCAATGATCTAGGCATAATTATTATTATTAGTAGAGGCGTATTATTATTACATAGAGACACAGCTAAATCTACTGTACAACAGTAGCCTAATATATTCTGTCAATTTCTTCACGTTAAACCTACGCTTTTATTTGGATGGGTTGCCGTGAAGACCTTTGAGTGTCTGTGTTCATGATATGACTGCTCATAAAGTGACGGTTTATGCGTTCGTGTCCTCATATAGTGACACACGGCAGAGACTACAAAGATAGCGAGCATGCGCCCGCGCATCGGCGGCTGTCATTCACACAGAGACGCAGAACATGCAGGAGTAATATTTAAATAGTATTTTGCAGTTTAATATTCACAGACACTAGTATATATTTGGCTACAGTCTGGAGCCCTGTGCTTAGATAAACACGAAGTGACTGAACGCAGCTGCGGGTACCGGATATACACGGGAGTCAGTACTACCGGTACTACAGAAATGCTGGTATTGTCACATTTTTTAAATTTCAGTACCGACTTGATACCGAAGTACTCGATACTTGTGACATCCCTAGAACTGATATATTTTAAAGGTGCTGTATGTAAGTTTTTCACTTTTACTAAAGCATACAAATACCATAATATGCTTGCAGATATGTAGGAAACATGCTAAATTCACCTGTTTCTCAGAAACACAATGCTACAGCTAGTTATTCTACTTTGAAATGTGCGTTCCGTGTTGGAATGTCTGTTTTTGTTTTGGTCTGCGCGATACCGCACGCTGCCAGTTTACCCAATAGTATTTCAGTTGGTGGAAAACACAGCATATGCCATGGAAGCCAGTGAACAAACTAAGTATGTTAAATGCTTTATATTGCTGCACTCATTCAGCAAGTGCTATACCATGCTATTGTTAACATGTTAGCCAGTTAGCGAGTTAGCATTTTCTGAATTAGCTCGTTATAGCTAGCTAATTTTATACTAATAAAAATGTTCACATTGAGGTTACATGAACATTTTAAGTTAAATGTATGAATTAGTGTACTCAAACATTTCAAGTTAAGAACAATTAAAATGTATAAGTACAAAATAAAAAACATATAAACTTTGAATTTCTTAACTAAAAACTTATTTGGGTTTTCAGTGTAGTGTGAAGAACATTTTAAATATCTAAAGAACCCTTTTCCTCTATAAAGAACCTTTTGTGCATTGGATTCCATGGATGTTAAAGTTTCTACATGGAACCATCAATGCTAATAAAGAACCTTTATTTTTAAGAGTGTATTTACACACTCATTCTAATCTAATAGAATGGACTGATTAATAATAGTGAACACTAAATTCACAGACCATAACATATGAGCTCATAGTCCACTCTGATCTATTCCCTCGTTATGTTTCGGAAATGTGTATTTTCCTACAACATCCAGGTCCAGACCAATAGTGTCTGTGGATGTGAAAGTAACCTACAACCCATCCAAAATTTCAACCAGTGAAACAAACTGCACTCGGCCACTGGAAAACACCTTGACAGTATGCTTCATCATAAGTGGATACAAACATGCTATAACAGGTTTTATTTTTATTCCAGACTTTGTTATTTTCTATTTACTTTATTTTAAGATACAAATATCATAAAATGTTATTTAATGACATTTTCAGATTTGGCTGCAAATATTAGCTATACGTTAAAGCTGGATGCCAAGCGATATAACCACCGAGCATACTTCTTATCGAAAAATCGTGTCCTCAGTAATGTTGTAACTGTTACACTAGAGGAGGTGTGCAAAGACCATCCTTTCCTCATAGAGGTAAGTCATGTATCATTCCTTTTATGGCAGCAAACAAGCCATTTCTAATTCTATAATATACATACAACTCTGAATAGTTTTAGCATGTTAATGGATTGATGGATATGACAATGTTAATGTGTATTTGGTCCTGGCGGACTAAAACTGCTACGCTGCTGCTGTTGCAGCAAATATGGAATTGTTGCTGGCAATAGATACACAGACACACTGCTTTGAAATTTGAATAGGCATACATACAGTGGGTACGGAAAGTATTCAGACCCCCTTACATTTTTCACTCTTTGTTCTATTGCAGCCATTTGCTAAAATCATTTAAGTTCTTTTTTTTTTTATCCTCTCCAGTTCCATCAGGTTGGATGGTAAATGTTGGTGGACCATTTTCAGGTCTCTCCAGAGATGCTCAATTGGGTTTAAGTCAGGGCTCTGGCTGGGCCATTCAAGAACAGTCACGGAGTTGTTGTGAAGCCACTCCTTCATTATTTTAGCTGTGTGCATAGGGTCATTGTCTTGTTGGAAGGTAAACCTTCGGCCCAGTCTGAGGTCTTGAGCACTCTGGAGAAGGTTTTCGTCCAGGATATCCCTGTACTTGGCCGCATTCATCTTTCTCATCGATTGCAACCAGTCGTCCTGTCCCTGCAGCTGAAAAACACCCCCACAGCATTATGCTGCCACCACCATGCTTCACTGTTGGGACTGTATTGGACAGGTGATGAGCAGTGTCTGGTTTTCTCCACACATACCGCTTAGAATTAAAATAAAAAATGTCTATCTTGGTCTCATCAGACCAGAGAATCTTATTTCTCACCATCTTGGAGTCCTTCAGGTGTTTTTTAACAAACTCCATGCAGGCTTTCATGTGTCTTGCACTGAGGAGAGGCTTCCGTCGGGCCACTCTGCCATAAAGCCCCGACTAGTGGAGGGCTGCAGTGATGGTTGACTTTCTACAACTTTCTCCCATCTCCCGACTGCATCTCTGGAGCTCAGCCACAGTGATCTTTGGGTTCTTCTTTACCTCTCTCACAAAGGCTCTTCTCCCCCGATAGCTCAGTTTGGCTGGACGGCCAGCTCTAGGAAGGGTTCTGGTCATCCCAAACATCTTCCATTTAAGGATTATGGAGGCCACTGTGCTCTTAGGAACCTTAAGTGCAGCAGAAATTTTTTTGTAACCTTGGCCAGATCTGTGCCTTGCCACAATTCTGTCTCTGAGCTCTTCAGGCAGTTCCTTTGACCTCATGATTCTCATTTGCTCTGACATGCACTGTGAGCTGTAAGGTCTTATATAGACAGGTGTGTGGCTTTCCTAATCAAGTCCAATCAGTATAATCAAACACAGCTGGACTCAAATGAAGGTGTAGAACCATCTCAAGGATGATCAGAAGAAATGGACAGCACCTGAGTTAAATATATGAGTGTCACAGCAAAGGGTCTGAATACTTAGGACCATGTTCTTCTGTCAATATGGGGTGCTGTGTGTACATTAATAAGAAAAAAAATGAACTTAAATGATTTCAGCAAATGGCTACAATATAACAAAGAGTGAAAAATTTAAGGGGGTCTGAATACTTTCTGTACCCACTGTATATCTCATAGTAGATTTAGTTAAAAGGATAGTTCACCCAAAAATGAAAATTAGCCCATGATTTACTCACCCTGAATTCATCCTAGGTGTATATGACATTCTTCTTTCAGACGAATAAAATCAGAGTTATATTAAAAAATAATATCTTGACTAATCCAAGCTTTATAATAGCAGTAATTGTTGTTCTGATTTTGAAGTGCATAAAAAAAAAAAAAAAGCATCTGTCCATCAAATAACGTGCTCCATATAGCGCCGGGGGGTTAATAAAGGCCTTCTGAAGCGAATCGCTGCATTTGTGTAAGAAAAATATCAATATTTAAAACTTTATGAAGTAAAGTTTCGGCCGATCGCCTTCCGTACTCAATTTATGGGAAAAGTGTTGAAAGTGCCTCTGCAGTTCAAAAGGCTTACGCTACCAGGTATGCTCGTCAGATGTAGAGTAAGCATTTTGAACTGCGAAAAAGTTTTTTTTTTTTATGTGTTTTTGTGTTTTTATGAGAAACAATGCCAGAGTACAATGAAAAAAATCTTTTAATTCATACATGGTTCACCTTTTTCAGCCTTGTACAGAGGATTCTCTCAACCCACTAGTTAATGAATTAATGTTCACTTTTGAGGGTCTGCCCTCCCAAAGTCTAGAGAACTTAAAGCCTGTTCTCTTACCATGGATGAAGAACCCTACATTGTGGATGGTAAGGGAAACATAATAATATTTTTATTGTCAGTATTAGTAGTAGACTTACTGTTAAACATTAGTTTCACTACTGTGAAATAGTGTGGGCAAATGTATACTTGCTGGCCACTTTGCATCTTCGACCCCTTTTTGCCTTCAGATCTGATTTAATTCTTCATGGAATAGATTAAACCAGGTGCTGGAATCAGAGATTTTGATAGCATCACACAATTGTTACAGATTTGTCGGCGGCTCATCCATAATGTGAATCTACCATTCCAGCACATCCCAAAGGTGCTCTATTGGATTGAGATGTGGTGACTGTGGAGACCGTTTGAGTTTAGTGAACTCTTTGTCATGTTCAAGAAGATATGTAACAATGCAATACTATCACATTTAAAAAATGTTTTACTCACATTAGTGTGTTGCTTCATTCATTCATGTAATCTCATCCTGTCTGCAAATCCAGTCTCTTGTTCACAAACGAATCGGTGGTGAAATGAAAGAACAGTCATGCAATGTCTTCCACAAGCGAGCTGGATATTCATAAAAAATAAAGTTCATCCATGCATTCATAATATTGGAATCCAAATGAAGCTTATGTGGTATATTTATTGCTTAGGCCTACATAGAGCTAAACCGGATCGAACTTCTATGTCATGTCAGGTATGAGTCAGTGGGTGGGGCTACAGAATCAGGCGTTGTTGTTCTTCTGTTGAGGCGGTGTTTCACCATATGATGATGTCAAGGTGTGGCATATTCTGAAATCGATTGTTTGCTGGGCCTGGTGTCAATAAAAGCTTTTCTTTGACTAACAAGGACGTTTTCAGCTATGAAACTTACAGCATATTCTTATTACCATGACATTTTATATATCATAAGCTCAAGGGAAAGTTGATTTCTCAATTCAGGACCCCTTTAAATCATCTTTCTTCCCCATTCTGATAATCAGTTTGAGCTTCAGCAGATCGCCTTGACCGAGACTACATGACTAGTTGCTGCCATTAGATTGGCTGACTAGATATTTGTGTTAACGAATAGTTGAACAGGTGTACCTAATAAAGTGGTCGGTGAGTGTATATGGGAATATATGTAAATTTTATTTAACTTATTTTTATTCTAATCTCATATTACAGTTAGATTATGAGATAAACTGTGGATCAGACAACCTTTGTGTTGACAACCTCAAAGTGGACTTTAACTTTAATGGGTAAGTTAATGGTGAAGTCACAGATAATTTCTGCACAACTGCCATCAAACATAATTCTTTAAACATAATTCTCCTTTGTTTCTGTGATCCAGATCTACAAACATAGAGGTTGGGATAATGCAGGAGCTCAGTGTAGCAGTGTTTGTAGAGAACAGAGGAGAAAACTCATACAACACTCTCTTCACCCTCAACTACCCCTTGGGACTTTCCTACAGGAGAATTATGCATCGAGTGGTAAGGCAGGATGATATTCATGGCAAGTTTAGTAGTTAAAGTGCATGATTTTTTTTTAAGGAATATCCATCCATTTTTCAAACTGCTTGTCCAGTTTAGTGTTGCAGGGATGCTGGAGCCTAAATAAAGTATTTATACAGCAGGCTGGTACAGTATATGATCAAGAAACCCATGTTTTTTTCTGTTTGAGCAGGGTAGAGTGGTTTGCCGTTCTTTAGATGGCATGCAAGGTGTTTCAGCAGGGGAGACCATCTGTCGGGTCAATAACCCTCTATTCTCAGGAAACTCTTCTGTGAGTTGAAATCTATGCGAACAGACACACAAACAGATGCAGAGAGGTTCAAAAGTCTTAGACCAAATCTGGGATTTAAAATCTGCTTTAAACAAGGAAAAATGTTAAACGAATGTTATGACATGAAATGAAAGAAAGATTCTGTGCTGTTACTGTAAAGTCATATTATGGCAACGTCCATAAAACTGAAAAGTCATCACAGTCCAATCGAGCCACAAGTTCGTCAAATCTTCATTAACCGACAGTAGCTTTTATATCTAGGTGGAGAGCGGAGCATTTGAGTTGCATGTAGAAAAAAAAGAAAAAACAAAATTCTCTCTCGCATCGTATGACGTGACAGACAACTAGTTGTCCAGTCCGGTTCTGTTCACACAGTGCAGGTTTTCCAAGAATGCAGTTGTGAGTTCTGTTATAGAATGTGGTTGTCTCTTCCATAAACAACTGACCTGTATGTGAACGGAGCCATATTAATAACTCGAATACAGAACTGACAAACTTATTCTGTTGATGTGTGAACGTGGCCTTAATGCGTGACTGAGAAACTCAACGGTTGCTAGAAGACCACACCCACCAGTTTCATATCAAAATTAATTTGTGACCTATGGTAGAGAGTGCACCATCGGCTGACCACTAATGTATAGACACATGTTGTAAAGTGTTTTAATTATTTAAAATGTTTTTAAAATGTTTTATAATGATAATTTCTTACCTCATTCTTCTAGGCCATGTTTGACATTATTTACAGTATTAATAAAGAAAGTAATTTGGACCAAAAGGTGACATTCAGAGCATCAGTTACCAGGTATGGTGTTAATTTTTACATTTATAGTCAAGTGGTCTGTATTATGTTCAGTGCTAATTTTAATATACACTTTATTGCCAAAAGTATTGGGACACCCCTCCAAATCATTGAATTCAGGTGTTCCAATCACTTCCATAGTCACAGGTGTATAAAATCAAGAACCTAGGCATGCAGACACTTCTAACAACTTCAATCAATTCAGTCAAGGGAACTTGACTGGCCTGCACCTCCTGACCACTACTACTTGCTACTCCTGACCTCATCCCGACCTTTGGGATGAATTAGAGCAGATACTGTGAGCCAGGCCTTCTCGTCCAACATCAGTGCCTGACCTCACAAATGCACTTCTAGAGGAATGGTCAAAAATTCCCATAAACACACTCCTAAACCTTGTGGAAAGCCTTCCCAGAAGAGTTGAAGCTGTTATAGCTGCAAAAGGTGGGCCAACTTCATATTAAACCCTACGGATTAAGAACGGGATGTCATTAAAGTTCATGTGCAAGTAAAGGCAGGCGTCCCAAAACTTTTGGCAATATGTCAGATGTATTTGAATTATATTGACATGTATAGTGGCACAAACCAAAATGTTCTGTCATTTCCAGTGGCAATACGAATCACTCGGAAAACAGTGAGCTATTAAAAATGAGAACCATCAGTGTAAAACATGCAATCTATGTTGCCTTGTTGAGGTCAGTGCTTCTATTTGCTGTAATATGATTAGAGTTATGTTTATGATATTTGATGATTTGCTTTTCTCTCATCTCTATTCATAACCTCATCTACTGTATTCTGTATTTCTCCTAAAGACATACAGATTCCAGCATTTACATAAATTTCACAAGTGGGAAAAACAATCAGGAAAAACCAGTGAAACAGATATTGGAGGTGCTTCTTCTTCCTTTATTTCACCGCACTGAAATAAAACCAGTTGTCTGAATCAATAAATCTCTTTCTGTTTCCGAAGGTGAAGAATGAGTTTAGTGAGCTAAATTTAACAGTTTTCATTAGAGTACCTGTAAAACTGGGAGCTGAAAACATCTGGACTGACAAAAAGTTGAAGGTAAAAGCATGTGCAAAGTATGAATCAAGGAGAAATAACTAAGAACCGAAAGCCTTTAGCGTCAAATGCTGTGTCATTATTGTAGTCCATATTTTTGTGGTCCAAATTTACATATTTATATACTTAAATTGGTCAAAGCTGGACAACTTTTATGTCTGAAGACACATAAAAAATAACACTTTTGTTCCATGGAAAAAAAAGAAAGACTAGTGAGTTTGGAATGTCATGAAGACAATCATTTTTAGGGGTAAACTATCACTTTAAGTGTTACAAATACGTTTTTTCTTTGTAAAAGATTCCTGATTGCTTTAGGGAAGAAGATGAACAGCCCACCACCAGTGATTTTCTGAAAGTGCTCAAAAAGAAAAATGTATTAGTGAGTAAATTTTTAATTTATGTAAACATTTTATCTTTTGAATAAATCATTCAAACGTAAATCATTTGTCAAATTAAACTTGTTTGATTTGAATTGATCACGTTGTAATACGTTTTCTGTCAGAACTGCTCTGTGGCGGTGTGTGCAGTGTTCAGGTGTGATGTGAATCTGATGAGAAATGAAAGGAAGTTCTATAGTATCTCTAACAATGTGAGCTCTGGATGGATTGAGCAGGTATCTGAAGCTACAGGGCTTGACATCTTTATTAGAAGAGAGATATATGCCATTTTAATTCACATGGTTTCTTATCTTTATAGATTGGGACAAGGTCTGCTTCTTTCGAGTTGGTCAGTACAGCATCTCTGTATTTTGATGAGGACAAATATACATACTTCTCCGATTCTCTCAGCTCTGCACCAGTTTGCAAGGTAATGCATAGTTTACTAAAGCATGTTATAATTCTCCAGCTGTTATTGACAAAATTTATAGCAGACTTACATTGCACTGTCTATGCATTAAAAAGTGCTGGATGAAATCTTTGTGTGTGCATGTGAAGGTGAATACTCAAGTGGAGATCTATGAGGAACCCAGCATCCTAAAGGAGGTCACTGGAGGAGTTATTGGAGGACTGTTGATCTTCTCACTCATCACAGCCACCCTCTATAAGGTGCAATATACCAGCCTGTTTATAATTCATAAGTAGAAAACTTTAACATAACAATGTATAACATTGTGTGTTGTCTTTTCTTTTTCTCTTATAGTCTGGGTTTTTCAAAAGAAAGGCCAAGCAGCAGATGAAGGATTTAACACAAGATAATGAACTGGAAAATCTAGATACAAATTAATGCAGAATCGATAAATTGCATTTATTTATTATTATTATTTTTATTTTTATTTTTATTTTTTTACTTCTTGTCCTTCCATCAAAATGAACAGATGTACAAAAAGTCAATTGATTCAAATATGATTCATTTCATGATTTTTTGGGTTGCTAACCTAGCTAATATAACACATGCGCGCACACGCGCACACACAATTTAAATGCATGTAAATATTAGTGCTGTCAATCAATTAAAAAATAATAATTAATCACAAATGTTTTCTGTAATTAATCGTGATTAATCAAACCTAACATCAATTAATTCATCACATAATTTCACATTTAATCTCCACATTAACGTAGAAACAACATATAAAGATTTGATCTAACAGGTATTGCCCAGAATGCATTGTTTTTCGACAGTACATTACTCTTCTAAAACAGTATGTTAATGTCAGAATTTGATCTTTTTTTCCCTACAGTGTAGGAAATATTCAGAAATTGAATAAAGTTATCAAACACTTCCAATCTTCACTTCATACATTAATCCTAAAGCTAAAGGCAGACATCACAGCATCAGGTTTATTAGGCTGCTAAGATGTGTTTCATTTTTAGATGATAAAACCAATTGTATCACAACTCTTGAGACTTTATTTAACTAATTTAAAGGGATAGTTCACCCAAAAATGAAAATTCTGCCATTAATTCCTCACCCTCATGTCATTCCAAATCCGTAAGACCTTCGTTCATCTTCAGAACACAAATATTGTAAAAAGAAGATATTTTTGATCAAATCTGAATGTTCTCTGGCCTCTCCATATATAGACAGCAATTTAATTACCACTTTCAAGGCCCAGAAAGGTAGTAAAGACATTGTTAAAATAGTCCATGTGACTCCAGTGGTTCAGCCTTAATTTTATGAAGCGAACAGACTACTTTTTGGACGCAAAAAACAAACAAAAATAACTACTTTATTCAACCATTTCGTCTCGTCTCTGTCATTTTCCTACACAGCTGACGTTGTAAATACAGTCCAGCGCTTCTTAGTTCTATGGCAGAAAGGCGGCTCACCATTGGCTAGCTCCTGCATCAGCATCATACATGAGTTGTGGCGCTCACGTGAACAGCGTTGAACAATGGTGAGCCACCGTTCTGACATACAACTATGTAGCGATGCACTCTATTTACTGTCAACATCGTAGGAGTCTGACACAGACAAGAAAAAAATATTTGAATAATGCGTTCTTTTTGGGGGGGGGTTTGCGCATAAAAAGTATTCTGGTGAATTAACCATTGTTGTTTTCAGTGAGGCTATATCTATAAAGGTCATGAAAAATGACATCAAACTCGCTTTAAATTCCCTTTACATTAAATAAAGCACATATTATAATATGCACTCATCATACTTTGCATGTTGCTCCAGCCACAACAGCACAAAAATAAAAACTGTTTGTAAAATATAATCGTTTTAAACCGTTTTAAAAATACAAACCGTTGCGGCTGGTTAGTACAAAAAAACTCTCATTAACATGGAAAAGATCATTTTTAAAGATTATTTGGGAATGTTGTTGTTGTGTGGCCAGAAGGACTCATGCCGTACCCTAGGTTTTTGTGAAACGCCGCCACTGGGTAATTAAATTGCTGTAGGGGTCAGAGAGCTCTCGGATTTCATCAAAAATATTTTCATTTGTGTTTTGAAGGTAGACGAAAGTCTTACGGGTTTGGAATGACATGAGGGTGAGTAATTAATGACAGAATTTTCATTTTTGGGTAAACTAACCCTTTAAAGGGGACCTATTATGCAAAACACAGTGTGTGTAAACAACCAGCCTATCATGGTAAAATTCCACCCAATACTTTTTTTATAATCCCCATCAATCATTATCAGTCTCTCATAACACGCTGTTTCATATTTCCCTAGTTTCAGTAGGGAAACCCCGCCCATGACTGTTTATAATCTGCCTTTTAGCATAGACACACCCCTAAGTGAGAAGCATAGAGACCGCCATTTCTGTTTGCTCGCTAGATAGCTAGAGCATGGGTCTTCAACCGGGGGTCTACTTATAGAGACGAAAATGTGTGCTTATGCGTGATTCACTCACTCTCGAAATTGCAATTATCAGTGATAACAATATGGCATGTCAAAATAGATACTTGATGTAAACGCAGACTAATAGATTAAAACATATTCCTGTCTGTCTATGTAATAGCCTAGTGACTTGATTCTTAATTGTTCATCTCACAGTAAAATTAAAATGTTTTAGTAAACTTGAAACTAAAGTTTGTAAGACAGGAATATTATTTTTATTTGCAATAAAGGAAATTAGCATCTAAACTCACTCATGCATTTAGCATCCCCATCCGAGACGACGTCACGCTGAGTCAATCAACCAAGAATGACTTTAATACACATGCCTTTCTTTTCACTGCCTCTTCCCCGCTCAGCATTATGTCATTTTAAGAAGTCAGGTATCCATATTTTATTCTTTACTTCAGAGTATTTGATTTTATGTATGGACTATCTTTGAATTGATTATGTAATCGCCGTTATACATTTACCTGACTGTTAATAAATTGTTACATTTGGATCTGTTGTGATTTACTCTGGAGTTATTAACTATCTCTAGTAGATGAACGGGTATAATTTCAATAAAGGATTAAACAGAATAATTAAATGGTAACTAAATGACCAAATAACCAATTGGCATTTTAACCTAAATTCGAAATTATGATAAAATGGAGTCAGATAAAGATAAATTGGAATTGGAATTAAATCCTTTTGTCAAGCTGAAAACACTGAACGTGCAGCGACCTTCAACCGCGGATTGAAGTTTATTTACTCTCACTGGATTTACCCTCATTGGAACGATTTTAGTGGGCCTTGCAAGTTCAAGTAAATGTTTAATTGCCCATCTGACAGTGAAATTAAAACGTGCTTGTAGCTAAGGTTCAGGTAAATGTTTAATTGTCCATCTGATTGGTAAAATAAATGTATGACTCTGCAAATCAATTAAAATATTTTACAACTGAAAACAACTAATGAATTGGGATTTTTATCGCAGCATGTTGTTTATTATAATGCATAAATCTCAATTTTAACAATGAAAAGTAAAATACAGTCAAGCGTGCAACAACAATATTGTGCATAGTTCTGATATGTGCACTGTCTTAATATAATATAACTTATCCTTAATCATAATATAGTTAGTTTCTATTAATATCGAAATTTATATTAATATCGAAGGCTATATGCTTAATATGTAGCTCTGTTTAACATTTTGTATCGACATTTTGTATCGGACATTTTTTTTTTTTTTTTTTTTACCAGTAATTTTGTTTATTTAAAAATAATATTTAATGCATACAATATGAATAACCTATGTTACTGAATAGTTGTGTAGTTTAGGATTAATTTCCTGCTCATCTGAACCATGATCTGAATGCATGCAAATGCTGCAAGACAGAACCAATCAATCACAGAGAGAGTGTTCGCTCACTGATGACACTGTATTCAAACAGTGCTGTGTTTCCCAAAACTATCATAAGAAACATCTCAGATTACTGGTGTAACCTATGTTCTCTGAATAGGGAATGAAACGCTGCATAGCTATGATGCAATGGGAACGTCCTCTGGGTGTGCAGATTGTTTGAAACCCTTATAGAATCACGGCAATTCATTGGCTGATGGTGCAGGTGCTGCCCCGACATC
Organism: Paracanthobrama guichenoti; assembly: GCA_018749465.1. Taxonomy (NCBI): domain Eukaryota; kingdom Metazoa; phylum Chordata; class Actinopteri; order Cypriniformes; family Gobionidae; genus Paracanthobrama; species Paracanthobrama guichenoti. The sequence goes on from CM031954.1 coordinate 23,316,427, forward strand.
ATATTATACTGGCACACACGCCATCTGCTCCTCAGATTTCTCTGCCGAAAAGGGAGGCCTGTTGGCAGCGCGAGGAGCTTAACAGCGAACGCAGCGTTGAGTAAACCTATGAAAGAGAACGTGTTACTGGTGTAACCTATGTTCTCTGAATAGGGAACGAATAGAGCTATGACGCAATGGGAACAATATACCACACATGCCAAGCTAAGCGCTGCCATATCTGGCTCAAAGAATACCAGATAACATACATGGCTGGATCAAGTGGATAGAACATGCAAAGCCAGAGCCATGTCGAGATCCAAACTATAGAATGTGACAAAAGTGTGTGGGGAGGACCAACCTGCCGCTACACAAATGTCCTCCAGAAGAGCCCCTCTAGAAAGTGCTTGAGAGGAAGTCACACTTCTGGTAGAATGTGCCCGAATGCTGAGAGGTGAAGATAGACCACACACCTCATATGCCAGCGAAACAGCCACTGTCACCCAATGGGAAATTCTCTGTTTTAATGTGGCAAGCCCACGGCGGCTGACACCGAAACATACCAAGAGCTGTTTGATTTTCTCCAACCACCAGAACGATCTACATAAAACTTGGGCAGAGCAAATTAAGCTTTTTGTCCTCTTCTGAGGTGAAAGGAGGAGAGTGGAAAGAGTGAAGGATAATAACTTGAGAACGAAACGATGTGGACAGAACTTTGGGCACATATTCTGGCCTGGGTCTTAGGGTTACCTTGACCAGACCAGGAGCGAAATCCATACATGTCTCATTAACAGAGAGAGCTTGTAGGTCGCCCACTCGCTTCAAAGAGGTTAAGGCCAACAAAAGGGCAACCTTGAGAGTCAGAATCCGCTCTGGAGCTGACTCCAAGGGCTCAAAGGGAGCCTCCTTTAGCCCCTCCAGGACAACTGAAAGGTCCCAAGAGGGAATACCAGGGTAGCGTGCTGGTCTCAGGCGCCTAACCCCTCACATAAAAGACGAGACTAACCTATGTTTGCCCAGAGGGACTTCATCCAACTCCCTACGAGCAGTAATGGCAGCGACGTAAACCCTAAGGGTGGTAGCTGCTGCTCCAGCGGCAAACGTCTCCTGCAAAAACTCCAGTACTGAACCCACCAGGGAGCTAATTGGGTCCACCGCATGGTTTGAGCACCATGAGTCAAAAACCTTCCACTTCGAGGAGTAGAATCTCGGCAGGAAGATCAGCGCTCAGAGCTAATGGCCCTTGATGGGCCTTACCCACAGCTTCCAAATCTCGGGATGAGGATGCCAAACCCTGTCCAGAAGAAGAACCATCCAGGTCTGGGATGGCCAGAATGGGGCTACAAGCAGGAGACAGACTCCGCTCTCCCTCACCCTGCACAGAACCCGCAGAATCAATTTGATGGGCGTAAATGCATAGAGCTTTAGTCTGGGCCATGGATGCACGAACGCATCTATCCCCAACGGTGCTGGGGAGCTCAGAGAGAACCAGAGCTGGCACTGGGACAACTCTTTCAAAACAAAGAGGTCCACCTCTGCTCTGCCAAACATGTCCCAAATCTGGGATACTGTTTGAGGGTTCAACATCCATTCCCCCGACCTGAGCTTCGGCCTCGACAGAAAATCTGTGGTGAGGTTCAAGATCCCGGGTACATGGACTGCTCTCAGGGACAGGCATTTGTTCTGAGCCCACAGAAGGAGACAAAGCTCATGCCTGTCCAGGGTGAGTGACTGTGAGCCCACTTGGCGATTCACATAAGAGAGGGGAGAAAGTGTTGAAGGGCCAGGGAGACTGCTCTCAGCTTTAGGCAGTTTATGTGCCAAGAGAGAACCTCCCCCTCCCAGACTCCACATGCTGGTCTGCCCTTGAATACCGTGCCCCAGCCGGTCAAAGAGGTGTCCGTCGTAATAATTTGGTGATGGAAAACAGCCCCCATGTTGACCCCTTTCTGGAGGAAGAGAGGGTCCCACCATACTGACGGGAACAACTTTGTGAAAGTCCTCTGCGCCAGAGCGAGGCCGAAGGGAAGGACTTTGTATTGATAAGCCCTTCCCCCAAAGGTGAATCTGAGGAACTTTCTGTGTTGTCGGACAACCTGAATATGGAATCTTTCAGGTCTATCGTAACGAACCAGTCCCCTGCACATATCTGAGATAAAATAGTCTTCAGCGTTAACATCTTGAACTTCCCTTTGTAAAGGGAGAAGTTTGGACGGCGAAGGTCTAGAATGGGTCACAGTCCAACGTCCTTCTTACGACACAACTTACGACAGAACTGAAGCGTGTAACCGGACTGAACTGTGTGGAGGATCCAAGGTGATACTCCTGGCAGAAGTTTACATTCATGAAAGAAATGTGACAGAGGAAGCAGAGTGCTGAGATGCAGTGGACATACCTGAGATAGGTTGTCGAGCTGATCCTTGAGGGGAGGTGTGGTCAACCGGGAAGGAGAGCGCTTGGTGTCCTGATGCGGAGTGGGAAATCTCACGGACTGAGTGAAAAAAGTAGGTCCTAATGACTCCTGGAGAAAACGAATGTGTCTCCATCTAAGCGAACAGTGGATAGCAAGCCGATCGGACATGAGAGGAGAAAGCGGCAAAAGCTTCAGCGGCAAAAGTGACTGGATAAGGAGAGCTGGCGAGAGGTGGGCAGAAATGCTTATGTGGTCTGACCCAACCTCAAACGTAAGGTGGAGCTCTCCTTTTTCTGACCTGAGGGTCAGGAGTGACTTGAAGGAGCCGAAGCGGAGGGTTTGCTGTGCCCCTTTGGATTAATGCGCCTATGAGGTCGTTGGTGAGGAAATGGGTGACTGCGAGCTCCCCAGATTGTGGTGGGTGGGGGATGACCCAGGTCATTCCTCCTACCAGAGAACTCCTTCCTAAGAGAGGGATGCTCTCTGGAATGAGAGGGGGAGGGGTTGGAGGAGTCCCTAGCCCTCGTAGGCATAAACAGCTTGAAAGCAGCCGACTGGGACTTGAAATTTCTCAACTGTGTTGACCACCTCCCCAAACAGTCTGGTAGGAAGACCTTCTCCTTACCACGGATCTCAGTGAGCCTGAGCCACAGGTGGCGCTCTGCCTCCACCACGCCCACCATGGAACGTCTTATGGCACCAGCAGTGTGCTTTGTGGCTTTTAAGGCCGAATCCGTGGCCTTGCGCAGCTCTGTGACCGCTTCTGGTGTCAAGCCGCCACCCTTGTCCATTTTCTTCAAAACAGCCGCCTGGTAGGCTTGGAGGATGGCCATAGTATGAAGGGCCATGCCTGCCTGACCAGCTGCAGTGTAGGACTTCCCGATAAGCGCGAAAGCACGTCGGCAAGCTCGGCGTAGGCCGCAGAAGGCCGCGCTTCCTGGCCGCTAGGCGGGAAAGCGTCATTGATTAAAGCAGGCCCGAAATCATAGTCGGACGCTGCAGTGAAGATGACATTATCTAGCCCGAAAGAAACCGACTTGTGCGCTTCCGGGCTAGGACATAAGTAGTCGTGTGAAAACTCGACCAGCGGAACCCTGCGCACGTGATCAGGAGAGAGAGGGAGAGAAATGGCGATGCCCGTCTGCTTGCACTCCACATCCTCGAGCTCTACATCCGAACCCCAAGTCGCGGATCCCAGGGAAGCCTCCACAGGTTCGGGAGCGCAATGGGGGAAATTTACATTTCACTGCCGGTTGTATATTCTGTATATAACTGTGTATGTGACAAATAAAACTCTTGAAACTTGAAAACGGATGACTCCTTCTCAAAAACCACAAGCCTAGAGTGGAGGGTTTTGAGAAGGAGATTATCGCAGAATTTCCCTCGAATTTTCCTCGCAATAAAGCGAGTGCATGGCGGCAGGCAGTGACGAAACTCCATGAAAATTCACCGCAAGGAGAACAAAGTTCCACTATCCGCAGTCGCTGAAGTGCTGGTGACGAGGGCCAGAAAAACCGAAACCGAAGGGGTAGAAATTACCGCTTCGTGAAGGCAGAGAAATCTGAGGAGCGGATGGCACGCACACCAGTATAATATGACGACGTAAGAGCGTTTGGGCGGCGCCCGCGCCATCAGCCAATGTATTGACGTGATTCTATAAGGGCTTCAGACAATCGGCACACCCAGAGGGCGTTCCCATTGCATCATAGCTACGCAGCGTTGAGTGATGCTATGAAAGAGAACCATTGATGCTTTTGGAAACGCAGCCCAGAACAATGCTCATTAGAACACAAAAACACGTTTTAATTATTTTACAATAAACAAACAGAAATTGTAGCCTATATAGTGCAATTACACTCCTTAAATTTAATGTTACAAGATATTGATCATGTTTTATTCTGTAACTAATGTTAATATAAATCATGTCAGAATAAAAAGGTTGCATTTTATGGGTGCAATGTCCTGTCACTGGCAGTCCCTTATGAAAATGAACCATGGTTTACAGTGACCATAGTTCAACTATTATTTTTACATTTTAATATTTTAGCCATGTATAAACAAAAATATGATCTAATAAGTTGCGATTAAGACATATTGAATGTTAAAATACCTTTCAAATATAATGTTAAGTGGGAATCTTTACCCATTTTATTCTTAGTAATTTTAATAATGTAATACATTTAATAATTAAAAGTTCAGTTTAGAAGTATCGTATCGGTATCGATATTGGTAATACTGGCCTTGAAAGTATATAGCCTATAAAGTGATATCGCCCATCCCTAGATTCGCCTGTATTGTTGTTATCCGAAGCTTGTGAAAAGGATCTGCCCTCTTATGGAAGGGGGGAGGGGAGCAACAGCTCAACTGTGCTCATACCCAAATAGGGGCAAATTTGACAAGCTATAATAAATGATCTGGGGGGTATTTTGACCTGAAACTTCACAGACACATTCTGAGGACTCCAGAGATTTAATCAAATTTATCTTGTGAAAAGGGCATAATAGTAGTAACTGCCAGGGTGTCACAGGCTCACTCAGGTTAATGGCTGGTCCACCGAATCCAGTGAGGCACAAAATTGTTTTTGTTTTGTTTTGTTTTTTTGTGAAAAAAAAAAAAAAAAAAATCATGGATACATGACAGTACTCAACTCAACAAATGAATAAATACTCATTCTGTGTATTTAATAACTTCTTAATAGTTTTATTTTGAGCAGGTATGCTCTTAAGCTTCATCATGTGCTTATTTCCTCTTTGTCAAATTGCTGTTCCTCTTTAGTTAGATGCTTCCACCCTTTTTACCTCATCTATTTTACATCTACATATAGGACCACACATCTTCACTTTCATTTATTGCCTTAACTGTCCCACCTCATGCATCCTCCATATCTACATTTGACAGGTTATAATGGACCAGAACTTCTGTATCAGATTATGCATCTTTTGTGGTAAGATATTTAATTATTTTCTTATCTGTCTTTTCTTTCTTATTGGTTATTTTGTACACAACATCTCTACCTCTATAGCTGTTGATATCCACTCTCTGTAAGCCTTTTTGTGTGGCAAGTCTTAACCCTTTTTGTTCCCTTATGATTGAAAGCAGTGAGTGACAATAAAATTTTAACTATTTTTATGATCTCACCAGATAATGCTTGCTTTACATTCTCTTTATAGTCAAATTTGTTCAAATGTATAGCTGTGTGAAATGCATTAATAATAATCCTGTACACTAATAGATGAATGAATGACAACAACTCATAAATGCACATGACACCTTTTCACATATTTATGTATATGTTTGAAAAATTGCTCTTAAGAGGTAACCGAACAAGCTAAAGATTTTGTCAGGCACAATGACTATATTCACAGTGTAGCAATGAGTTTGAGCAAATGAGCAAAACATTTTATACATTATCTTATTACATAATTGCCTTTAATGGTGCATCACACTGAAATCACCATCAGCTGCTGACATTTTTAAAATAGCACGTATTTTAGCATGGCTGCATGTCAAATTACAGTTTCTAGTTACTAATTCAGTCTTTTTGTATCACTTCTGAAAGCTTTAGTATCTCAGTCGGTGATGGCTTTTAACATAGATCCTGTTACCTGGAAAACTTTCACTGCGCCTTCACCTCCACGGAGTCAAAATGTTGCCTTTGGCTATAAGATCATACAGAAAGATGCAACAAGGTGAGAGCAACACAACCACTGATAATGAAACCAAAAACCCTATATGGTTTGGAAAGTCAGTACTCACCACACTGCACAGGTTTATCCTCCAGTTTTGATCAGCACTTAGGCCTACTTGAGATAATGAGAAACCTGTGGAGAGCAGTTTTATAAGCATAAAGACTCCTTCACTCTGTAGCTTATTATGGCCACGAGAATGGCCAAGAGATTCGTTTACCAACATCAGTTAAACACCACAGTTGGTTTCGTTTATACTTGGCCTGAAATAGATGCTACTACAATAGATGGAGGAAAAAATTTGTTTATTTCAATTGTGTTACTTCTAAACAATAGGCCAGCCCAAAAGTCTCATATGGTGTCTCTTTGAATGCAGTACCCCCTGTTGGCAATTACTGAATTTACAGCAGTATAGATTGAGATGTGCCATGCTTTATGGGCTGTAAACAGAGAAAGTACCAAGAAAAATACAGAACTGTAAATATACAAATAAATCTTTCAACACACACAGTCATAGACATGGACTGTTTAAAATGACAAGTATATAACATTAGGCAGCAGCTATTAGCGCTAAAGTGTAAATAGATTCTATTACTAGAATTACTTTCAATTTTTATTTGACTTTCAATTTTTTATTATGGGAAAATAGAGAAGAGCAAGCTCTGCAAAAGGCGGATTCGAACCCGTGTTGATCACGTCAAAACAATGGTCTTTCAGCCATATGCTTCACTGATTGCACTACTGAAAACATTGAATTACCAGAAGTTTTTAAATGTTGTTTGGCACAGCCAGACATTGTTAGGCGGAGCCAACAAGGCATGCTATTTGCACTTGGTGTGAATAAACACTCTGATAACATTATTCCTACTATGTCTGCAGTATTATTTGTGAAGTACAGTCATGTGAAAAAGAAAGGACACCCTTTAGATTTTATGATTTTACGTATAAGAACATAATAAAAAATCATCTGGTCATTAACAGGTCTTAAAATAAGGTAAATGAAACCTCAGATGAACAACAACAAATGACATTACATGGTGTCATTATTTATTTAATAAAAATAAAGCCAAAATGAAAAAGTCATGGGTGACTTTTCTGAGTACACCCTATGATTCAATTGCTTGTAGAGCCACTTTTAGCACCAATAACTTTTCTGTATGACTCAATCAGTCTCTCGCATCGTTCTGGAAGAATTTTGACCTGCTCTTCTTTACAGTGTTGCTTCAGTTCATTGAAGTTTGTGGGCATTTGTTTATGCACAGCTCTCTTAATGTCCTGCTGCAACATTTCAGTCGAGTTGAGGTCTGGACTTTGACTTGGCTATTGCAGCACCTTGATTCTTTTCTTTTTTAGTCATTCTGTTATAGAGTTGCTGGTGTTCTTGAGATCATTGTCCTGTTGCATGACCCAATAGCTGTTGGACAGATGCCCTCATATTTGACTCTAGAATACTTTGGTATTTGAGACTTTTCTGTCTCATCATACAGTGCAGACGTGTTTTCTCTCTGCTCCCGCTGTGCTCTGGCGCTTTGGTATTTTGTCTTTTTCTTTTTCTCTCTGACCTGCTGCTTGCTGGACTCCTGAAAATACTGAAATGGAATTGATTAACTGGTCAATCAGCGCGATCGACAAGATTTTCTCACTAAGGAAGGGTGCCCCGGGAGAACCCACCTGCCCGGACGGGACCTTTGCTGCAGGGTATGTGATGGATGCATGGAACAACTGGCCTGGAGGCTCTGTGCCTGGAGGCTCTGTCCATGGAGGATGCGGAAGATTTATACATGATTGGATTATTGATGGCGGGGTTCCTATTCTTTGGCTTTGGGATTGCCCTGACCTATCGGAAGATTGGTAAGACAGCTGCAAGCAAATTCACCCAGCCGCTGTCTGTGGAAATTAAAGAATGCTTCGGGGTTGTGTGTGACCGTTTGAAGGAATTAGATCAGAGAGTGATACAGACTGAGGAACTGAACCGTAACAACGCAGTCCGGACTGCGGATACGCAGGGAAGAGTGGGCTCCATCGGGGCTCAGATTGGTGAACTTTTACGGACTGTAACCGGTCTGGCCATGAGGCTGGACGTAATGTCTAGGGAAACTGCACGGACCGGACGCGAGTCATCAAATGGATTAAAAAATTGTATTTGCCTGACCTAATCAACTACCCCACCCGAACCTCACTTGTCCCTATCTCTCGGTTGGGAGGTCAGCCTGACAGCTTGGTCTGCTATCTTTCCCTGTGCACTACCTTATCTCCCTTCAAGGACAAACCATAGAACTGAACTCGAAAACATCTGAAGTTATGGCTAACATTCTCACACAACACAATCTCAGACTCACTCGCACCATACACACCCGATCCCGATCCCAGCCCCCCTCCATCCGTCTGCCTGTCCTTATCTATCTCCTCTCCCACTCCATACAAAAAATCCCATCACGTGACCACGTGTACTGTGTTATGTTATGTTTTGTTGTGTTTGCTATGTAATGCTTGCTAAACTGCATTCTTGTATTTCTGAAGAGCATGTGGCGGCGCCTGAAATGGCTGCGGTCCGGAGGCTTGCTCCAAACTTCATTTCATTATACTGTACTTGTACATGTGTAATGACAAATAAACGTGAAACTTGAAACTTGAACTTGTATGCAGAGTTCATGGTCGAGGTCCTGGCTGCCATACAAGCTAAAAATCATCACCCCTCCATCAGCGTGATGGACAGTTAGTATGAGGTGTTTATACTGATAAGATATCTTTCTAGATAACATTCAATGTTATACCTTTTCACGAGTTCACACTTACAAATAAGTCAGATAGAATAAATGGTATGCATATTTGGCGTGCTGTCTGAGGAGAGGGCCCCAAGCTCGGTATTTGGCCCAAACCCAGAGTACTCCCCCCATATCTCTGGTTTAGGAAAGTACCAGGTGAGTGTGAGGAAGACGGGGTGGTGGAGGGATGCTGCAAAACTTATCGAGGAAAATTGGTGAGTTGACTGGGTATTTATATAATCCTCCACCTGTGCTGATTTGTAGATATGTTGATTACTGATTGCTGACAGCTGGTTGGAATGACATGATGATTATGCCGCATTCCAGGCAACCCGTAACCTGTGTTTTTCCAAACTTCTACCCATGAAAGTGCACTGGAATGGCAGTCAAACCCGTGACTTCCCACTCGTGAACTCGTACTAGATCGATGTACTCCCAGTTACGAGCTCTGATGTCACATAGCTGCACAACAACAATGGCAGCCCCTACGGATGCGGTGTTTATGGAAGTCGAACACTGTATTTTATAAATAACGTAAAATAAAATGTATAACAGCATAACGCAAATAAGCAAGGAGTAAGTGCCTTTGGTGATAGAAATGATTGTAAATGAGCATAAGCCCCGTACGGTCTGCCATGCTTTGTTTACCTTCAACTACCGCAATCCTTTGCGCTCAGGCAGTTTGGCGTGACTTTGCCTGGAATGCTACAAAGTTGTGAGTCGTGGTTTGAAGTCGTGACTTACGGGCTGAAAAACCTGCCTGGAATGCAGCATTAGATAGATCATTTGAACATGCTCCTCCCGAACTTTGTTAATGAAACATAATTTCGTTTTCATCAAACATGGTGCTGTACATTATGGCCAAACACCTCCACTTTGGTCTTATCTGTCTCATCTGTCCAAAGGACATTGTTCCAAAAGTCTTACGGTTTGTTAAGATGCAACTTTGCAAACCTAATCTGTGCTGGCTTGTTCTTTTTAGAGAGAAGAGGCTTTCTCCTGGCAAACCTTGCCATACTTGTCCCATTTTTTATACTGCCATGAACTTTAACATTTAACCTGTTAACTGAGGCCTGTAGAGTGTAGATTTCTTGATCTTGGGGTGAATATGATGGGACGTCCACTCATGGAAAGATTGGCAACTATCTTGAATATTCCACTTGTGAATAATCTTCCTTACTGTAGAATAATGGACTTCAGATTGCCTTATAACCCTTCTCAGATTGATGGCAGCAACAATTGCTTCTCTAATGTCTTTCCTCCTTGGCTTTGTGTTAACACACACCTGAAAGCTCCAGACCAGCAAACTGCAAAAACTTCTGCTTTTTGAGGTGATCACACTTGCTGATGATATATTAATCAAAGACATTTGATTAGCAGTACCTGACTGCAGTGGTGGAGCCAGAGGGGTGTCCAGGGTGGCACTGGCTCTGCTAACCCAAAATTTAGCTCGCTACTTTCATTTCACCTCCTTTTGAAAAAAGCATTTTTTTTTTGGACGGCGGCACGGCACAATGTTCACGTATTAACGTTGAATATTAAGAAATATTAACGTTAGTTGGTAAACAGATGATTAATAATAAAGGGGGCCGCGCATAAGCGCAGAATTGTTCAAAATCCTATCGCACCATTCACATTGTTTTCCATTAAATTACACAATTTGTCTCAAAACGTTGTTAATGTATAATGACTTCACCCTAGGCTGGATAAGTGTTTTTAGACATTTTTCAGTATTTTTCTTTCAGTGTAAAGTCTGTGCTTTACACAAGATATAATATAGATTGCCCTTTCTGTTTCCATTGTGCAGTTCTTAAAGCAAAACACATCGACGCCACTTTTTTCATTCTTGAAGTGAACCTGTTTGCCTGTATGGTGATTAGATTCACTGTTTTGCATTGCCCCCTTGAACATGAGAATGCAATGCGTCTGGTGCGCGGCATATGACGCGTCATCAATAGCACGAACACAATAAGCATAAAGGTATGCCAAAAATAGCAACTATCATAGTAAACACAGTCAGCTATTGGATTGGCTATTGGATTCAATATTGTGCATTTGGTCTTAAAGTGACCGCAGCCTATAGCATCCTGCCGTCTGTCATTAAAATTAATCAAAGGACAAAAATCCCCCACTGATCTTGACTGAATAACTTTCGTATATAGTTTTAACATGCATTAATCTATATTTAATTTACAACCCGAATTCCGGAAATGTTGGGAATGTTTTTTCAATTTAAATAAAATGAAAACTAAAAGACTTTCAAATCATACGAGCCAATATTTTATTCACAATAGAACATACACTCACCTAAAGGATTATTAGGAACACCTGTTCAATTTCTCATTAATGCAATTATCTAACCAATCACATGGCAGTTGCTTCAATGCATTTAGGGGTGTTATCCTGGTCAAGACAATCTCCTGAACTCCAAACTGGCATGGTTGTTGGTGCCAGACGGGCCAGTCTGAGTATTTCACAATCTGCTCAGTTACTGGGATTTTCACGCACAACCATTTCTAGGGTTTACAAAGAATGGTGTGAAAAGGGAAAAACATCCAGTATGCGGCAGTCCTGTGGGCGAAAATGCCTTGTTGATGCTAGAGGTCAGAGGAGAATGGGCCGACTGATTCAAGCTGATAGAAGAGCAACTTTGACCGAAATAACCACTCATTACAACCGAGGTATGCAGCAAATCATTTGTGAAGCCACAACACACACAACCGTGAGGTGGATGGGCTACAACAGCAGAAGACCCCACCGGGTACCAATCATCTTCATTACAAATAGGAAAAAGAGGCTACAATTTGCACAAGCCCAACAAAATTGGACAGTTGAAGACTGGAAAAATGTTGCCTGGTCTGATGAGTCTCGATTTCTGTTGAGACATTCAGATGGAGAGTCAGAATTTGGCGTAAACAGAATAAGAACATGGATCCATCATGCCTTGTTACCACTGTGCAGGCTGGTGGTGGTGGTGTAATGGTGTGGGGGATGTTTTCTTGGCACACTTTAGGCCCCTTAGTGCCAATTGGGCATCGTTTAAATGCCACGGCCTACCTGAGCATTGTTTCTGACCATGTCCATCCCTTTATGACCACCATGTACCCATTCTCTGATGGCTACTTCCAGCAGGATAATGCACCATGTCACAAAGGTTGAATCATTTCAAACTGGTTTCTTGAACATGACAATGAGTTCACTGTACTAAAATGGCCCCCACAGTCACCAGATCTCAACCTAATAGAGCATCTTTGGGATGTGGTGAAATGGGAGCTTCGTGCCCTGGATGTGCATCCCACAAATCTCCATCAACTGCAAGATGCTATCCTATCAATATGGGCCAACATTTCTAAAGAATGCTTTCAGCACCTTGTTGAATCAATGCCACATAGAATTAAGGCAGTTCTGAAGGCGAAAGGGGGTCAAACACAGTATGGTGTTCCTAATAATCCTTTAGGTGAGTGTAGATAACAAAAATGTTTAAACAGAGAAATTTTACACTTTTATCCACTATTTGAGCTCATTCCAAACTTGATGCCTGCTACAGGTCTCATAAAAGTTGGGACGGGGGCATGTATAGCATCTCTTCTTTTTTTCAAAACAGTTTGGAGAAGTCTGGCATCAAGGTTATGAGTTTCTGGAGTGTTGGTGTTGGAATTTGGTCCCATTCTTGCCTGATATAGGTTTCCAGCTACTGAAGAGTATGTGGTCGTCTTTGATGTATTTTTTTTTTAATTATGTACCAAATGTTCTCTATAGGTGAAAGATCAGGCCAGTTCAGCACCCGGACTCTTCTACTATGAAGCCATGCTGTTGTAATAGCTGCAGTATGTGGTTTTGCATTGTTCTGCTGAAATACACAAGGCCTTCCCTGAAATAGACATCGTCTGGAGGGGAGCATATGTTGCTCTAAAACCTTTATATACCTTTTAGCATTCATAGTGCCTTCCAAAACATGCAAGCTGCCCATACCGTATGCACTTATGCACCCCCATACCATCAGAGATGCTGGCTTTTGAACTGAACGCTGATAACACGCTGGAAGGTCTTCCTCCTCTTTAGCCCGGAGGATTTAGCCAATTATTTCCTACAAGAATGTCAAATTTGGACTCGTCTGACCATTGAACACTTTTCCACTTTGAAATAGTCATTAATTTTAAATGAGTCTTGACCCACAGGACACGACAGCGCTTCTGGACCATGTTCACATATGGCTTCCTTTTTGCATGATAGCGCTTTAGTTGGCATCTGCAGATGATACGGAGGATTGTGTTTACCGACAGTGGTTTCTGGAAATATTCCTGGGCCCATTTAGTAATGTCATTGACACAATCAGGGCAATGAGTGATGCAGTGTCATCTGAGGGCCCAAAGACCACGGGCATCTAATAAAGGTCTTCGGCCTTGTCCCTTACACACAGAGATTTCTCCAGTTTCTCTGAATCGTTTGATGATATTATGCACTGATGATGAGATTTGCAAAGCCTTTGCAATTTGACGTTGATGAACATTGTTTTTAAAGTATTCCACAATCTTTTTACGCACTGTTTCACAGATTCACAGCCTCTGCCCATCTTTGCTTCTGAGAGACTCTGCCGATCTAAGACATACAGTGGGTACGGAAACTATTCAGACCCCCTTACATTTTTCACTCTTTGTTATATTGCAGCCATTTGCTAAAATAATTTTTTTTCTCATTAATGTACACACAGCAACCCATATTGACAGAAAAAACACAGAATTGTTGACATTTTTGCAGATTTATTAAAAAAGAAAAACTGAAATATCACACGGTCCTAAGTATTTCTGATCATCCTTGAGATGGTTCTACACCTTCATTTGAGTCCAGCTGTGTTTGATTATACTGATTGGACTTGATTAGGAAAGCCACACACCTGTCTATATAAGACCTTACAGCTCACAGTGCATGTCAGAGCAAATGAGAATCATGAGGTCAAAGGAACTGCCTGAAGAGCTCAGAGACAGAATTGTGGTGAGGCACAGATCTGGCCATGGTTACAAAAAAATTTCTGCTGCACTTAAGGTTCCTAAGAGCACAGTGGCCTCCATAATACTTAAATGGAAGACGTTTGGGATGACCAGAACCCTTCCTAGAGCTGGCCGTCCGGCCAAACTGAGCTATCGGGGGAGAAGAGCCTTGGTGAGAGAGGTAAAGAAGAACCCAAAGATCACTGTGGTTGAGCTCCAGAAATGCAGTCGGGAGATGGGAGAAAGTTGTAGAAAGTCAACCATCACTGCAGCCCTCCACCAGTCAGGGAAATAAGATTCTCTTGTCTGATGAGACCAAGATAGAACTTTTTGGCTCATCACATGTCCAATACAGTCCCAACAGTGAAGCATGGTGGTGGCAGCATCATGCTGTGGGGGTGTTTTTCAGCTGCAGGGACAGGACGACTGGTTGCAATCGATGAGAAAGATGAATGCGGCCAAGTACAGGGATATCCTGGATGAAAACCTTCTCCAGAGTGCTCAAGACCTCAGACTGGGCCAAAGGTTCACCTTCCAACAAGATAATGACCCTATGCACACAGCTAAAATAACGAAGGAGTGGCTTCACAACAACTCCGTGACTGTTCTTGAATGGCCCAGCCAGAGCCCTGACTTAAACCCAATTGAGCATTTCTGGAGAGACGAAAATGGCTGTCCACCAACATTTGCCATCCAACCTGACAGAACTGGAGAGGATCTGCAAGGAGGAATGGCAGAGGATCCCCAAATCCAGGTGTGAAAAACTTGTTGCATCTTTCCCAAAAAGACTCATGGCTGTATTAGATCAAAAGGGTGCTTCTACTAAATACTGAGCAAAGGGTCTGAATATTTACCATGTGATATTTCAGTTTTTCTTTTTTAATAAATCAACAATTCTGTGTTTTTCTGTCAATATGGGGTGCTGTGTGTACATTAATGAGAAAAAAAAAATGAAAAAATGAACTTGATTTTAGCAAATGGCTACAATATAACAAAGAGTGAAAAATTGAAGGGGGTCTGAATACTTTCTGTACCCACTATATCTTTTATAGCTAATCATGTTACAGACCTGATATCAATTCATTTGTTGGTAGATGTTCTCCCAGCTGAATAAAATTTGTTTTTGCTTTTTCAGCCATTTGTTGCTCCTGTGCCAACTTTTATGAGACCTGTAGCAGGCATCACATTTTAAATGCTCAATTAGTGGATACAAGTGTAACATTTCTACATTTAAACATTTGATGTGTTATCTATGTTCTATTGTGAATAAAATATTGGCTCATGTGATCTGAAATTCTTTTAGTTGTCATTTTATTTAAAAAAAAAAAAAAAAAAAAAAAAAAACGTCCCAACTTTTCCGGAATTTGGCTTGTATACAGTGAAGATTATGCAATATTATTTTACGTTTGATTCAGTTGTACCTGAATTACTGTTAGACCTGAAACTTAATTCTTAGCAATGTTCTTACTTCATTGCTGACTGTTCACTTGTATTCAATAATGTTTTAAATTTATATTATTAGGCTTATATTAGTAGTTTTGCTGTGGAATATCAACTGAGAATTGTGAAATTTTACTGGTATCTACAATTTTGGTAGCTTATTTATTAGAATAAAATGTTACATCGGTTAAAACAATGAAAAGAAATAAGCATTACACATAATCACGTCTATGGACCCCCTAAAGTAGCCTTGGCCTGCACCCCATGTATAAAAGTCTGCCACTTCCTGACCGTTACTTACCCTCTTAATTCATATGCTAACAGTAAGAGTGTACTTAGTTTATCACCCATGGCTTTTCCATTTTAGTTTTTGCTAAATAAATAATGACACGGTGTGATAGTTCTTCTGAGGTTGTATTTACCTAATTTTAAGACCTACCAAGGACCAGATGATTTTTATTATGTTCTGATACATAAAACCATAGAATGCAATAGGGCGCCCTTTCTTTTTCACATTTACTGCAAGCATGGGATATTCATATGACCTACTATATTTGCCAAAATAAAATGACCAGAATCAGTAAGTTTACGGACATTTCCTTATTAGCCTAAACCACAACGCAATGCAGTGCAATGCATAATTCAGATTTAAATTATGAGTAAAACACTTGTGAAAAATCAATACAGAAAATGTCTTTATATTAACACAGTACATTGGATCCTATTTTTACGCACCTTTCCTGGTGTGTGCAGTATACAAAAACATTAGCTTGTAATGTTTTTGTCTAGCTGTGTCTGGCTGTATTAATCCTGCACTGTACTATTTTTGTGATTGTTTTATTTTTTGTTATGCATATAAATAACATAACCACAACGCCACTGAATTCACTCCCATATGGAAATTATACTGTAGTATACATGTACATTCCTTTATGGGAACTTTTATAAAATTGTCCATTAAATTAATGATCTCATTTCTGTATTCTTACCTTTTTTTCTGAAAGTCTGATCGTGAGTGATCCTTTAATTCAAATCAGCCCAGATCAAAGAGGATTGATTTATGACTGTTCTGTTGCACAAGGAACCTGCTCATCACTGAAGATTAATGGTATTTGGGGGTTTGTACTACACTTCTCATTAAAATATTATAATCCACTTTCCAAGTAAAGTACAGTAGGCTCAAGGGTAATATTTTTATATAAGAGTTGTTTTCTTTATCAACTAATGAGCAGAGGTTCTTAACTTTCAGAAAATTAGGTTATATGAGCTGTTTTTTTATTTCCTATTACCAGATTACCAAAACTTAGCACATGCAGTTTAAAACTCTGATCTGTATTTTCTGATAAACATTAAATATGCATTCCAAATTCAAAGCAGTTCAATTGTACACAAAAAAAAAAATTGTGTTGGATTTACATGATTTAATTGTGTACATCAGTCACACATAAATCAATTAAGTTAAACAAACATAATCTGTTCATGTAACTTCAACATCATGGAATGAATACATTTTAAGTGACCCAATTAAGTAGTCTCAAAGTGAATTTTATATGGATCTCTGACATGATTCGGGCATTTAATTTAATACATTCATTCATCCACTTCAATTTCATATATTTTAATGTTACACAACTGAATTATAATACTGCACTAGCTAGTTGACTTTTAGCTAGCAGAGCACACATTAACATCTTAAATGCTAAGCATTAAACGCTCCTTCAACAAAGATGTTATGACATTAGTTGTATTAGTCCACAGCCTAAGCAAATGCTCCACTCTTCTCCACAATGGTAGCCCACTGTAATTTAAATTGTTCTAATAATTCCAACATAATTGAATATTAAACTATCAAACACAATCAAGTCTCCCCCTTTCTCATCTTGCTCAAAAATACATAACATAAGACTTTTACATATAAAATAACATTTACTCTCTCTTGATTTAGGCATATGCAAAGCATGCTGGGAACTAACAAGCCCTGCCCAGTTTCAGTTAATTCAACACAATTCATTCATGTCATCTCAACACAAACGGATTAAGTAAACTTCAATTTGACTTATATTTAAGTGGATTGAACACAATCAAATTAAGTTGCTACACAAAATGTATAGCAGTTGTGTTGCTCTAGCTCATTTTAATTAAGCAATTTGAACAAGCAGTAAAAATCTTTTTTTTTTCAGTGTAATTGTGTTTATATATATTTATGAAAATGAACAAACTGTCTGTGTGTTAATGAAGTGCCCTCAGAAGCTGTCAACATGTCGCTTGGCCTTTCCATGGTTCAAAATCAACAGTCTTCAAAGCTGGCGGTAAGTGGTTCAGAACACCGTTGAGATCAGTTACAGATAAAGTACAAATTATAACTATTCCACATGCAAATCACTGAGAACACAAACTCTCATGGAAATGTGTATCTATTTTATGTTTTGGGAAATTGGTGGCTTATTCAGCTGAATTTGTACGGCCTCTTTTGCATGTTTTCTGCTTATGCTTATGCCACTGACAGGTTTAGGGGTGGACCTTTGAGAAGACATGATGTTTTGTGCTCAATATTTAACAAATTGCAATGCTTGGGATTGGGAGGACAAGGAAAACAACCTTATTTTGTGTGTAATAAAAATAGTGCATTTTAGTTCATATACTTTATTTTTTGACCAGAAAAGTGGTTGGTATCGTGGTCTATAATTAGCATTTGATTTAGTATTCCATTTAACTAAAGTGAAATCCATGTTTAAATTCCATCTCATTCAGATTTGTGGTCCAACCATTCCAAAGAAATGTGTATCAGTTACCACCTACAATGGCATGTGCATTATCGGAGAAAACAATGTGTTTCAAACGGCAATACCGAGCTCTCTGAGAGGTAAATATAATGATCAAGGTTTTTTTTTTTTCAGTCAAAGAGTATGACGTAACTTTACTACAGTTTTAACTAGGCCTACATACACTCTTCTTTTCTTCATTTACAGACTGTCCTGGTCAGATTGACATAGCTTTTCTGTTAGATGGATCTGGGAGTGTGGGGACTAGCAATTTTGTAACGATGAAGAATTTTGTGACAAACATGATCAAGCGCTTTACTGACCGGGATGCACAGGTAGGAATAGCCCTCAATATCACTTCAGTGATTTTTGATACTGTCTGCAGCCAATGTTTTTAGATGCATAAAATTAATATATGACCTGAATTTGTCTTTCCATGTGTAATTATTTTAGAAAAAAAATATATAACTGAATGCCATTATTGTTATATGTCTGTTGTTTTCATTGTGTTTTTGGTTAAAGTTTCTTTGACCAAGTTTTCCCCAGTCTGTCTACATTAATGCTAACCTGGTTTATGTGCTGTCAATGCTAGTTTCCTGAGTTTGTTATTAAAGTTCCTGTTTCCAGTTCTTCCTCTTCTTTGTGAGTTTTCAGCACAATGTTACGTAACAATTATAGAGCACATCATGAGACCGTATCTGTTGTTGGTTTACAGTTTGCCATTGCACAGTATAGCTTTCAATGTGATATTCACTACAATTTCAATCAACTCAAAGACAGCACATGGGAATATAAGGTGACAAATATACCATACTTTGGAGGTGCCACTTACACTGCAGCAGCCATCAGAAAACTTGTGTAAGACTTATAACTATATAAATCTGAATCATTGTATTTGGGTGGCCCATTTCATATATTATAATGCTTATAGTATGTGCAGTTTAGAAGTTAAAAATGTAGCACAGGAGATGTTATTTTATATTATTTGTACAATTTCTGGGGAAATGAAGAGAAAAATAGAAACCACAATACTGTATTGCTATGAAGTTGTTAAGGTTTTTTGAGTAGTTAATATTGCTATACAGTATTAGGGTATTTATGTGGGTTACATGATCTTCTAAATTTCTTTTCAAATACTAGGGATGAGCTATTTACACCATATGGAGGGTCAAGGCCGTCAGCAAAAAAAATCTTGCTTGTTATTACTGATGGAGCGTCACATGACAGGGGTTTATTGAAAGACGTAGCATCAAAGGCAGAGACAAAGGGCATAACACGATTTGCGATCGGGGTAGGCTATTTCTTCACATTATGTTGGGTTCTTCACATTGCGTTGTTTAAATCTTTTATTTAGACCATTAAATGTTTAGTCAAATTCTTAAATGTTGCAAAAAAATGTTAAACCTAAAATTTGTTGTTAATTTTATGTGGCCATTTCTGAACTGCTAACTTTCTCATTTACTTATAGCTTAGAAGTAACAAATGCATTGGAGTGTGTGTGTGTGTGTGTGTGTGTGTGTGTGTGTGTGTGTGTGTGCGTGCACATATGTATTTCTACATCCATTTACTACTCTATGATTTGTAACATCATTTATTTTTAAGGAAACATTATATTTGTCCCTAGGTTGGCAATGCTTTTAATGATTACTATGCAAAAGAGGAGTTGAATACAATTGCTACTGATCCAGATATTGATCACGTGTTCAAAGTGACAGACTTTAATGCACTGAATAATATTCTTCAAAAGCTGGAAGAAAACATTATTGCCATTGAAGGTACCTCAAAAAAGAAAATAATGATTGTGTATATTTTTATATATATATATATATATATATATATATATATATATATATATATATATATATATATATAAACACTGTTCAGGCATAACATTATGACCACCTTCCTAATATTGTTTTGCTCCCCCTTTTGCTGCCAAAACAGCCCTGACCCGTCGAGGCATGGATTCCACTAGACCCCTGAAGATGTGCTGTGGTATCTGACACCAAGATGTTAGCAGCAGATCCTTTAAGTCCTGTAAGTTGCGAGGTGGTGCCTCCATGGATCAGACTTGTTTGTTCAGCACATCCCACAGATGCTCGATTGGATTGCGATCTAGGGAATGTGGAGGCTAAGTCAACACCTCAAACTCGTTGTTGTGCTCCTCAAACCATTCCTGAACCATTTGTGCTTTGTGGCAGGGATGTATTATCCTGCTGAGAGCCACAGCCACCAGGGAATACCGTTTCCATGAAAGGGTGTACATGGTCTGCAACAATGCTTAGGTAGGTGGTATGTGTCAAAGTAACATCCACATGAATGGCAAGGTTTCCCAGCAGAACATTGCCCAAGGCATCACACTGCCTCCGCCGGCTTGCCTTCTTCCCATAGTGCATCCTGATGCCATGTGTTCTGCAGGTAAGCCACGCACACGCACCCAGCCATCCACATGATCAGACCAGGCCATCTTCTTCCATTGCTGCCTGGTCCAGTTCTGATGCTTACGTGCCCACTGTTGGAGCTTTCAGTGGTGGACAAGGGTCAGCATGGGCACCCTGACTGGTCTACGGCTATGCAGCCCCATACACATCAAACTGCGTTGCACTGTGTATTCTGACACCCTTCTATCAGAACCAACATTACCTTCTTGAGCAATTTGAGCTCCAGTAGCTCGTCTGTTTGATCGGACCACACGGGACAGCCTTCGCTCCCCATCATCAATGAGCCTTGGCCGCCCATGACCCTGTTGCCGGTTCACCACTGTTCCTTCCTTGGAGCACTTTTGATAGATCCTGACCACTGCAGACCGGGAACACCCCACAAGAGCTGCAGTTCTGGAGATGCTCTGACCCAGTCGTCTAGCCATCACAATCTGGCCCTTGTCAAACTCGCTCAAATCCTTACGCTTGCCCATTTTTCCTGCATGTTCACTGCTGTCTAATATATCCCACACCTACTAACAGGTGCCATGATGAAAAGATAATCATTGTGATTTACTTCACCTCATAATGTTATGCCTGATTGATATATGAATTGATTTGATTGAATTGTTTTGATTAAATTGATTTTTCCTAAAATCTTTAAATGAATTTGATTCAATGATTTATTTTAGTAACTTCTGTTGATTTGTTGCAGGAACCCAGACTTCAGGTGATTCCTCCAGAATGGAGTTTGCACAGGATGGATTCAGCGCCGCTTTTGCACCATCTGTAAATAAATATACAGATTTACCAAATCCTTAACATTAAACTCTTCAGACCAAGTAAATGATCATAGTATGGTTATACTGCTAAATTTTATATTGAACTTATATTTATAATAAACTTTAAATACCATGTATTAACCTATAGTCAACATTGTACATCTTCTTTTTGTAATGGTCGCAAATTGTTCGTCATTATATAAAGTGAGGGGTATGGGGTCTCTTGAGATGTTCTCTGTGTATCCAAATCCAGTACAGTTGAGTTTTGTTTTGCTTTTTTGTTTAGGGAAGTGTGTTAGTGAGTGCTGTGGGAGCTTTCCAGTGGAAAGGTGGATATCAGGAATATTTTCCAGACTACTCCTTTCTAACAGGCACTGAGCATGAGAGCTATATAGGTGAGCTTTTTTGAAACACTCAAACATAGAAGATGTGAATTTAGAGTAATTTTCTTCTGTTCAGCAAATACAACTCAGAATATACATATTATTGAACTATTGCCTTTTATCTGAAGGTTATTCGATGGCTATTGCAACAATGACATGGACCAGCTTTGCTATTCTAGGAGCCCCGAGATACAAGCATAAAGGACAAGTCTTTGTATCACAACTCAGATCCAATCAATTTAAACTACTACTGGACTCTCCCAAGGTTTTTCACTTACATTTTTTTTTTGGTGTCAAAACCATGCGTAAAAACAATATCATTAGCTATGTTTCCATCCAAAGTTGCGAATTTGACCGATAAACCGCTAAAATTGGAATGTCACATAAAACATTTGAAAATAAAGCAGCATTTCCATCCCATGTGTTTAAGAGAACAAAATCATAATTTCCTGGGAAATTAGCACAAAGTATCTGTAATAAAAATGGAAGTTGCTACTATCGGGGAAACCACTGTGGTGCTTTTTTTTTTTTATATATATCATAAAGGATTTGCATCTCAGAGTGTACAGACAACATGCAATAACACGGTCATGGTGCTGGTGTTTGGGAACGCAATCGTGTGAGACTCTTTTGGGAAGTTATTATACCAAGTCATTCTGATGACAGACTTTCATGCAATATCCCAAAATGTGCATACAAATATTTTCACTATACAATAACTGTGGGATACGTAAGATATTGCTGTGGTGCTAAAGTAAAATCAACTCTCTACGAATGACAATAGGCACTTACTGTACTATACAGTCTTTGCTTGAAAATGACTAGCATTTTACTGTTTAAAGACTGTTTAAAGACTGTTTAAGTACAGGACCTGTTGAAAATGATTTGATGTGTAATTACAAGTATTAGCATGTACAAATCCATAACCGGCTGATGTTAATATTGTGCTTTGGACTATTCATAAAGTTTAGGCAAAGGTGATGAAATTACAATGTACAATTTACCGTTATGCATTTGACTAAAGTTTTTATCAAATTGGACAAATAGTGAAACTAAAGAAAAAAATGCATATTTTTGTCAACCCTGAAGAGTTTAATGTTTAGAATTTGATACATTTGTGTATTTATATACATATAATATGAAAACTGTGTTCCTGCAGCAGAGTAAATTGTATCCTAAAGGTAAAAATACATTTACTAGAAAATGCAATTTGGCAAATTACAGTAAAAGCCAAATGAACACCATCTTAGCTGGAGGAGGACTAGTCATACACCAACCAGTTCACTGGTAGTGCAAAAGCAAACTCATTAATCAAAATTTAATTAAACTTGTGTAGTAACATTTGTAGTTATTTGAAGAAACAAAGCTAATAATTAATATGTAAATATTTTGCTACAGCTTCCAGGATCTTTAGGGATGGTGCAGTTGTTCGTGGCAGCACTGAGAGTTGTAGTCTGGTATCTCAGCTATACATATACAAATATATACAACCGACTGTTGAAGAAGTTACAACAAGAAGGCTCAAAACACAATGTAGAGTAGCATGTTAGTATCGGTAGGGAGTACAGATTATTTTAATGTTCAAACTTCTTTTTTTCTCAGTCTCAGATTGGCTCATATTTTGGAGCTGAGGTGTGTGTGGTGGATTTGAACAGGGACTCCAATACAGACCTACTTTTGGTATCGGCACCAACATACATAGAGTCTGACCAGGAGGGTAAAGTGTTTGTTTACATCATGCGTCAGGTCAGTGATTTATTGGAGATTTAATTAAAAATTGCAATTTTTAAAAAGAGTTAATCAGGTAAGAGTGAATAAATGTACATTTGTGTCTGTTTAACCCCGTCTCTCCTCTCTCTGTTATATCTTCATAGGCAAACTTCATTTTTTCGGATACACTGGTGGGAATGGCAGGTCAGAGGGGTCGGTTTGGCTCTTCTCTGGCCAGTCCAGCAGATCTGAATGGTGATGGTTTCATGGATGTGCTGATTGGAGCTCCTTTAGAGGAGGATGGACAGGGCAGCATCTACATCTTCAATGGGATAGATGGAGGGATCATTTCAAAATACTCACAGGTGAAAAAGACGTGGGTTGGTGGCAATTTAAAGGGATAATTCACATAAAAATAATGATGTCATAATTTATTCACCCTCGTGGTTCACCTTACTTGCATTACTTTTCCTTGATTCACTTCTCTAATATTCTAATATTTTCATTATCTCTTTCATTCCCTCTTGAATGAAACAGAGGATTGCTGGATCATCTGTGCGAGCAGGTTTGCGGTTCTTTGGGATTTCATTGAGTCAGTCTTCTCCAGACCAGAGTCGAGACAGCCTTCCTGACATTGCTGTTGGGTCCATGGGAGCAGTTCTGCTTCTCAGGTCTGTTTTCTTCTATAAAGAACTAAAACTATATACAAATACAGTGTTTCAGCCATAATCATTCATATGTGTTATATGTGGATCATTCAGGTCCAGACCCATCATGCTCTTGGAAACCAAAGTAACTTACAACCCAACCAAAATACCAACCGGTGACCAAACAGATTGCACAAAGCCACTGCAAAACACCCTGACTGTGTGCTTCACCATGAGCCAATACCAACATCACATAACAGGTTTATTCATAATATAATTACATAATATTTAGTGTTCTTACATCACATATGTTCATATATTCAGCTCTGGGTTTGTAGTATTCTGGTGTGCTCTTGAAATCCGGTATTGTTTTATTGCTAATATTTTTGGGCATTTATGATCAAACACTTGTTAGGTTTGGCTGCAAATATTAATTACACCATAATGCTGGATGCCAAGCGACAGAAATATCGAGCAAACTTCTCACCCAAAAACCGGCTCCTCAGTGATGTGATGAACATTGAATTGCAAGAAGTATGCAAAAGTCATCTTTTTTTTATAGAGGTAAGCATTAAATGCCATTTTTGTTTTGCATTTATGAGTAGATTTTCAGTGAATCTGAAATTTGGGACTAAATGGTAATTCCTGTTTCTTATACTTAAAAACCAGGCATTCAAACTTCATTAATTATCTTTGTTTCATACATTTTTGTTGTAATGTAACATTTATGTGCTTGCATTAAAAAAGTGTAGTTACAAAGGATTCAAAATAAAACACAACACAAACTATTAATTATAACTTGATTATAACATATAATAATTATTATAAAATTATAAAATTAACAGGATATGTAACCTGATGGAAATAAAGAGCCGGTGATCTATATATTGTCTACTTAACTGTGATAAAATGTTAAGTTTAATATTATATTCAACATTTTAAGAACGTCTCGGTTACGTATGTAACCCTCGTTCCCTGAAGGAGGGAACGGAGACGCCACGTCGGAGTACCGACGAATAGGAATCTCGCTCGCGAGAGCCAATCTACTTCGAGTGTAACTAAAACGAGCCAATGCACATTGGCATGCAATGATTGCACCAGGTGCTCATGCCACGCTGTGCGGGTATAAATGAGACACAGGTGATTGCATCAAATTAGCCTTTTGCTGAGGAGCCGAGTAGGTAGGCAGGCACCCCAGCAGGGTACAGAGGACATGGCGATGGGACGTGGCGTCTCCGTTCCTCCTTCAGGGGAGCGAGGGTTACATACGTAACCGAGACGTTCCCATTCAGTCGGTCACTCTCGACGCCACGTCGGAGTACCGACGAATAGGAATCCCTACCAAAGTGCCATGGCCTCTGCCCCCTTCCAGTGCCCAGTGTGAGCCACCTGAGCTCTCTTACCTGATGAGACGGGGCTCACACCAGGAAGTCCATCACTGCTGTTCCGCATGACCCTGTTCAGTGATTATTGGATGACACTGGGAAAGCGTGCCCAGAAAGGGGCCGCTGCGGAGCCCACATCGTACCCCGGAGGAGTTATGTGGAGTACAAAGCTGAGCCGTAGCCCGCAAGGGAGGAGGGGGCTCAGTCCCGGTGACGGGAAGGCTCTCCCAAGGGAAAGACACGGGCTTCCCGTAGGAGCGACCGTGGAAGAAATATGGGATCCCCCGCAGGGTCACTCATATAAGCCCAGCCCATTACCGGTTCTCAAGGATTCAGCGGCAAGGGCCTGATGCCCGACGTTCCACGACGTCCGGCACCGAGGGAGATGGAGGACTCACAGAGTTTGCTTCTGGAGAATAAGAGCGCGGAGCGCAGCAAGCCGACAAGAGCCGGGGCCTCTCAGTGCTTCTACCCGTTTGAGGTGAGAACACAGGAGGAGACCGGCTCTACACGTAGGCTATAGAATCTAGCGAACGTGTTGGGTGTCGCCCAGCCCGCAGCTCTACAGATGTCTGACAGCGAGGCGCCACGTGCCAGCGCCCAGGAGGATGCAACACTTCTAGTAGAGTGTGCTCGCACCCCGAGCGGACAGGGCACACCTTGTGCTTGGTAAGCCAAGGTGATGGCATCCACTATCCAGTGGGCCATCCTCTGCTTGAAGACAGCCTTTCCCTTCTGCTGGCCTCCGTGACAGACAAAGAGCTGATCTGAGGTTCTGAAGCTTTGAGTTCTATCCCCGTAGTAGGAAAAAGTGTAGTTACAAAGGATTCAAAATAAAAACACAACACAAACTATTAATTATAACTTGATTATAACATATAATAATTATTATAAAATTATAAAATTAACAGGATATGTAACCTGATGGAAATAAAGAGCCGGTGATCTATATATTGTCTACTTAACTGTGATAAAATGTTAAGTTTAATATTATATTCAACATTTTAAGAACGTCTCGGTTACGTATGTAACCCTCGTTCCCTGAAGGAGGGAACGGAGACGCCACGTCTCCCAAGGGAAAGACACGGGCTTCCCGTAGGAGCGACCGTGGAAGAAATATGGGATCCCCGCAGGGTCACTCATATAAGCCCAGCCCATTACCGGTTCTCAAGGATTCAGCGGCAAGGGGCCTGATGCCCGACGTTCCGCGACGTCCGGCACCGAGGGAGATGGAGGACTCACAGAGTTTGCTTCTGGAGAATAAGAGCGCCGGAGCGCAGCAAGCCGACAAGAGCCGGGGCCTCTCAGTGCTTCTACCCGTTTGAGGTGAGAACACAGGAGGAGACCGGCTCTACACGTAGGCTATAGAATCTAGCGAACGTGTTGGGTGTCGCCCAGCCCGCAGCTCTACAGATGTCTGACAGCGAGGCGCCACGTGCCAGCGCCCAGGAGGATGCAACACTTCTAGTAGAGTGTGCTCGCACACCCGAGCGGACAGGGGGCACACCTGTGCTTGTAAGCCAAGGTGATGGCATCCACTATCCAGTGGGCCATCCTCTGCTTGAAGACAGCCTTTCCCTTCTGCTGGCCTCCGTGACAGACAAAGAGCTGATCTGAGGTTCTGAAGCTTTGAGTTCTATCCACGTAGATCCGCAGAGCGCGGACGGGACAGAGCAAAGCTAGGGCTGGGTCTGCCTCCTCCGGGGCAGCGCTTGCAGGTTCACCACCTGGTCCCTGAAGGGAGTGGTAGGAACCTTGGGCACATAGCCAGGCCGGGCCTTAGTACCACGTGGGTATTACCCGGCCCGAACTCTAGGCACGATTCGTCGACCGAAAATGCCTGCAGGTCCCCTACCCTCTTGATGGAGGCCAATGCAGCCAACAGCAAAGTCTTCATAGACAGAATCTTTAGCTCTGCTGACTGCAAAGGCTCGAATGGGGCATTCTGGAGTGCTCGGAGCACCAGAGCAAGATCCCAAGAGGGTATGGAGGGGGTCGAGGAGGATTTAACCGTCTCGCCCCTAAGGAACCTGACGACCAGGTCGTGCTTCCCAACCGACTTACCTTCTACGTGGTCGTGATAGGCGGATATAGCAGCAACATAGACCTTGAGGGTGGAGGGTGACAGCCTACGCTCCAACCCTTGTTGCAGGAAGGAAAGCACAGACGCGATCGAACATCTTCGGGGTCCTCTCGCGCGAGAAGAACACCACTCGACGAACAGGTTCCACTTCGAGGCGTAAGCCTGTCTTGTAGACGGTGCACGTGCCGAAGTGATGGTGTTAACTACCTCTTGGGGTAAGTCACCTAGAACCTCCGGCGTCCGTCCGGGGCCAGACATGAAGCTTCCACAGGTCTGGGCGCGGGTGCCACAGGTGCCCCGTCTCTGAGTCAGAAGGTCCTTCCTCAGAGGAATCGGCCAAGGAGGGCTGTCGCGAGGAGCATAAGTTCTGGGAACCAGGTCCGGTTGGGCCAGCACGGGCGCCACCAACAGGAGCTGCTCCTCGTCCTCCTGACCTTGCACAGTGTCTGTGCAAGTAGGCTCACTGGGGAAACGCATATTTGCGCAGCCCCTGGGGCCAGCTGTGCGCAAGGGCATCCGTGCCGAGTGTACCCTCGGTCAGCGAATAGAACCACTGGCAGTGGGACGTTTCTGGGGAAGCAAACAGGTCGACCTGTGCCACCCCGAACTGTCTCCCGATCAGCTGAACCACCTGGGGGTGGAGTCGCCACTCCCCTGGGGCGCAGCTCGTGAGAGCTCGTCGGCCACACTGTTGCGCACACCAGGGACATGAATGGCCTGAAGCGACCTCAGACACTTCTGACTCCAGAGGAGGAGATGGCGGGCGAGTTGCGACATGCGACGGGAGCGCAGACCACCTTGTCGGTTGATATACGCAACAGCCGCAGTGTTGTCCGTGTGGACCAGTACATCTTTGCCCCCGTAACCGCCCTTTGAGGCGGCTCAGAGCAAGATGTACTGCTAGCAACTCGAGGCAATTGATGTGCCAATGCAGGTGCGGGCCCGTCCAAACCCCTGACACTGCATGCCCGTTGTACGTGGCTCCCCAGCCCATGGCGGAGGCATCCGTGAAAACCACAGTATGCCTGGACACCTGTTCCAGGGGCACTCCAGCCCGAAGGAACGAAGGGTCTGACCACGGACTGAAGGACTGGCGACAGGCCGGTGTGATGCTCACCCGGTGAGTGCCGCGTTGCCACGCCCATCTCGGGACTCGGCCGTGTAGCCAATGCTGAAGCGGTCTCATATGAAGCAGGCCGAGCGGCGTTACTGCGCCGCGGCTGCCATATGCCCCAGGAGCCTCTGAAACCGTTTCAGTGGAACCGCCATCCTGCCCTGAAACGTGTTCAGGCAGTTCAGCATCGACTGGACATGCTCCTCTGTGAGGCGCGCTGCCTGCTCGACCGAATCCAACTCCATACCGAGAAAAGAGATCCTCTGCCCGGGGGCGAGTTTGCTCCTTTCCCAGTTGACCCGAAGACCCAACTGGCTGAGGTGTCTGAGCACCAGGTCCCTGTGTTCGCACAACTGATCCCAGGACTGTGCTAGAAAGAGCCAGTCGCCGAGATAATTGAGGATGCTAACGCCCGTTCTCTCATGGGCACGAGGGCCCCTCCGTGACTTTCGTAAAGACATGGGGGGACAGGGCCAGCCCGAAGGGCAGGACTTTGTACTGATATGCTCAACCCTCGAACGCAAAGCGCAGAAATGGCCTGCGTCGAGGAAGGATCGAGACATGAAAGTACACGTCCTTCAGGTCGACCGCTGCAAACCAATCTTGGGGACGGATGCATTCGAAAATGCGCTTCTGCGTGAGCGTCTTGAACGGTAGCTTGTGGAGGCTCCGATTCAGGACTCGTGAGGTCCAAGATTGGCCGTAACCCACCGGCTTTCTTGGGTACAATGAAGTACGGGCTGTAGAGGCCGGTCTTCATATCGGCTGGAGGACCGGCTCTATCGCATCCTTCGCCAGCAGGACAGCGATCTCCACACACAGGACATGGGCATCTGCAGCATTCACCGAAGTGAAGCGGATGCCCTGATCCTGGGGAGCGCCAGGCGAAGTGAATCGCGTAGCCGAGCCTGATGGGTCCGAATGAGCCAGCGAGACGGACCGAGGAGCACTAGCCAGGCTCCCAGGGACCGTACAAGCAGGACCATAGGGACCACCGGCGTACCCACCGTGGGGCAGCGAGGTGGAATGCAGATACCGGACTGGGGCGGCTGTCTCGTGGAGGCGGCCCGCAGCGAGGGTGAGTGTGCCGTGCAACACTTACCTGATTCCACAGGTGGGCAGCAGGAACATGAGAGGGTTGTCCACTGCTGCCCGCTGGCGAAGAGGG
Source organism: Paracanthobrama guichenoti (assembly GCA_018749465.1). Lineage (NCBI taxonomy): Eukaryota > Metazoa > Chordata > Actinopteri > Cypriniformes > Gobionidae > Paracanthobrama > Paracanthobrama guichenoti. The sequence continues at coordinate 23,346,152 of CM031954.1, forward strand.
AGGATGAGTGTGGTCCGGCGTTTGACCGGCCACAACTCTCCGAGCCCCCTGCGGACCCGGAGATGGAAGGAACTGCTCTTGTTGAGAATTTGGGTACCGCTGGGGCTGAGCCCAGCGGCGGAACAGAGACAAAATGGAACACAAGATTCTCCTCCCGGCCCTCCACCGGGGGATGGAGCGGTGTGGTCACCATCTCCAGAAGAGCAGTCCTCCTCACCTCCGGGTCGCCCGTCTCGTGGCAGCCTGCCCTTGGCCTTGCCTCCCCTCTTGGCAGGCGTCTGGGCGGGTAGGGCGGCCTGCTTGCGCCCGGCTCCCACAACGCCGCTTGGGTGGAGGCTGCTGCTGCGCGCGGGAGGCGGAGGCAGACGCAGGGCGGCGCCCTCGGCGGCGAGCAGGCTGAGCGCTGCCGGCGGCGGGTTGGAGACAGCAGCTGACCGCCGAGGCAGAATGTGACTGACCGCCTCAGTCTGCTTCTGTGCGGCCAAGAACTGATGGGCGAAGTTCTGGGCCGCGTCGCCGAAGAGGCCAGTCTGGGAGACGGGGGAGTTAAGGAACCTGACTTTGTCGGTCTCCCTCATGTCCGCCAGACACAGCCAGAGGTGGCGTTCCTGGACCACCATAGTGGACATCGCGACGACCCACGGCCCGCGCCCGTAACCTTCGTCGCACGAAGCGCGAGGTCCGTTGCGGTTCTCAGTTCCTGGAGAACTGCGGGATCGTGACCACCCTCGTGCAAGGTCTTCAGAGCCGGGGCCTGATGGACCTGCAACAACGCCCGTGGCGTGTAAAGCGGAGCCTGCCTCTCCACAAGCCAGGTAGGCCTTCCCGATCAGATCGGATGAGTACCTACAGACCCGGAGGGAAGACACGGGTTCCCCTGGAAGTGGAGTTAGGGCACAGTTGCATAGCAACGGCCCATTCCACGGGGAACCTGCGTGTATCCCTTTGCAGGTCCGCCATCGAGGGTGGTGAGGAGGAGGATCCACTAGGCCGGTTCGGGCAGTAAAGGTGCCGTCCACGACCTTGTGAGCTCCTCGTGCACCTCCGGGAAAAAGGCACCGGGTGGGGCGCTGAGAACCAGCACGGGCCACCCCGAGAAACCAATCATCCAGCCTTGAGGATTCGGGACACGGTGGAGGGTTCCACACGAGCCCGACTCTCTCGGCGGCCCGGGCAAGCATAGCCATCATCTCCAGATCAGTATCGGGCACAGTGGGTCTACCGGAGGAGCCCCTGCGCCGACACATCCTCTCCAGAGAGTTCTGACCCTCCCTCCGATGCAGCGATGGACATCTGGTCCTCAAGGGAGCCCCAAAGGATACGGATGGTGCACATCTCGTGGATGGCCCACCGCGTTCCAATGGCAGCTCTACTAGCTGCGGAGTGCGAGAGGGATGAGGGTTCCCCGGGGGTTGGTTCCCTGGGGGAAACACACTCACCGTAACCCTCAAATCAGCCGGCCTACTGCCTGAAGTAACTCTCTGAGGAGAGTTAGATCGCAGCAGAGGCACAGAGGCTCCGCCCCTTGCGAGACGGAGCCGCGATCGCAACTCCGAGATGGTCATGTTCCCGCAGTGAGAACATGATTCATCCACCAGCGCTGCCTCAGCGTGCTGAACGCCCAAACACGAGATACAGCGCTGATGACCATCCTCGGTGACAGGAAACCACCGCATCCAGAAACACACAGATAGAATGTCATCTTGAAAAAGACGCAAGCTCTATCTGTGTAAGCTCTTTCAGAAGGACGCTCTCCTTGGTGCTGAAGCACGCAGGGGGAGGGGTCGCGGCGACACCGTCAGGGGTAGTGCAGCCTGGCGTGCGCGCTCTCTCACACGGCGCTCTCTTACCAGCCGTGGGAGCGGCTTTTTAGCGCTCTCCACCTAGCGCACCGAACCGGCTGTGAGAACAGCCTTTGTGATCGTTCTGTTCAAACAACAAAGAGAGATGATCGGAAAACCACACGACCCGCTGCTGTGCCGTCACACCAACACCGAATGAAGAGATCGCTTCCGGAAGGCGGCTTCCGTCTTCAGTCAGGACTGCGAAGTAAGGAGTGATATCTGTAGTAACCATCTACCACTCGGCTCCGAAGCAAAATGCTAATTTGATGCAATCACCTGTGTCTCATTTATACCCGCACAGCGTGGCATGAGCACCTGGTGCAATCATTGCATGCCAATGTGCATTGGCTCGTTTTAGTTACACTCGAAGTAGATTGTCTCTCGCAAGCGAGATTCCTATTCGTCGGTACTCCGACGTGGCGTCGAGAGTGACCGACTGAATGGGAACTATGATATGAAATATGCATAACAAGAATCAAATGGATAACAAGAGTCACCCAAGTATAGTCATAGAGTGTTTTGTTATTAACATTTTATTGTTTTTCGTTTCCATAAGGCTTGTTCTGAAGATGCTCTGAACCCGTTGTCCAATCAGTTAAATTTCACATTTGAGGGTCTTCCATCAGGAATTATGCAAAACTTGAGACCAATACTGCTGCCAGCGATAAAGACCTCCACAGACCACAATGTAAGAGTTCATCTGTGTAAAGAGTAGAAATTAGCAGAACTTCATCACGTATGATCAATTCATGAATTTTTCTGTGCCCTCACTTTGTTTTACAGCTAGATTTTGAGATAAACTGTGGATCAGATAATTTATGTGTTGACAACCTCCGAATGGATTTCAATTTCTCTGGGTGAGCAAACCATGTGCTCTATTTCTGAACTGAAGTATTAAAATAAATGAATAATTCCGAAAGTATTTACATATCTGTCTTTGGTTTCTGTGATCCAGATCTACAAACATAGAGGTCGGGATAATGCAGGAGCTCAATGTGACAGTGTTTGTAGAGAACAGAGAAGAAAACTCATACAACACTCTCTTCACCATCAAATACCCCTTTGGACTTTCCTACAGGAGAATCTCATCTAAACAGGTAAATACTGATACTAGTTAATTAAGTTAATTAAGATAACTGCTATTTCTAATGAAAAATAGCCACTGAAGATGCAATAAATTTTTTGCTAAATTCACTTTTACATGGTGTTTGTACATAAATGAGTACACAACCACCCTATAATGGTAAAATTCCACTCACTCCTTTTTTTTAAAAATCCGCATAAATCATAAGCAGTGTCTCAGAATAAGCCGTTGATTCATGACGTCACATTACATAGGCCCCACCCACAACTGCTGACATACTCCGCCCTATTAGCATAGACCCTGTGTTTAACTGTGTTTATGTGAATTTTGTGTGTTTTTGACATAACCTTGTGTGTATTTGACAGTTTAAGCATAAGAGGTGAAAGATAACTCAGTTTAATACTCACGGGACACGTTGTGCGTGCTTCGGATGTGTGCGCTCAGAAAACAATATTTTACCTTAAGTTTAGACAGAACAGGCTTTAAATGCATGCAGATAATAAACTTTCATGATGAACTGCAATGTCATGTGAGCGCGACCGCAATAGAGATGATAATCAAAACCAAACAGATGTTTTAGTTTTGGCAGAGTATCCTCTTCTGGATAGGGGGCCGGGAGCAACAACTAATTTGCATTTAAAGATACATGCATGAAATGGAATGGAATGTTGGTTAGACGTGTGTGTGTGTGTGTGTGTGTGTGTGTGTGTGTGTGTGTGTGTGTGTGTGTGTGTGTGTGTGTGTGTGTGTGATAAACGTTCTGTATGAGCAGGGCAGAGTGGAGTGTGTGTCTCTGGATGCTGAGCGAGGAGTTACACTGGGAGAAACCACCTGCCAAATCAATAAACCCATCCTCAAAGGAAACACTCAGGTCAATAATCACACCCCTGACATAAACGTTTGCTCATGTGGAAGAATGCATGTTAATGGTTAAATTAATAATCATTATTTTGCTCAAAAATTATTAATCACGATTGTTCTCATTTGGAACATTTCTTTTTACATTTCATGAGAATTATTGCACTTTCAAGTGAGCACAAATCAAGAGAATGTCATAGACAGGGTTTATTTTATAGTCGATATTCATGTTTAGATTTATTACAGTTAGTCCCCAAGAAGGTTTGCTCACAGATTTAGTCACTGATGGGCAGTATGATAGTTAATTTGATCTTTTAAGCAGAATATCACAATGGAGATCACTGAACTCCATCATACACTATATTGCCAAAAGTATTGGGACACCCATCCAAATAATTGAATTCAGGTGTTCCAATCACTTCCATGGCTACAGGTGTATAAAATCAAGCACCTAGGCATGCAGAAGCTTCTACAAACATTTGTGAAAGAATGGGTCGCTCTCAGGAGCTCAGTGAATTCAAGCATGGAACCGTAATAGGTTGCCACCTGTACAATAAGTAAATTTGTGAAATTTCATCACTACTAAATATTCCAGTCAACTGTTACTGGTATTATAACAAAGTGGAAGCAATTGGGAACAACAGCAACTCAGTCATGAAGTGGTAGGCCATGTAAAATCACAGAGCGCAGAGGTCACCAACTTTCTGCAAAGTCAATAGCTACACACCTCCAAACTTAGTGTGGCCTTCAGATTAGCTCAAAAACAGTGCGTAGAGAGCTTCATGGAATGGGTTTCCATTGAGCATTCTTAATGCAGCTGCATCCAAGCCTTACATCACCAAGTGCAATGCAAAGTGTTGGATGCTGTGGTATAAAGCAATGGTTTTCAAACCTGTCCTGGAGGCACCCCAGCCCTGCACATTTTGTGTGGCTTCCTTAATTATCATACCTGATTCAACTCATCAGCTTGTTAGTAGCGACTGCAAGAACTAAATTGGGTGTGTCTGATAAGGGAGACAACAACTGGAAACAACTGGAAAAAACAACTGGTGTAAAGCACGCCACCACTGGACTCTAGAGCAGTGGAGATGTGGTCATTGGAGACCAATCACCCTTCTCTGTCTGGCAATCCAATGGACAAGTCTGGGTTTGGCAGTTGCCAGGAGAACGGTACTTGTCTGACTGCATTGTGCCAAGTGTAAAGTTTGGTGGAGGGGTGATTATGATCTGGGGTGGTTTTTAAGGGTTGGGCTTGGCCCCTTAGTTCCAGTAAAAGGAACTCTTAATGCTTCTGTCAAGGTACTGCCCTGACAGTCTTGTCTGTCTTGTCTCTGTTCAATGTTTTTTTTTTGTTTGTCTTGTGTCTGACCACGTGGTTCTGTCTTTGTTTGAGTTGGCCATGTGTTCCTCTAGTCCTGCCTCCTTGTTTCCTGTTACCACGTCCCCTTGTTTAGTACTTGTCTCGTCCTCATTTGCTTGATTGCATTCACCTGATCCTCATGTGCTGTTCCCTTTTATATTGTGCTCCTTCCCTTGTTTCCTTGCTGGTAGGACTTTAATATCCCAGTTCAGAGAAAGAGAGGAGAGAGCCTGCTGCTGCAGTGGGTTGGCAAACAACTGGATTGTGAGTGGAGAAAATGATGGAAGGAAGTGACATAGATAGTGGAAGTGATTTGGATTTGGAAGGTGAAATGTTTGATCGGGGTAATAGAGGATCTAGAAATGGTAATTGGACAGTAGTAGAAAATAGGAAACGAAAGAAAAATTGGAGTCCGGTGTTGGGTATGGATAGTGAAAGAGAAAACGGGGCAACCAGAAAGAAAAAGGAGGTATATAAAGTACTGATGACATTTACTTTAGAATCGGTGAGTGCAATAAACCCATTAAAACTAACTTAAGCACTGAAGGAAAAGTTAGGAAAAACTGACCATGCAAAGATGTTGAAGATGCAAAGATGTTTTTATAAAAGTTAAGCAAGTACAAAAAGAGAACAAGCAAGGGCGACCAACAGAGATGGAAAGAAAGTCCTTTGAGAAAGATAGAATTAGTGCAAAGCATATGTAAAACCGAGCATGTAAAAGAGATTACTGGAGAAAATTATGTGATAATATTGGAGAAAAAATAGGAGTTGGTGAATTATGGGGCATGATTAGGCGGATGGGAGGGCTACAAAAATATAACAACATACCAATTCTAATAAGAGAAGAAAGACCAATAATAATGGATTCTGAAAAAAAACAGAGGTGTTTGCACAAGCCTATGTTAAAGTGCACAGTAATAGAAATATTTCTGATGAAATGAGAAGATGTAGAGAATCTTTAATAAATCCTGATATTAAAGTACAACGAGGTCCCTCTGGCTGTACATTGGATGTGAAGTTTACATTGTATGAATTAAAAAGGGCTCTTTCTGGAGTAAGACAGATTCTCCAAGAAAAGACGAGATATGTAATGAAATGATTAAGCAATTGTCAGATGCATCAAGTATTATTTTGTCCCTTTTTAATAAGATAAGGGAGTTATGGAAACTCCCATCTTCTTGGAAGCATGGAATTATTGTTCCAGTTGCACTCATGTAAGGTCCAGCTGATTGGCCCAACGTAGGAATCCAGCAGCTGGTCGAAGGACTTCTGCGTGTATGTCTTTTCTGGCGCTTCTAGAAAAATCACTTTAATTTATTAAAATGTGAAGATCCAATTCAAAAATCTGACTCCATGAATAATTTTATCTGACTCCAATTATTTGTAATTTTGTTGCATTTGTAATTTAACAGCTGATCATAAGTTTAGTTGTGATTTAATTTAGATCATTGATTTTCTTAGTATCTCTTAATTTCAAATACTCGTTCCTCCATGGGACCCGGAGTCGCTCAGAGGATAATGCTCGCGATTATAATTACATTACCTCACGGACGCAAATTAGTCAGTTCTGAGATTACAGAGGATTGCAGAGTGAACTATTTTACCTTTAAGTGAGTTGCACATGCTCACTCATAACAGAAAGTGTAATTTTAGTAATAGTCACGAGAGCTGTAACTTGTTAATAACAGTGCCAGTCAGAAATCAGATTGCCCCTCATGCTTAGCGCCATGCTCCGGTCATGGGGTCCTCGGTATGAATCTGCCCTGACAGAAAGATTTACGGAAACTCCTACAAAACTCCGCATACGACACTACTTAAATAAAGGAATTTAGACTTATACAAGATAAATCAAGATTAATGTTTATTATAGCCAGGTAAACATATCAAATAAAAGAATTTAGAAAGAATCCATAATACACAACTGATCAGCATACAATATAAAACATCATTCTAAAAAACATAAAAAATAGTTTCCAAGAGTCATTGTTACCTGGCAATAGAGACACACTTCAACAGCGTGGGAAGTTCTGGTTACAGATGCTTCCATGAGTGGTCTCCCCATTCCCTTTAAATACTCAACCAGAACAAAGAACAATAAACATTTAGCACCCAAATATTTATGCAGCTTTTGGTTGAAACTTTCTCGTGACCAAATGGTCACACCTAGCTTTGGGGGATGACAGCAAATGTTTATCAAAAGATCTTTATGCGCATCTCCCACACCAGGGGAACAAGCTCTGTTGTCTTTATTATGACCTGTTCCTCTGATGTGGGAATGAAACCTGTTTACCAGAAACACCAAAAGTCAAAGAAACACCTTGTGGCAGTATCTGTGAGATTTGCATGATTGTGTGGGCTCCGAGGCAGGAAGGGTGAGAGGGTCAGAACTCGGCAGGGGAGGAGATAAGATTGAGTCTTGTTTTTTCTTATTCAGATGAGTGAAGTTTTATTGTCTTAGTGCAGCTTAGATCTCTTGAGTTTGCTCTCAGGTGAAATCCATTCTTACACTCACAAGCATCCAACTATTGACCCATTGCTCTAACATCAAATCCATGTAAATTAATGGAACGGATGGTCATGAATAGGTTGACTCATGTGCTAGAGAGCAAAGCACTAACATGTCATTATCAAAGTGGTTTTAGGAAAGGGCGAAACATTCTGGATGCAGTTCTTTGTTTGGAAGATGATATCAGAAAGGCACAAGCAAATAAAGAGGTAGTAGTGGGAGTTTTCTTGAAATCTTTTCTTGACTTTGAAAAGGTGTAGGACATGCTATGGAAAGAAGGGCTTTTAATTAAATTAGACAGATTGGGCATGAAGGGCAAAATGTACAATTGGATAATGAGTTTTTTTGTCTGACTGAAGAATACAAGTTAGAGTTGGTTCTTCATATTCAAAATGCTATTTTATAGAAAATGGAACACCTTAAGGGAGTGTATGTAGCCCAATAGCTTTTAATATAATGATTAATGATATATTCTCTCAAATTGGAATGGGAATAGGTAGATCACTGTATGTGGATGATGGGACATTATGGAAGAAAGGACAGAATGTTTCATACGTAGTGAAAAGCATGCAGACGGCAGTAGACGAAGTAGAAAGTTGGGCAAGGAAATGGGGTTTTCGATTATCAGTGTCAAAAACTAAAAACAAAAAGTCATTTGTTTTTCAAAAAAGAAAGTAACTCCTATAGTCAGAATACAACTATATAGACAAGAATTGGAGCAAGTCTCAAATATAAGATTTTTAGGAGTATGGATGGATACAAAACTTTCCTTTGCAGCACAGATACAAAATATCATTGATAAATGTAAGAAAGGAATTAACATATTAAGATGTTTAGCAGGGGTAGAATGAGGTGTAAGATGACATTCATTAAGGAATATATACAATAGATTATGGGTGCATAGTGTATAGGTCTGCTTCAGCAACGTTACTGAAAAAGATAGACATTGTTCAAGCACAAGCATTGCGAGTATGTTGTGGTGCATTTAAAACCTCTCCAGTATCAGCAATTCAGGTGGAAATGGGAGAGACACCAATGGACATTCGCAGACTTAAGACCTTAATTGGACCTCTTTAAAAGGACACACTGAAACCCATCCAGCTAAAAAGATATTGATGGAGAGTTGGGAACATAAGTCAAATAATAAAAGTTTTGGATGGAATGTACAAAAATAGGCTGAGGATACAGGAGTGCCAAGAATCGATGTAAGTCCTACAGTGGCAATTCCTACAATACCTCCATGGTTATTTCCAAACCCTATAGTAGACCTGCAAATTTTGGAAGAAATTAATACAAAAAATGTATATGTTCATAAGAAAGATATTGTACAAAAATACATGGAGCAAAATTATAGTCAGGAAATTAAAATATTTACAGATGGATCAAAAGATCCTGATTTAGGAAATACAGCAGTTTCCGTATACATTCCTCATTTTAAAATTAGAATTGCTAAAAGGACAAGTAATCATGTATCAGTTTACTCTGCTGAAATGATAGCCATTCTGATGGCTCTTCATTGGGTGGAAGAAATTCAACCAGTAAGAACAGTCATTTGCTCAGACTCATAAATAAATAAAACTCTTGAATCTTGAATTGAAATATTCTGTTTGGAGATGTGCTATTAAATTGTGTAGCATATGAGAGAGAACAAATTCAATTCATAGGAGAATTATTAAAATATTGAAAGTAAGACACTTGAGACAATCTAAAGATGCCTCAGCACAGTATAAAGTCTATCATGCAGTTATGAATTATTGATAAGTTTAAAAATATAAACATTGTAAACATGTAACAAGAAGAAAATTTTTTTTTTTAAGTAGTTGGTTGTCATTAATATCTGTCGTGCTCCATACTCTAGTCCAGTAGGTGGTGGAAATGCACCTTATAATCGTCATTAAAGTAATAGAAGAAGAAGTTTCCTTGCTGGTTCATTGCTTGCCGTGTGTGTGCTTTTCCTGCATTCTTTGTTCGCTTTACTGGGCATACGAAAAATAACCATGGTTTTATTATAGTAATAGATAGTAACGTCATGTTTTTTTTTGGCTAATTGATTACCATTTATATGAGTTTTACCACAAATACCATGGTTAAACTATGGTTAGAGTAGCAAAACCATGGTTAATTTGTGGTTACCATGGTTTAACTACAATAACCATGGTTTTTGGTTTTATTTGTAGTAAAACACTCCACGGTTACACACACACACACACTGCACGACAACACACACACACACACACACACACACACACACACACACACACACACAGACATCACGTATATGTATATATCTCACTAAGTAAAGCAGAGAAATTAGGGATAATTGGAGGGGCTATGATTAGGAAATGGAGTGTCGCCCCTGAAAGAGGGAACGGAGACGCCACGCCGGGAATATGGGATGGGGCACAGCATGTAATGATTGCACCAGGGTCTTCAGCTAAATGAGACACAGGTGAATTCAGGAAAGGTAGGCCGGCACCCCAGCAAGTTGGAAATCAGGGAACGAAGGGGCAACCGAGATGTTCCCAAGTCGGTCACTTGGAAGTATCCCTACCAAAGATGGCCTCTGCCCCCTTCCAGTGCCCAGTGTGAGCCGCCTGAGACCTGATGAGACAGGGCTCACACCAGGAAGTCCACCACTGCTGTTCCACATGACCCTGCTCAGTGATTATTGGATGACACTGGGAAAGCTGTATTGGTCCCGGAGGAGTTATGTGTGGAGTACAAAGCTGAGCCGAGCCGCAAGGGAGGAGGGGGCTCAGTCCCGGTGACGGAAGGCTCTCCCAAGGGAAAGACACGGACTTCCGTAGGAGCGACACGTGGAAGAATATATGGGATCCCGCAGGGTACTCATATGCCCAGCCCATTACCGGTTCTCAAGGATTCAGCGGCAAGGGGCCTGATGCCCGACGTCCCGCGACGTCCGACACCGAGGGAGATGGAGGACTCACAGAGTTTGCTTCTGGAGAATAAGAACGCCGGAGCGCAGCAAGCCGACAAGAGCCGGGGCCTCTCAGTGCTTCTACCCGTTTGAGGTGAGAACACAGGAGGAGACCGGCTCTACACGTAGGCTATAGAATCTAGCGAACGTGTTGGGTGTCGCCCAGCCCGCAGCTCTACAGATGTCAAGATTCAAGATTCAAGATTCAAGATTCAAGAGTTTTATTTGTCACATACACAGTTATATACAGAATATACAACCGGCAGTGAAATGTAAACAGGTCCGCTCCATGGACAGTGCAAATTAGTTAAAAACACAAGGAAGAAATTATAATAGAAATAGGATATAAAAAAAAGTACTATCTATATATATATATATATATAGTCCATATCTGTAGAATTATAAATAATCAAGTCAAGAGAAAAAAAGGTAACATTGAAGTAGACTTTGCAGTGAGTAAACTGTAGACTTATAAATATGTGGTTAACAAATGTATAAAGATAATGTGCAAACAGGTTTATGACAGGTTGCACAGGAAATGAGTGCAATGTCAGTGTGATGCAGGGTGATTAGAGTTCAGGAGTTGATGGCCTGATCTCCTGAGTCTCTCAGCCTCTAGCGCTACCAGATGGTGCAGCGTTTGCAGGGTGATTAGAGTCCTTGATGATCTTGGTAGCTCTACCTTTGCAGCGTTTGGTGTAGGCGAGAGCTGACCCTGAGATGCGCTTCGGATAAGCGCACGACTCTTTGCAGGGCTTTGCGGTCATGACTGGTGCTGTTCCCATACCACGCTGTGATGCACTGAGTTAAAACACTTTCTATCGCCCCTAAATAGAAAGTTTTCAGGATAGCTGGTGAAAGCCTGAATTTCCTCAGCTGGCGCAGGTGGTACAGTCTTTGCCTGGCTTTTTTCACCTGTGTCTGAATGTGAGCAGTCCAGGTCAGGTCCTCGGAGATGTTTACTCCCAGGTACTTGAAGCTGCTCACTCTCTGATGTCTGACAGCGAGGCGCCACGTGCCAGCGCCCAGGAGGATGCAACACTTCTAGTAGAGTGTGCTCGCACCCCGAGCGGACAGGGCACACCTTGTGCTTGGTAAGCCAAGGTGATGGCATCCACTATCCAGTGGGCCATCCTCTGCTTGGAGACAGCCTTTCCCTTCTGCTGGCCTCCGTGACAGACAAAGAGCTGATCTGAGGTTCTGAAGCTTTGAGTTCTATCCACGTAGATCCGCAGAGCGCGGACGGGACAGAGCAAAGCTAGGGCTGGGTCTGCCTCCTCCGGGGGCAGCGCTTGCAGGTTCACCACCTGGTCCCTGAAGGGAGTGGTAGGAACCTTGGGCACATAGCCAGGCCGGGGCCTTAGTACCACGTGGGTATTTCTCGGCCCGAACTCTAGGCACGATTCGTCGACCGAAAATGCCTGCAGGTCCCTAGCCTCTTGATGGAGGCCAATGCAGCCAACAGCAAAGTCTTCATAGACAGAATCTTTAGCTCTGCTGACTGCAAAGGCTCGAATGGGGCATTCTGGAGTGCTCGGAGCACCAGAGCAAGATCCCAAGAGGGTATGGAGGGGGGTCGAGGAGGATTTAACCGTCTCGCCCCCCTAAGGAACCTGACGACCAGGTCGTGCTTCCCAACCGTCTTACCTTCTACGTGGTCGTGATAGGCGGATATAGCAGCAACATAGACCTTGAGGGTGGAGGGGGACAGCCTACGCTCCAACCCTTGTTGCAGGAAGGAAAGCACAGGCGCGATCGAACATCTTTTGGGGTCTTCTCGGCGAGAAGAACACCACTCGACGAACAGGTTCCACCGAGGCGTAAGCCTGTCTTGTAGACAGTGCACGTGCCGAAGTGATGGTGTTAACTACCTCTTGGGGTAAGTCACCTAGAACCTCCGCGTCCGTCCAGGAGCCAGACATGAAGCTTCCACAGGTCTGGGACGCGGGTGCCACAGGGTGCCCGTCTCTGAGTCAGAAGGTCCTTCCTCAGAGGAATCGGCCAAGGAGGGCTGTCGCGAGGAGCATAAGTTCGGGAACCAGGTCCGGTTGGGCCAGTGCGGCGCCACCAACAGGACCTGCTCCTCGTCCTCCTGACCTTGCACAGTGTCTGTGCAAGTAGGCTCACTGGGAAACGCATATTTGCGCAGCCCCTGGGGCCAGCTGTGCGCAAGGGCATCCGTGCGAGTGTACCCTCGGTCAGCGAATAGAACCACTGGCAGTGGGACGTTTCTGGGGAAGCAAACAGGTCAACCTGTGCCACCCTGAACTGTCTCCAGATCAGCTGAACCACCTGGGGGTGGAGTCGCCACTCCCCTGGGAGCGCAGCTCGTGAGAGCTCGTCGGCCACTGCGGTTGCGCACACCAGGTACATGAATGGCCCAGTGACCTCAGACACTTCTGACTCCAGAGGGAGAGATGGCGGGCGAGTTGCGACATGCGACGGGAGCGCAGACCACCTTGTCGGTTGATATACGCAACGGTCGCAGTGTTGTCCGTGCGGACCAGTACATCTTTGCCCCGTAACCGCCCTTTGAGGCGGCTCAGAGCAAGATGTACTGCTAGCAACTCGAGGCAATTGATGTGCCAATGCAGGTGCGGGCCTGTCCAAACCCCTGACACTGCATGCCCGTTGTACGTGGCTCCCAGCCCGTGGCGGAGGCATCCGTGAAAACCACAGCATGCCTGGACACCTGTTCCAGGGGCACTCCAGCCGAAGGAATGAGGGGTGGACCGCGGACTGAAGGACTGGCGACAGGCGGTGTGATGCTCACCGGTGAGTGCCGCGTTGCCACGCCCATCTCGGGACTCGGCCGTAGCCAATGCTGAAGCGGTCTCATATGAAGCAGGCCGGCGGCGTTACTGCTGCCGCGGCTGCCATATGCCCCAGGAGCCTTTCAGTGGAACCGCCATCCTGCCTTGAAACGTGTTCAGGCAGTTCAGCATCGACTGGACACGCTCCTCTGTGAGGCGCGCTGTCCGCTCGACCGAATCCAACTCCATACCGAGAAAGAGATCCTCTGCACAGGGGTGAGTTTGCTCTTTTCCCAGTTGACCCGAAGACCCAACTGGCTGAGGTGTCTGAGCACCAGGTCCCTGTGTTCGCACAACTGATCCCTGGACTGTGCTAGAATGAGCCAGTCGTCGAGATAGTTGAGGATGCGAGCGCCCGTTCTCTCATGGGCACGAGGGCCCCCTCCGTGACTTTTCGTGAAGACACGGGGACAGGGCCAGCCCGAAGGGCAGGACTTTGTACTGATATGCTCGACCCTCGAGCGCAAAGCGCAGAAATGGCCTGTGTCGAGGAAGGATCGAGACATGAAAGCACAGCGTCCTTCAGGTCGATCGCTGCAAACCAATCTTGGGGACGGATGCATTCGAAAATGCGTTTCTGCGTGAGCATGTTGAGCGGTAGCTTGTGGAGGCTCGATTCCAGGACTCGCAGGTCCAAGATTGGCCGTAAACCACGGTTTTCTTGGGTACAATGAAGTACGGGCTGTAGAAGCCGGTCTTCATATCGGCTGGAGGGACCGGCTCTATCGCGTCCTTCGCCAGCAGGACAGCGATCTCGCACGCAGGACATGGGCATCTGTGGCATTCACCGAAGTGAAGCGGGCGCCCTTGAACCTGGAGGGGCGCGGGCGAACTGGTGCGTGCCGAGCCTGATGGTCGAATGAGCCAGCAAGGCGGGGCGGGAGCTCTAGCCAGGCTCCCAGGGACCGTACAAGCGGGACCATAGGGACCACCGGCATACCCACCGTGGGGCAGCGCGGTGGAATGCAGGTACCGGGCTGGGGCGGCTGTCTCGTGGAGGCAGCCCGCAGCGAGGTGAGAGTGTGCCGTGCCACACTTCCCTGATTCCACAGGTGGGCAGCAGGAACGTGAGGGGGCGTCCACTGCTGCCTGCTGGCGAAGGAGGAGGATGAGTGTGGTCCGGCGTTTGACCGGCCACAACTCTCCGAGCCCCCTGAGGACCCGGAGATGGAAGAAACTGCTCTTTTATTGAGAATTTGGGTACCAGAAAGAACAGAAAGAAAACGGAACACAAGCTTCTCCTCCCGGCCCTCCTCCGGGGGATGGAGCGGTGCAGTCACCGTCTCCAGAGGAGCAGTCCTCCTCATCTCCGGGTCGCCCGTCTCAGGAGCGCTTGCCCTTGGCCTTGCCACCCCTCTTGGCAGGCCCCTGGATGGGCGGGGCGGCCTGCTTGCGCCCGGCTCCACGGCGCCGCTTGGGTGGAGCTGTGCTGCTGTGGCGCGGGAGCGGAGGCAGACGCAGGCGGCTGCCCTCGGCAACGAGCAGGCTGAGGCGCTGCCGGCGGCGGGGTGGAGACAGCAGCTGACCGCCGTGGCAGGATGTGACTGATCGCCTCAGTCTGCTTCTGTGTGGCCGAGAACTGCTGGGCAAAGTTCTGGACGCGTCGCCCGAAAAGAGCCAGTCTGGGAGGCGGGGAGTTAAGGAACCTGACTTTGTCGGTCTCCCTCATGTTCGCCAGACACAGCCAGAGATGGCGTTCCTGGACCACCATGGTGGACATCGCGACACGACCACGGCCCGCACCGTAACCTTCATCGCCGCACGTAAGCGCGAGGTCCGTTGCGGTTCTCAGTTCCTGAAGAACTGCGGGATCGTGACCACCCCTCGTGCAGGGCCTTCAGTGCCTGGGCCTGATGGACCTGCAACAACGCCATAGCGTGTAAGGCGGAGCCTGCCTCTCCACAAGCCTGATAGGCCTTCCCGATCAGATCGGACGAGTACCTACAGGCCCTGGAGGAAGACACGGGTTCCTCCTGGAAGTGGAGTTAGGGCACAGTTGCATAGCAGCGGCCCGTTCCACGGAGGAACCTGCGTGTATCCCTTTGCAGGTCCGCCATCGAGGGTGGTGAGGAGGAGGATCCACTAGGCCGGTTTCGGGCAGTAAAGGTGCCGTCCACGACCTTGTGAGCTCCTCGTGCACTTCCGGGAAAAAAGGCACCGGGGTGGGGCGCTGAGAACCAGCACGGGCCACCCCGAGAAACCAATCATCCAGCCTTGAGGGTTCGGGACACGGTGGAGGGTTCCACACGAGCCCGACACTCTCGGCGGCCCGGGCAAGCATAGCCATCATCTCTGGATCAGTATCGGGCACAGCGGGTCTACCCGGAGGAGCCCCCTGCGCCGACACATCCTCTCCAGAGAGTTCTGACCCTCCCTCCGATGCAGCGATGGACATCTGGTCCTCAAGGGGAGCCCCAAAGGATACGGATGGTGACAGGAAACCACCGCATCCAGAAACACACAGATAGAATGTCATCTTGAAAAAGACGCAAGCTCTATCTGTGCAAGCTTGGTGCTGAAGCACGCAGGGGGAGGGGTCGCGGCGACACAGTCAGGGGGTAGTGCAGCCTGACGTGCGCGCTCTCTCTCACGAGGGCGCTCTTACCAGCCGTGGGAACGGCTTTTTAGCGCTCTCCACCTAGCGCACCGAATCAGCTGTGAGAACAGCCCTTGTGATCGTTCTAACGAACAACAAGAGAGATGATCGAAACCACGACGACCGCTACAGTGCCGTCACACCAACACCGACTGAAGAGATCGCTTCCGAAAGGCGGCTCCGCGTCAGTCACTGCGAGGTAGGGAGTGATAGCTGGCGTAACCATCTACCACTCGGCTCCGAAGCAAAATGCTAATTTGATGCAATCACCTGTGTCTCATTTATACCGCTGGCGTGGCATGAGCACCTGGTGCAATCATTGCATGCCAATGTGCATTGGCTCGTTTTAGTTACACTCGAAGTAGATTGGCTCGCGAGCGAGAATTCCTATTCGTCGGTACTCCGACGTGGCGTCGAGAGTGACCGACTGAATGGGAACCATGGTTCATTTTCGTAAGGGATTGTTCAGCATTACTAGTTTGTCTTACCAATTAAGTTTAGCTATTATTATTATTTATTTATTTATTTATTTTGTCCCTTTTTGGATTTTTCTAGTTCCTGCTTTTAGTCAGGTTTAGTTTTTGCTCTAGTTTTATCTGGCCTTATTTTTGTAAACTTTTTTTTTCTCTTCGCTTTTGCTTGTAGTTCCAGTTATTTCTTTCAAGAAATTACTTTGTTTTCATTTAAGCATCTCCAGTGTATTAGTTTCTCTATTCTTGTAGTGCTTAGTTAGGTTTTTTCGTTGCTCTCTCTTGTTGTCTTGTCTTGTATCTTGTGTTGGTTGTGTTGCCTGCTTCCCTGGCTGCAGTTCTCAAGATGTGGTCAGATGAAGTCAGCCTGGTACTACTTCAGTTGCAGCTCTAAGTATCAAGCCTCTGGTTTCTCAAGCCGCTGCCTGATCTCCAGGGTTGCTATTGTCAGGTTGGAGAACCGAGAAGGTGCAGCACCAAACATTGCCCGGGTCTGATCTCAATCGTCATTCCCTGTTGACTGCCCTGTCCTTCTGTCTGGATTGTCTTCACTCATCACCATCCTCCTTGTGCCTTGTCTTGTCAATAAATTTCACTCCCTTTGTCATTCTGCATCTGGGTCTTTTTCTAGTAGATTGCTGTGACCTAACCCTGACAGCTTCAGTATATCAAGACATTTTGGACAATTTCATGCTTCCAACTTTGTTCGAACAGTTTGGGGATGGCCCCTTCCTTCCCTTCCAGCATGACTGCGCACCAGTGCACAAAGCGTCGGTCCATAAAGACATGGATGAGTGAGTTTGGTGTGGAGGAACTTGACTGGCCTAAACAGAGTCCTGACCTCATCACGATAGAACACCTTTGGGATGAATTAGAGTGGAGACTGAGCCAGGCCTTCTCGTCCAACATCAGTGCCTGACCTCACAAATGCACTTCACAAATGGTCAAAAATTCCCATAAACACACTCCTAAACCTTGTGGAAAGCCTTCCCAGAAGAGTTGAAGCTGTTATAGCTGCAAAAGGTGGGCCAACTTCATATGAAACCCTACGGATTAAGAATGGGATGTCATTAAAGTTCATGTGCAAGTAAAGGCAGGCGTCCCAAAACTTTTGGCAATATAGTGTATATGTTTGCCTGGTTGTCAACAACATGGTTGTCAAGTTGGGAAGATTAAGTAAAACACTTGTTGGATAATTTATTAATTTATTGATTTAAGAGGAAAGCTCTGATTGGGGAATTTAAACTCTTGACATCAGGCAACCCCAAGCATGAAAGCTTGTGGAGGCTTGTTACTGATACAAGCCAACAGAAATGTAAAAATAATAAATTAAAAAAAATGAAAAAAACTTTTCAGAAAAAATAACCAGTGGGTCAATATCGCAACGATTCTGCTTAATTAATCTAGAAAAGCAGAAATTGAGACTCATGAATGAAATACTATTAATTGTCCAGCTCCACTCAAATGCATATATACGTTAATTTACTGCCTTTTAAACTCAAAGCAGTTAACAAACATTCTTCTCCAGAGCAACTTTCATGGCTGTGTGACTCAACATGTTACATTGACATATGACTTACAACAACTTAAATTAGTCTTATTCTGGCTTTTTCGTTCAAATTCTAGGCTGTCTTTGAGATTACATACAGTATTAATAAAGAAAGTACCTTGGGCCAAAATGTGGCGTTTACTGCTGCGGATCACGAGGTATGACATCATCTTTGTGTGCTAGAAATTGTTTGAGTGAACTCAAAGCATAAAACAGCCTTTGACCATGAGCTCTAGGAGGCTGCTCACATGATAATTTTATCAGAAATGGATAAATGCTATTAATGAACAAAACCTCCATCTCTCATAGTGGGAATAGCGAACACTCAAGCGACAGTGAGTTTAACAAACAGAAAACCATTGATGTCAAACATGCCATCTATATTGCCTTGATAAGGTTAGTGCTCTGCTCCGTGTCTCTGTATAAAAAAAAAAAAACACATTTTTCTTTATCCTATACTGTACTATTGTCATTTTCTTTCTTCATTTTAAATGAAAGGCATGAAAATTCCACCATCCACATTAATTTTACTTCAGGGAAAGGGATCTTATGAAACCGGTCCAGCAGATAATACAGGTATGGATTGATGAAAGTATATTATAAAAAGGTTTTATACACTAAAATCGGCTGAATGACAGATTTTAACAGGATTTGTTTTATCAACAGAGGAAAACACTCAAATGCCCTTATCTCTTCCTTTCTTTCCCCTCCTCTTTCAGGTTCAGAATGACCTCAGAGAATTAACTTTCAGAGTTTTCATCAGAGTACCAGTGAAACTTGGTGATACTAACATCTGGACTAATTCAAATTTGCAAGTGTGTGAATTTATTTCATATTTCATTAGCCATACAGGTATACTGGTTATTTTAATTAAATGATTTCTGTATGAAGTAGGGAAAAAAGACATCCCATCCTTCACCCATAATTGTCCAGAAACTTGTTTGAAAGGAAAACTTACAGTTTACTTATGTTTGAAACCAGTGATTCTGAAACAGGGGGCTGGGGCCGACTGGGGGGCCGCAGGATGATGTAAAAGTATTTAAATGAATGATATATCTAACTTTAATCTAAATTAAAATGCTAAAAATCAACAACTTCTGGCATCACAAAATGAATTGTAGTGAATTTTATACCTTAAAGGGGTCTTCAACCCTGCTCCTGGGGACCCACTGTCCTGCAGAGTTTAGCTCCAACCCTAATCAAAGACAGTTAATTAAGCTAATCAAGCTCTTCAGTATCACTTGTTGAAAATACACAGGCAGGTGTGCTGAAGCAGGTTAGAAATAAACTTTGCAGGACAGTGGGTCCCCAGGAGCAGGGTTGAAGACCTCTGCCTTAAATTAATCATGTTAATTCAGTATATCAAAAAAGATAGAGAACAAGCAGCTTTGTCATAATCACAGCTGTCACATCCCAGTTCCTTGGGTGCTTCTCAATTCTTATTTGTGCATCCTCGTTTCCTTTCCTAGCTTCCTTTCCTCGCGTCTTGTGTCCACCCCTTTAGGATGCTAGAGAAGGACGCAAGGAAAATTTGTGAGGATGGAGGAATTGAATCAAGTGAAATGATACATCCTCGCTCCCTTTAACGTCACTTCAAAGCGTCGTCAATTAATGATGACTCTACACCACTGGATTTACCTTGCACGTCTGGATTCTTGAACATTAGAGATAACTATTTGTATCATAATAGTTTCAACCTCCACAAAATAGCACATTTGTCCATATTGTATTTAATATTACCAGTTATTATTAACAACAAATTATTCCCAGTTATTAACTGCTTTTTACTTGTTGTATAGTATTAGTTTGTTTCTTTAATTTTCTTGTGCTTTGATATAATTCTGCAACTGTCAGTTGTTGTTATTTGACATACATTTGTGTCTTGTACATGTAAACATAATAATATAATTAATAAACTGTGTCAAGATGTGAAGGGGGAGGAGAATTAATGCGTGCGTCACGTTTAGTCGATAAAACACTTCCGCAAAGGAGACACCTGTGTATCCTCGCTCATGACTCCTCAGGAAGCCTCCTCACTCCTCGATCCTTGCCTCCTCACGCAATTAGTGAATTGTACAGTTCAGGCAGCTTCATATACCACAATGCAACACGATTGTGACGTCATCGCATATCGCGTTTAATTTACCCCACCACAAACAACTCTATGATATTTTAATTATTTTTAAAAACATTTAAAACAACCCAAACACACCTATATTCGTAAGGGAAAAAAAAAAAACTCCATAGTGCATATCCACTCCATAGTGGATTCCAAGTGATCAAGGAATTAGGACGTTCTAGTTCAGTCCATTGCAAATGTTCCGCCATTAGTAGGCAATGTAAGCAATGACGCACATCCGAGTGAACGAGACGGAGGGAAGTTAGCGAATGAAGGGCATAATATAAGCTGGAACTGGAAGAACTGGAATGCAGCACAGGAAGCACCCCTTGTCTCTGTGTGTGGGTGTAGCCCCTGATTACCACTCAGCTGACTTTCAGTACCAGCTGCCACTCATCATGTGGGTCTATTTATACTCACTGTCATGTATCTTGTGTTTGTCAGATAGTTGGGTTTTGTTCTTGTGTTCTTGTCTGTCTCCTGGCCATTTAGCTGAGTTCCTGTGGATTCCCTGTCAGATTTATGATTGCTCTGCCTGTTTTCACGGAGGGTCATCTGGTGTTGTTTCCCTTCCTCGTTCAGTGGTGGACTGGTTTCTCTGATTGCTCCTATCTTCTCCACAGAGGATCTGGGTTGTCCACTGAGTCCCTGCGCTGCCAAGCATTGTCTGTTCCCAACACCATCTAATCTGCTGACTCTTATTTTCTACTCTCTATGGTGAAAATCAACTTGCTTATTAGAACACCATAGAGAGTAGAAGATAAGAGACAGCACAGGGACTCAATGGACAACCCAGATCCTCTGTGATGAGTGGCAGCTGGTGCTGAAAATCAGCTGAGTGGTAATCAGCGGCAACACCTACACACAGAGAGACAAGGAACTGGGATGTGACAACAGCAGGAGTGTTATAACTCTGAGTGAATGAGTTTGTGAATGAGACTTTGAGCTACCATCTTAAACTGCCGTGTTCTTTAATTTCTTTGAAGTGGGATCAGCTCATCACATTTGCTGACAGAAAATGAGATTCTTTCTTTATTATTATAGATTACTGACTGCAAGAGTGAGAACATGGAGAAGCCTGTTATCACCAATTTTGAGTTGTTGGAAGTTATTAAAAATCACCGTGTGGTGGTGAGGACACTGTTTTGTTTTCCCACATTTGAATTAAACAATTTATTTATTGTATATTTTAAACATGCATCATTGAAAGTGTGTGTGTGTGTGTGTCAGAACTGCTCGGTGGCGGTGTGTGCCGTGTTCAGCTGTGATGTCACTCTCATAAAGAATGAAAGGAAACTCTATAATTTATTTGGCAATGTGAGCTCTGGATGGATTGAGCAGGTATCTGACTTTTAAAGCAAATTCATATCACAGAGCAGACCATATATTTTCATAATTGTTTGATCATTTCTTATTGTCATCATCTGTGTGTCTCTTAGACTGGACTCAGAGCTGCTGTTTTTGAGTTGGTCAGTTCAGCGTCTCTGGATTATGACAAGGGCAAATACATTTTCTTTTCCTCGGATTCTCAACACCCTGCGCCGTCTGTCCAGGTGAATCAGTGATAGTTCATGTCAAGTAAAAAAGCCCTCTAAACAGTGCTCTGTTTGAAAGAATCTATAACCGCAGTCTACTGTTTTTATAGCTTTTTTGTTAATTTGATCTGTATTTTATTCTCTTTTTCAGACCACATATACTTTTGTCTTTTTGCTTCTTGCAAATATATTGACAATTGCACAACATTCTTTCACACACATATGATTCCTGTGTGTTTGCTTTACTGTGTACAAGTGTTTAATCTCTATTAGTTAGGCTGTAAGTGTCATCCTTTGGTGAATAGTCAAGTATCCAGCGACAGAACTGAAATGTCATTTATCATTGAATTCAGTGCAATAATACAATTCACAAATCGTATTTAATGTAACCCAAATTATGTATTTTTCGACACGGAACATCTGTGTGGGAGAAAGGAGGAGGACTTCCTGTAACAATGAGATCACTTCTGACTGCACTAAAAATTCACTTGCTCACATTTTCTACTTTGTAGATTAATACTCAAGTGGAGGTGTATGAGGAGGTGAACCTGACCAAAGAGATCACTGGAGGGGTAATAGGAGGACTGCTGCTACTGGCTCTCATCACAGCGGCCCTCTATAAGGTACAGTATATCGACATCATAAAATCAATCTCTGGCACTTTCACCTGTCTACACAATCAATGTTTTTACTGCATATTTTCTCCCTTTACAAGGCTGGGTTCTTCAAAAGCCAGTACAAGCAGATGCTGCAGGAGGCGCAGGAGGATGCAGGAGGAGAGCCAAACATACCACAATAATGTGCACTCAAACAGATACTATAAGATATAAGTACTGATTGTGTTTTGTAGGCTTGAGACTAAAACGTGAATTTAACACCTCAATATAGCAAAATATTCCAGTCTGATTTAGAACTTAATTAGAATGAAAACTAGACAATTTTGAACTTACTTCAGTTCACTACTCATCATCTTATCAGTGAGCGCAATGAGAGTATTTATAGCATTTCAAATATTTAACTTCCTTTGCTGTTATGAACTGATAATGACAGAGTGTAAACTATCAGAAATATTGGAGGACCTTGTTCTCACATGCATATTGTTTAAAAAAAGTGAAAATTGCAAGATATAATCTCGCAATTGCAGGAAAAAGTCTGAATTGCGAGTTATAAAATCCAGTTCTGAGAAAAAAATGTCAGCTCTCAATTCTGAGTTTTCTTGCAACTACAAGTTTATACTGTATCTCGCAATGTGGACTTTATAACTCATGATTGCAAGCTTTTCTCACAATTCTGATTAAAAAAAAGTCAGAATTGTGAGAAAAAAGTTGCCTTTTAAAAAAATATAGGATAAAAAAAAAAACTTTTATTTACTTTTTATTCAGTGGTGGAAATGAGCTTCTATAGTTTTCTTACCATGTTTCTACAGAATAGGGATTTGCGCTGGGTATATTTTGAAAATGTTTAATGCTTTTTGCTTTATATATTGTTTGTTTGGCTTTTTTGCATTGTTGGTCTGTTTAAAAATGGCACTTATTGGTAAGGTAAACAACAACAACCTAAAAATGAAAAAAATTTGGCACTAATTTTTGTGTCATTATTTATATGCATATCGTAATTTGTGCTTGAAATAAAATATTTGAGTATGAAAGCAAGTCTGTGATTTGAGGTGTTTGTGTGGCTGAGATGTCAGATTCAATTGCAGCAAACCCAAAAGATACCTAAAACCCCTTTAATGTATTTATTTATTATTTTATTTTATGAATCGGTGCAGAAAGACATATTAGAATGAGCCTTTATCCCAAGTTTCCTGCACAAAATAGATGAAAACTTAATGCAAAGCTCCATATTTACTTAGCCTTAACCATCTTAACCCTTGTTATGTTGAGCCGTTTCGATTTTTGAGTTGACTAAAACACCTGTTTTTTTTTTCTTCCTTTGGGGATGAAGATTCAGCTGTGCTCCGCCTTCGGGCTCCGGTCCAACCCAGAGTTGACAGCCATGTTATCTCGGGCTGGTGTGGTACTTCCCTCCCTGTCACGAGCGCTCGCGGTTGAACAATCGGTTTTGGGGTGGCACCTGACAGCTGTTGGGCCCTGCCCCCAATGACTTTCGCCTCGAGGTACATGAGGAGCTCACACGGTCCTGGAAGTCCCCGTTTCTTCCCGTGACCGTTCGGTGGCCTCCTCCACCTTCTCTGTCCTCGATGGGGCCGTGGCCTTAGGGTACACTGGGGTCCCCCCCGTTGGACACTCTGTTGCGCACTTCGGTGTCCACGGAGTGCTTCGATGTGGCGTGGCTATCCTAAGCACCCCTCGCCCTAGCATGTGGGCTCTCATCTACTTCGTGGCGAAGTCCTGCTGAACTACGGCCCAGGCCCCCCACCCCTTTGCACATGCATGAGGGTAGAGCCGACCCTGGGTCGGGCGATGTCCACTGCTGTGGTCCGGGAGAGACACCTGGCCTTACCTGGTTGATGTGCGAGGGCTGAGCGGGCCCGCATCCTCAATTCTCCCATATCCCAGGCTGGCCTCTTCGGTGGCGTGGTCGGGGATTGCGCCCAACAGTTCCTGACCGCCCAGAAGCAGACTGATGTACTTAAACACGTACTGCCCTGCCCCCATGGAATGCACATCCTTCCCTGGTCTCCTCTGTCAGGACGCAGCTGCTGACGCTATGCCTCCCACGTCCGGGCCGGTCACACTGCCTCACTGCCCCACCTGGGGTACGTCTGTTGTCTGAATGACCCCGTTGGTGCAGTTCTCGGGAGCCTGGCTAGAGCTTCCAGGACTGTCCTGCTGGGTCACGAAGACCATCAGGCTCGGCTTGCGATTCATTTCACTCAGGCTTCTCCCCTCTTCCTGGGAGTCTAATACACAGTGGTGGGGCCCAACATCAATGGCCAGAGTTCAGTCTTGGCTCCTCAGCAGGTAAACATAATGCGATGTGCCAGCATACTTCCTTATGTACCCATGCTGTGGGGCAGACTTACGCTATGCAAATTCTGCATGCCCATGGCACTGGCACTGTCATTGGGCGTTTTTCTAGATCTCGAAGATGATAGGCTTTTAGGTGAAACCCCCATTCATCAGTCACTGACGTTACATCTCCGTTCCCTCCTCAGGGAATGAGGGTTACATACGTAACCGAGACGTTTTGTATATACAGAGCAGAATTTAAGTTATTAATCCATGAAAACGTTAATACCTATTTCAAATGTACATTGACTGAAACACGGCATGTCACAATCTGTGATGAAGCAGACGAGAGCATAGACATAATAAATACATAGACGCCTCATTGGCCGATACTCAACGAGTCCACCATATTGATCCAGGCAAGACTGCTCTATAAACAAAGGGCCTGTCCAAATACCCACACTTGATTGTTCAAATGACCACACAAATTGGTGCACATGACAGGAAGTAAGTGTGCAAGACTGTCCCATGTCTTAAAAATGCCAAAGCACACTGCCCTGAACACACACTAAACCCACACTCGAATACCGCTCCGAAACTAAGCATATCCCATCATGCATCATCTTTGGGAATTCATGTGCCCCAAAATCATGAGATGTCGAGGAAAACATTCCACTGTAAATTAAATTAATAAGATATTATATTAATTGGTATCATTTGGTAGGAAAACATAAAGTGTTGCACGTTTTATTGGTGCAAAGAGGAGTAGGTCATGTTCATTTTGTACATTTGCAACTGCTTTTTATCGCTTAATTAGAAGCACCACAATTTTAAATAGTGTCTTTTGTTACATAGGGACTACCATGACGTTTAGAAGATTATTTTAAAATGCAAAGTATTGAAAATCGAAATAAAGCTCTGTAAAGTGTATCTATAAGTTTGTCCCATCAGGTACACAAATGTTCTACACACACTTGCAGTCTTCACACCTAATTAAAAACTTGGGCCAAATAAAGGAAATACATCATGTTAGTAGACAAGTGTTCTGGTGCAAAGGCTGCAAGTGTGGCCGCAAGTGTGGGTTTTTGGGCTGTGTGGTAGAATGTGAAAATAGACACGTGTTGGACTGTTGTTTCCTTTTTAGTTTATACTTCTACCCCTTTGTACTTCTATGAACCACATCTAGGGCTCATTTATTGCCTTAACTGTCCCACCTCATGCATCCTCCATATCTACATTTGACAGGTTATAATGGACCAGAACTTCTGTATCAGATTGTGCATCTTTTGTGGTAAGATATTTCTATCTTTTATTACTTATTTGTTATTTTGAACACACCGTCACTTCCCCATATCCACTGTAAGCCTTCTTGTCTGGCAAGTCTTAACCCTTTTTGTTCCTTCTTGTAATTGTAAGCAATGAGTAGCGATAAAATGTAACTAGTTACATGATCTAACCAGATAACATTTGCTTTACATTCTATTTATACTCAATATTTGTTAAAAATGAAATCTGTTCAAAATGCATTGCAATAATCATGTTGTACCTTACAAATAAAGGTACCAGAAAGAACCAAAAAGTGATTTCCACAGTTATGCCATAGAAGAACCATTTTTGGTTACCTGAAAGAGACCAACCACTTAAAGAACCATTTTTTTTCCTAACCATTTTATAGTCTAAAGAACCTTTCTGCACTACAAAGAACCTTTTGTGCAATGGAAATTTCTTTAGATATTAAAGGTTCTTCATGGAACCATAAGAACCATTTAAAACCCTTTATTTTTCGTAGGATAATTCACTTTATTTATTTTATAGGATAAATAATTAACTTTATTTTTCTTTAGTGTGTGTCGTAGGAATGAAGTGTAAAGCTTTTACAGTTACTCAACATTGAGAGACACTGTTGATCATAAGACATTAGACACATCTAATTTTAAAAACCTTGACAATCTTTCTAATGTTATAAACTGTCAGAAAAAAAAGGTACAGTGCTGTCACTGGGGCAGTACCCTAAGATACAAAAGTGAAAAGGTACATCTTTGTACCTTACTCACCCCTAAATGGTACATATTAGTACATTTAAGGTACATATAACTTTTCGGTTTTGTACCTAGGGTACCACCTCAGTGACAGCAATGTACCTTTTTTTTCTGACAGTGTATCGTTTGTAATATTGTGTCCAGACATATGATAGGGATGAGGATGATGAATGTCCTTTTAAGGCAAGAACAAACAGCAAGTGTAACTTCCTGTAAATGCCCATCTTGGTTTGTTGCGTATGTTCTTTGGTTACAAAACATTGCTTAATTTTTTTAATTTTAAACTTTTTTTTTTTTTAATGTTATGTTATCAATTCACTAGGCGGACTCTAGTTTGGAAAAGATGGGGGTAGGGGTTGGGGATCTCTGCTTGGAGATAGTTATCTGTGTAATTAAAATTAAACATACATTAGAAATCTACATAATACTGCATGCACAGTTTGAGAGGTCACAAAAGCCTTCTAAATAAATTGTCCTCAGTTTAAAGAAAACTGTAGAATATTTTGAAATTAACAATTCTTAAACATGTAAAGGTGAATCTAGTTGTAAGGCAGAGGGAATAAGGAGACGAAGTTCTTCAAGTGTATTGACACTAATCATTACCATCAGTACATTGCAAGCAATACTAGATATTGCAAACTACAGAAGATGAATATAATGCAACCATGAATTTCCATTAAAACTATGTGACATGGTAATGGAACAAAAGCTCGTTTGGAACATTTCATGGAAAAGGTTACACAAACGAGGCTTTGTTACAGTAATATTATTTTGAAAAACATTATTTTCTGAATTCTACAGTTTGTCTTGGGTAAGTTTAATAATATAGACTAAGCATCATTGATAACTCCTTGTTTTAAATAAAAAGTGGAAAATGATTAGTGATTCTGTCTAATTGGCCTGATTAGCTAAGCCCTCTAAAAACACAAAACAAGCAGAGCCGTAACCACCATATGTACTGCCCCAATATGTAATGTAACTTTTTTAAACAAACATATCACATGCTTTATTAATGTTTTTACTGTAAAGTTGTGCAGTTTAAAGGGATTATTTTTTTGGCCTCAATTTGTAATAATTTAAATATATGCATTTATATAAAATGGCAACATTTTATGTAAGATCCAATTTTTAAGATCTACATGTCTCATTTTCATTCATGGTGATAACGTGAAGATGTGCTTTGGTTTATTGGAGGATTGCTGCCATCTACTGGAAAACAAACACTTTTAAAATTAAAATAACACTAATTTTTACCTGGTGGCAGAGTCAGCGTGGGGAAAACAGTACAACCAATATGATATGGATGATGAAAAATGTCCTTTTAAGGCAAGAACAAATTGCAATAATTGTGAACTTCCTTCTATGCCCTTCTAATTCTGTCTCATATGTGCTTTCTACTTTCACAGATATGGGAAATGCATTTATGAAAGTAGCACTGCATAAACTCCTAAATGCACATGACAGCTTTTCACGCATTAATATATTTGTATGAAACACAATTACACTATTACTGTTACAAGAGGAAACTAAACAAACTAAATCTTTTGTTATAGGCACAATGATTATATTCAGTGTAGCATGGCCTTGAGTTCTTTCTTTTCATTTCTTTCTTTTTTAATGTTACAAAACATTTATAATGTTATCTTTTACATAATTGCCTTTATTGGTGCTGTACACAGTGATATCACTGGTGTTTGCCATCTCTTACTATAGCATATTAATATATATATATATATATATATATATATATATATATATATATATATATATATATATATATATATATTTTTTTTTTTTTTGTATCACTTCTGAAAGCTTTAGTATCTCAGTCGGTGATGGCTTTTAACATAGATCCTGTTACCTGGAAAACTTTCACTGCACCTTCACCTCCACGGAGTCAAAATGTTGCCTTTGGCTATAAGATCATACAGAAAGATGCAACAAGGTGAGAGCAACACAACCACTGATAATGAAACCAAAAACCCTATATGGTTTGGAAAGTCAGTACTCACCACACTGCACAGGTTTATCCTCCAGTTTTGATCAGCACTTAGGCCTACTTGAGATAATGAGAAACCTGTGGAGAGCAGTTTTATAAGCATAAAGACTCCTTCACTCTGTAGCTTATCATGGCCACGAGCTAAACACTGGGAGAGGAAGAGATTTCAGTTGGTTTTGATTTTACTTGGCCTTTAGAGGTAAATCTGAAATAGATGCTACTACAATAGATGGAGGAGATAAAAACTCAGATTACAGCGTTTGTGCTTCATTGCACATAGTGAAAAAATGTACTGGTTATTGAAATGTTTATTTAAAATGTGTGTGACTTCTAAACAATTGGCCAGCCCA
>CM031954.1:24010126-24030126 GCA_018749465.1 Paracanthobrama guichenoti
TTTAGTACTGGATATTGCTTGTGACTGAAATCAAAGGAGATGCTTGGTTTTAGTTTTATCGGTGAAGCGCCATGTATGTGATACCGCCATGGATATATGGAGGGAGCAACTGTTTATGGCATCATTCAGTGACATACCAATTATTTAGCATTGATCCTGGTGAGTTAGAGGATGTGTTGTGTTGAGAGTGTGTGTGTGTCTATGGGCGAGTGCTGGGCATCACATGTTCTTGGACGCAAAAGGTGTTGGTTTTAGGTTTCTTTCACCGGTGAAACCATGTGATCTTCTGGCAAACCCCCTACCAGCACTCTCCTAATGTGTGCAAAAGGGGACTCAGTGTTGAAGGTGCAAACATAAATTTGACCCGTTTCAGCCACCACACATTTTCGTGCATCCGGAGCAGTGAAGTTTAATATTTCGGGATATTATATCACTGTGAGATAAGTGTCGATCAAGGGAGTTTTTAGCTTTTCATCAGTACTGAGGCACAGACTTCCATCAAAAACTGTCCCAATGTTTTTTTTCTTGGATACTGTTACGGATATATTTATATAAATTGGCTTTGCAGTCGAGCTGCTTCCTTGTTCTCAAAGGATAAGACATTTGCAGGTTACATTTCCTACAAGTATCTTGTCACTATTATTCTATCTAGTCTAATAAGTATCCTGTGTGAGAAATTGCAAAACACAATTCAGTGTTTGAGTGAACTGTGAGTGAACCTAATGAATCAAACTGATTCGTGAACAAATTCAGACAAAAACTTACAAAACTATTCATCATTAGTTCTAATTCTAAACACACATGACATGATTGCTGAAATATTATTAGGGAAAATGACTCGCAGGGGAGTGTTTCCCAAAAGCAAGTGGTCGCAAGTTCCATTAAATTGTGTTGGTAGAGATGGAACTTGCGACCATAGTTGGCTTTGGGAAACGCACCCCAGATCGGTACGCTATATTGGCGGAAGTACCCACTTTTTGGTGTGTTCGCACTACTGGAACTGGGAACTAGCCTGACAAGCCAGACCCACATCAAGATATTGGGTCTGGGAACTCACCATTGGCAGGGCTCAATTCGAGAGGCGGGATAAACGGTTGTCTTTCAAACTCCCTCTGCACGCAATAGGATAGCGCTACAGCCAACCAGAGCAAGGAAGAAGGTGAAGCCGAACTAGTTGATAGATTAAACTTTCGCCGTATCCGGTCGGCAAAACTCAGAAACATCTTCCTTTCTTAAGAATGACTTCAGTGCAGTTCTTTGTTCTTGTCTCAAAGAAAAGTTTAACAACAAGTCTCCCAGAGTCGCGGCCAAAGCCGATTTGAAAAACCGCTGCTCACCAGCTTCGTCGCGGAACCTCGGCAACTCTGCCGTCATTATGTTAAGTCCGCCCATCGACTCTATACATGATGTGATTGGCCTGACTAGAGTTTGGTTTTTCCAGCTCGCAGGTCTGCCGAGAGTTGCTAGACTACACTCGCGGCAAATTAGATTTGCTGCCGCTAGGGTGCGTCTAGATTTCTAGGCTAACTGGGAATGATTTTTGTTATAGGAACGCCATTTGGGGGTCTAAATTAGCTCCTACTTCAGAGTAGGGTCTAGCCCAGCACAATAGGAACTGTTACGTAAGTGTACGTTGATTGGCTGAACGTATGTAAACACAGTTTATACTTACTCCACGAACTTGGAATATGTAATTTTTAGCTTTTATGCTGTTGCAGAATACCTAAAATATTGTTTATGATTATATGGGAAAAAAAAGTTTATGCTTTTTTGTATTGTTTGGCGCGAGCCACTGGTCACTGTCCACTGATAAAAAATTAGCAGCTTAGACATTAGGCAAAATATCTACGGAAAATATCTTATGTCACACTGAAGACAGAAGATTATAATGGTTTCAGATGGCATGAAGGGGAGTAAATGATACCTGTAGTGTTGACATGCTTGTATGTTTGACATGCTGTGGCTTTCTGCTACATATAGATCCTTTACCATTTCCTCAAAATGTATAGACATTTTTCACAGTTTTTTTTTATAAATATCCCATACATGTCTACATCCAATAATATTAATAATCATTTAAAGGGGACCTATTATGCAAAATTAACTTCTATAATGGTAAAAATCCACCCACTTCTTTTTTTTATAATCCATTCAGAATTGTCCAGTTGCTTTCTAAACGTTGTAACGGTCTTCTGAGTCTCTCCATCAGTGTCCGACTCCAGGTTCGAACATGTACGGCTTAACAATGCTACTGACAATTTCAGACATTTTGGCTACGTGAGATTGTCCTGTTTTGCTGTAAAGGCTCCGCCCTCTTCTGGAAAGGGGGACAGGAGCCGCAGCTCATTTGCATTTAAAGGGACACACACACAAACGGTGTGTTTTTGCTCACACCCAAATAGGGGCAAATTTGACATGCTATAATCAATGATGTGTTGGGTATTTTGAGCTGAAACTTCACACATTCTAGGGACACAGATTTATATTATATCTTGAAGGCCGTAATAGGTCCCTTTTAACTTTTATTAATGGAAAACAATTCATATTAGTAATCATTGTATTGATTTCACATTTTATTAGATATACAGACCTTAGAAGTTGAATACTTTTCATATTTGGAATGAAATTACCATGATTACCATGAAGGTGATTTCAGTTGATAGCAGTAAGTTGATGCCAGTAAGGCTCCAGCATTCCGGTGTGATGCCTTATAGAGACCGGAGAGCAAGGTCAAGTGGACACGGCAGTGTTAAAGAGAGCAAAGAGAGGCATGTATATGACCCTTTAAGAAGACATAGGTCCAGAGCATGCCTCGTGTCATCGCGGTATGGTAAGAAAATCTCTTGTTTGTACTACTGATCATTTGTTTACAACTTACCACATATGCATAAGTACAGGTGTCAAGAGGTCACAAATGGATATAGTCAAGCTATTCCTGATCTTATTTAAATGAAATGTAGAGGTGTTTTGATTTGTTGAAATGTCAGTTGTGTCAGGATAGTGTTAATGCTATTTATGCTTTTCAGTCCTGGAATACTGCATGTTCTCTCTTGTAAAAATAGGCCCTTTGGATGGCAGTCAGTGGCACTGTTTTATGAGCAACATCGATCATGTGTTAAAATCTCAAGTGGTTCCCTATGTACAGTTGCCCCCCCAAATTTTTGGACACTTAAGCTGCTCTAAATATGTATGAATGTAATTGCAGATGGCACTTTGTTTTGTACTTTATCTAATGCTTTATTTAATCAACTTTGCTGGGCAAAAATAGGTTTATGAAGCATGGGTCTTTACAGGTTCACTTGCATCTGAAAACCCGACACAGGTTCCTCGGACAATATATTTGCTGTTGTGAGTCTCCCAAATCAATAATCATCTTTTGGCATTTAACAACATTTTCATTTATTATTTAAAACATTAAAATGACAACATTAATATACCCCCTAAATCTGCATCTAATCTTGGTGTAAATTACAAACCCTGATGTGTGCAGGGCTGCTGGTTATGCCGACATCGCTGCCCTTTACATTGAGGTTCAGTCGGGTTCTGAAAAAGTCGAACTCAGGTCTAATTTTATCAGGTCTGTCTAAGGTCAGGTTTTTATTTTTTTAAGAAAACTGATTTATGCATGTTAGGTTTGGTTAAGAAGTGATTTGGGTCAATTTGGGTGCAGATCTCTAGAAAATTAACTCAGCTCAAGTTATTATCTTTATTATCTTCAATGAACATATTGCTTTATCATTTAAACCATGACACAATTATTCGTTTTTTTGTGCTCTTAATGCTTATGCTACCTTTCTTAAAAAATACATGACAGATTTTTTCTAATCTATGCAATTATGTGTTTGTATATTAGTGGACTTTTCCTATATGGTTCATTATTATCTTTTACATCTGTGTTTTGCAGCCAAACATTGAGCATCAGTCATCTGAAAAAGCTTGGCAAGGATCACTCAAATGAAGAGAATCTTTCACTATAATTCTGAGTGCATAACAGTATGAGATCTCTATTTGCATGTTGCTCTTGGGTGTAGGTACAATAAGATTCAATACAAGCCACAGATATAAGCATGTCATCAGACAGCATTAATAACTTTTTCTGTCCTATAATTTAGACTTCAGTCAGTAACACTAGTCTTGCCCTGTGTGCTGGCTTTACACAAAACCCTATTGACAGCTACATGAGCAAGTTGCCGGACTATCCGGTGGTATAGCTCTTACTTGTTGAAGATCTGATCTGCTATAATGCAATCAGGAAATATCTTCAATAAAGACTCTGCAAGAAGTATATTTTAAGGCTTGGGGAAAACTGGGCCCCTGACCTGATAGAGACTTTTAAAAAGTGTAGGAGGGGGTGGTGCTCTCTGTCTCATCCGGTAGTGATATAGTAGTTCCCAAACTTTTCCATTCCAGGTCCCACAAGTATAATTTATCTCAAGACCCACCCACCCACCAATTTTTTTTAATTTTTTATTTATTTATTTTTTAAATGAATTGGGTGGAAGGTAGGCACACGCACGCGAGGGAATGCAAACAATGCACTCTTACAACCATGTCTAAAGGACAACAGCGCTGAGTTGAACAGACGACAGAGATGAATGAACAGATCTGAAACAGCCTTTCCTGACATTTGAAATCTCCGGTGTAATGCAAACTCTTGCAGAAATACAGTGCAGTGATTGGAATGAACCATGGCTCTGGAGTGAACGAGTTTCTATTTATTAATAATGTCAACCTTGCTCTGTTGAAAAAGTTTGCTGGACAGTGTAGACAAACTGACTATTTGTTGGATACTAAGCTGCAAAAATGGGTCAGAAATGGTAACCCAGAAATGCTAATGATGCCACAACCAGTGTTGGGGTTAACACATTAAAGTAATGTGAGTTACGTAAAAAGATTACTTTTTTCAATTACTTTTTATTGATTGACACCTCTCCTGTTCCCATGTTGAGAGAAATCAGGAGTAATGCATTCTGTGTGGCGCGGTGTAAACATGATGGTTGTGGTAGAATTTGAGCATGCATTTACTCATCTCACTTCCACAAAAAAAATACAAAAATAAATCAGTATTCCTCAAAATGAACAAAAAGAGAGAAAAGCAAACAATTAAGCAAACCTGCAGTCATTAAAATGCTGAATAATACATCATTCATGTATTTAATCTCACATTATTAACCAATGTCTTTGCTGTTGACCTTTGATGATCCAATTCATCCAAACTAATAAAAAATGACGTTAGTTAAACGTCACATTTGTGTTTTTTTGTTTTTAGTAAGAGTGTTAAACTTTCTTCTCCTGAGTCATTTCACTTTGGGCAAATTAAATTTGCCAAAAATAGAGCTTTTTTTTAAGTGGTTGTTAAAAAACAAGCAACCAAGTCCAGCCCAGGTGAGAAAAAGTAAGGCGAAAGTAACGTAAAGCATTACTTTCCATAAAAAAGTAATGCAATTAGTTAATTTTTAGGGAGTAACGCAGTATTGTAACCAAGCGGCAACCTCTCATGGTCTCTCTTGAAGCCAACACTGAAGTGACTTAAACTGCAATTCATCGACAGGGTCCAAAAGGGAGTCAAATCTGTATCTCCCCCATGTTAAAATACCCAACTTTGCAGCAGAAAAAAATATGTTTACAGCCTGGTACAAAAAGTGGTTTTGGTCTATATAGCTAATTTTGCCCTTCATGACAACTGTGGGGGGCGGGATTTTAAACTCATCTGTTTCAATTATATTAAGCCTTAAAGTTCTGCATAATTAAGGGCGTGGCCACTTGAGTGACAGGTTGATTGCCACTATGGTCGAGCAAAAGGGGCGTGGTTTCAGCAACCAGGCACCTCAGCTCCACCCACGTGCCGCCTCTTTGCCCATTTTCAGTTATCTGGGAGTGATACGCGGTGAAACGCTGCCAAGATGGCAACGGCCGACTTTATGCTTCAAAAATGCTCTTCAGAAACCTACGGGTGACATCACACTATTTTTTACAATTTAAATGCATTAATTTTAAAAGTAACTTTCCCCAACACTGGTCACAACTATGAGCACAAACTTTTTAAAGAAAAGCAACAGGCTGAATTAAATTACAATGAATTGGTAATGGAGTGACAGTGACCTGCTGTGGAAACTCAAGAAGCTGTGCGCTGTAATAGGTGGAAGGATCTAAGCGAGGGACTATTTGTTTCTGATGGTTAAAGGAGTCTCATGTGTAAGTCTAGGTGTTGGGCGATGAGGTGTGGGCCGGAGCTGAGTTGGCGTGTTAGCCTGTTTATTGGTGCGATGCGAGTGAGGCTGGAATGAGCAGAGTCATCGCACTTCTGTAACTCGATGCTCAACCGTGATGGCCCACGGCAGCTGAGCAGCAACCATATCAGTGTTTGTGTGGTACGCATGTGTATTAGAGTGATACAGAGTGTAAGTCTCCCAGCACCTCTTGCCCTGTATACTGGGCCCCCATAAAGAAACACTGAATCCTTTAACGTGTACGTATGTGTGCGTGCCTTGAACTTGTGCCCACATTATGCATGCTGTATGCTGCCCTACAAAGGCAAACTTCATTACCACTGAACCTAAATGCATTACAGAATTGATAATCGTTTTTGTTTTTTGTTTTTTTGTTCTTTACAAATTTTGGTAACACTTTATAAAGGGTCCCATTAGTTAACATTAGTTATTGTATTAACTCAGATTAACTAATTATGAACAAAACATTTAACATATAAAGTATTTATTAGTTAATTTCAACATTTACTAATACTAAAATCAAAAGTTGTATCTGTTAATGTTAATGGAGCTGACATGAACTAACAATGAACAGTGTGAACTAATGTTAACAAAGAATAATAACTACTGTAACAAATCTAGCTACAGTATTGCTCATTTGGTTATTTTTGACTCCAAAATTTTATTTAAATGTTTAAATGTTGTGAAAAAAATTTATTCATGCATTAAAATAGCTTGAATGTAACTCTACACCCTGGCTTCATTTAGTCTACGCGGAAACATGAATATGCAAATTAGCCCTGCCTCCACTCACTCGCTCAGACTACCTGATCCACTCTGTCAACTTTACTGTAGAAATACTGGTTTAATTCAGCCATATATGTTTAAACCAGAAACTGATTCAAGAAGAAGAGGAAGAGTGAATTATACATGCTCATATATAAGTCAATGTGTCAGAACGATAACTGTGCGTTCACACCGGCGACGGTGAGAGTGTCAAGGTGGCCGGAAGTCATTCATTTTCAATTTTCATTTTCACTGTCGAGAGCGGCATAGTGCGTCGAGGACGATTTGGGCGCCAAGGAGAGTTGAAATAAGTTCACCTTTATGGTAATGAGCTATGACGCAGTTCGGCGGCAACCCTCTCGGAATGTAGAAGTGCTCCGCTTGAGAGAAATCCAGAGAATGCAGTCCAGTAATGTGTCCGACCACATTAGTTCCCAAGCAAAATGGAGGAGATGTTGATCATTGCTGTGCGGGTTTCCCTATAATTTACGATGTGATCATTCATAGTGGTGTGTAATTTGTTAAGAAGGTGCTAGAACGCTTGTTTTTCAGCGGGAATGCAATTCATTCTTACTTTCACATTTAAAAGATTTCATGAGGTTAACTTATACCCTACTTGTGGTCAGTCTGCCAATCAACATGCTTGTTTGCTTTGCGGCCCCTTTAAATACAATTTAAAAAAAGACCAAGCATTCGATCTACGTCAGAGCGCCAGGGCGTCCACGAAACTTTATACAGCGTCGTTGATAGGGCGGCCAGAGCGAATTTTGATGCTCTCGCCGGCAGCGGTGTGAACGCACAGTAATGCGTTTTATGTATCACTCTCTACAACGTCTGACATATAACAGTAATTAATATGATTAACGTTTTGCTTGACTACGTTATCAAACAGCTAATAATGTTTTGCTAATGTTACAAAAACAATATTCCCGTTCGCCATCTCAGAGTCAGACAGATGCCTTCTGACAATCAGCATCCTTTGAGACGCTTTTAACATCATAGAATGTCAGTGGAGAAAGGCATATAGCTCATCATAATATACATCACATACAAAATTCACCCTGATATACTGTTAAATGTACCTGATTTTTCATATCAACAGAAAAATATACCGATAACCTGGCTTCTCTTGAGACTCTCCTGCTTCAGAACGGACATAGTTAATGATATGCTAAAGCCCGCCCACATGTTGACATGATTGGTAGTTTGTGACGTCAGAAACACCAGCGATTCCACTTTTTTTCACCACAGTTTTAAGGAGCAATGGATTCAGTTTTGGTAATTGACTTATGAATTTTGTTTGTCTTAAAGCATATTACAAACACCACAGAGACATATAAATAACATTAAAAACTTGATTTTCACCACAGGAGGTCTTTAACTATTAAGTAACTATTATTAACAGATGGAACCTTATTATAAAGTGTTACCCAAATTTCAGTATATAGCTTATTTGGTATAGTGTTTGATTTCACATTAGAAATTGTGTTCAAACAGAAAAATACAAAATGGCAAAATACAAAATGACACACTTAACGACCTCATCTGTTGTAGTGCATTGACTGCCTCTGAACTCATCATGATCTATGGGAGTTGGCAGCGATGACTGTGTCTGCTAAATTAATAAGTAATATGATGTTCAATCTAGAGTAGTGTTCGGTTTTCTTTGGTACTGTGGGAAAGTGTCTTGCTGTCGCAAGATTTATTTGGCACATTTATTTGGGCTGCCTCATGGTTCAGTCTCAAGGATAAGCTCTCTCAGTTGGTGTGTGGCAGACTGGAGGTTCGGCTGGTCGTGGCTCATGTCTTAGAGGGAGTCTGCCAACCGTACATCTTCAAGGTCAGCTTGTAATTTGGCCTTTCCTGGCAGTCCACTGTCATCTTAACTGACATTTCAAACCTCAGTGGTATACACTTATTGTTCTGAGATACTGTATAGATCATTAAATTATTAATGTGACCTGAAGGGACTCGCAGTATAATAATAGCAGAACTCTCTGCCATAGGTTGAACGAGCAACTATTCTGATATCAACGCAGGGTCTTAACCCTATTATAAAGCCGATACGCAAATTCCCAAGGCTTCTCTAAAATTGTTCCTGTTGTCTGATTGATAGTTTATCATTTTTTACTAAGTAAAAGGCCTTCAACTATTATTCGCAAAAATTCAGTTCAGGTTTTTTTCACTGTGATTTTATATAATGTGAAACATGAAAATAACCTTTCTATTGTTAGCAATATTTCAAGATGAACATTTGACTGAAGCAACTTTTTGAAGGTTTGCTTGATTACCCATTAATCATTTTGTTTTAGAAGATTCATGTTAAACTGTAAAATTTATCAGACTTTTGACGAATGTTTATTTGTTCATCTCTCAATCTTTATTGTATTGCATTGCATTGCATATGTTTTCCCCCTCACAATTAAAACTACTGAGCTTTGATCATAAAATTGCATACTTTTGCTCAGTTTGGGCTTCAGGTGTTTTCCCCTCCATATTCTCACTATATCTTATATTTTGTCTTTTCCATTTTGTGTATAGTGGCACAGAAATTTGTTCCTAAACCATTCTTGAGCATTTTTTTTTGGTTTGTTTGTTTGTTTGTTTGTTTTTTGCCATTTACTGCTTCATGCTAAATGCAAATCTTATATTCTATGTAGGCTTATGACTTTTTGATATCATGCATATATGATATAACAGTCATGACTGGGTGTTAGTTGTATTCATGACCACAAGCAGATGTTATTAAACAAATAGGATGTGCATGTAAGTATGAATGCACAGGGTCGTTGTTAGTCAAGAGAAAAAAGTAGATGCTGTCTCATACTAGGGAATGCATACCCATAAAAGTTTATTCATGGACGGCAACAGCGTCCAAAAGCCGAGTTTTTAAACGGAGAATGGGAAAATTTTGTTTAAAAAATAATTTAGTGCATGAACTAAATTTACAGTACACTTAAAAAAAAAAGATACTGTTCACTTTATTTAAACAATTCAGTTTGATTTAACACCATTGTATTACGTTTCTCATTCAAACGCGATTGCATTGTGTTAAACGGCCTTGAAATGTTTTTATTTTGAAAGAACATGTTTCAATTAAAGGTGCAGTGTGTGAATTTTAGCAGCATCTAGAGGTGAGGTTGTGAATTGCAATCACCAAGCGCTCACCCCTCCCTTTCGATGCACATAGAGAAGCTACGGGGACCGACACAGGACAAAATTGTCATCGTCGGAGAGAGCAGAGAGTGACTAGCACTTTCTAGAGAAGTTTGTCCGTTTAGGGCTACTGTAGAAACTAGGGGTGTGACGAGACCCTTAGCTCACGAGATTGGGTTCACGAGAAAGAGATTTTTCGTGCATTTTTAAGAAAATCTAGAAAAATAGTTTGCAGGTGCATTTGAAATGTTTTAACTCATCATCTTGTGATGTATGTCATTTCAGTTTTACTTTCTGAGTATGAATTATCATATGCAGACAACAATACTCAAGCACTATAAAGGTTTTGCCACAAACTCAACTGACTGGTTTCTTTCCTGTATGATTGTCTCCAGACCTTAGAACTGCACATGATTTATGAGCTTCTACAACTTATGACCTCCTAACTGAACTCCTTTTTCACTTTTCACAGATTGATCATAGATATTAAGTGCAAACAGTAAGTGCAACCATAATCAAAGTACTATCTCAATATTCAAAGTGCAAATAGAATATTGAGATTTTTTTTTTGAAGCAGAGAACCAATTTTTTTTGAGAACCAATTTTTTCTTGAAGCATGACACAGAGCTAAGAGATGTTTACAACTACTCAGCCTAGCCTAAGATATAGTTTTCATATTGGAAGAAATTTGCATGCCTCAGGGAGTCACTTTCAAACAGCGGTACTGTATTGAAATCGCGTTTGAGTACTTTCACTTTTGCGATCATGTGTACTCTGTGAATAGGGAGCGGTGGTGCTGAACGTGCATTTTACAAGATAAGACAATTGTCTGACGCTTCTGTTGCGCAATGAATCCTCCGCCACTGTCCTGTCAGTCTTCTCGTCACATGATCAGTGATCAGTGCTGCGCACTACACTCACCTAAAGGATTATTAGGAACACCATACTAATACTGTGTTTGACCCCCTGTCTCCTTCAGAACTGCCTTAATTCTACGTGGCATTGATTCAACAAGGTGCTGAAAGCATTCTTTAGAAATGTTGGCCCATATTGATAGGATAGCATCTTGCAGTTGATGGAGATTTGTGGGATGCACATCCAGGGCACGAAGCTCCCATTCCACCACATCCCAAAGATGCTCTATTGGGTTGAGATCTGGTGACTGTGGGGGCCATTTTAGTACAGTGAACTCATTGTCATGTTCAAGAAACCAATTTGAAATGATTCGAGCTTTGTGACATGGTGCATTATCCTGCTGGAAGTAGCCATCAGAGAATGGGTACATGGTGGTCATAAAGGGATGGACATGGTCAGAAACAATGCTCAGGTAGGCCGTGGCATTTAAACGATGCCCAATTGGCACTAAGGGGCCTAAAGTGTGCCAAGAAAACATCCCCCAAACCATTACACCACCAGCCTGCACAGTGGTAACAAGGCATGATGGATCCATGTTCTCATTGTGTTTACGCCAAATTCTGACTCTACCATCTGAATGTCTCGAGATTCATCAGACCAATCAACATTTTTCCAGTCTTCAACTGTCCAATTTTGGTCAGCTCGTGCAAATTGTAGCCTCATGTTTTTCCCTTTTCACACCATTCTTTGTAAACCCTAGAAATGGTTGTGCGTGAAAATCCCAGTAACTGAGCAGATTGTGAAATACTCAGACCGGCCCGTCTGACACCAACAACCATGCCACCTCTCAAAATTGCTTAAATCACCTTTCTTTCCCATTCTGACATTCAGTTTGGAGTTCAGGAGATTGTCTTGACCAGGACCACACCCCTAAATGCATTGAAGCAACTGCCATGTGATTGGTTGATTAGATAATTGCATTAATGAGAAATTGAACAGGTGTTCCTAATAATCCTTTAGGTGAGTGTATGTATGGCTCTTAATGTAAGCATAGCGGACTAGCGGTGGCATATTCTGTACTAATTTCATCCCCACACTCCTTCATGACAATATGACATGAGACAGCTTTTCACCTCGACGAGAAATCTCGTCACATCACACCCCTTGAAACATGATGGCGCATAATGGTGACTTCACTGTAATGGGACCTGCGGTGTATGTAGATAGAAATGGCTCATTCTAAGGTAATTAAAAACATAACGGTACATTACTTATGTAAGGTCTTTATACTCTACTGAAAACATAGTTATGTATATTATATTGCATTTCTGTCAATAGATCCTCATAAATACTACACACTGCACCTTTAAGTTGGTCAAAAATTAAATTTGATGTTATTCAATTTACTTAAATAAATCAAGTTAATCAACACAATTCTTTCCAATCACTTTACTTAGTCCATTTGAGTTGAGAGAGTACGTAAAATATTTTAGTTAAAGTAGCATTATAGAAACTAGGAACATGATTTCCACTTCCCATCATGCTTTGAACTGTGTAGCCTAGCTTAGCACAAAGACTGGAAGTAAACGGCTCCATCTAGCCTACTGCTCAATGAGTGACAAAATAATGCCCACATTTTCCTGTTTACATGTTGTGATGTGTATAGTTACATTGTGTACTAAGACCGACGGAAAATTAAAAGTTGGGATTTTCTAGACCGATATGGCCGGGAATTATTCTCTCATTTCTGTGTAATGATCAAGGAACTTTGCTGCCGTACCATGGGTTCAGCGACACAATGATATTACGCAGCGCCTGAAAATAGGCTAACTTCCGTCAACATAACCAACGTGACAACCTGCTTTCACAGAGAGCGTGCTGGGGACTATTTTCAGGCGTTGCGTAATATCATTGCGCCTGCTGCACCCATGGTATGGCAGCAAGGTTCCTTGATTATTTTTGTTGTTGTGTATTTCATTAAGAATAATAGGCAAATGAACCCACCATTAAAGCAACCCGCCCCCGAATTGGTGCTAAAAGTCATTCACGGTATGTGTCCACTGACGTGTTTTCCGTTCATTCCTATTGAACCTCAACTTCCATAGGAATTCTTTGAAAACTCTTGCTTTGCTCCTCCTCGTTATGAATGCTCAAAGCGGCCGTGTGCATTTTACTTTCAGTTTAGAAAGCCGAAAGCCCCTGCCGATGATACTGGTATTACTGGTGTTGTCACACGTCAATTAGCAAATTTCCTCACCGCCACATCCCTAGCATTCACTAAATAAGCTAATCAATGAAACTGGACTATTTGTTTTAATTTAAGTTTGATATTAATTTTATGATATTTGAACTTAATAGTTTTAGACAAAATTAAGAATGGTAACCTGATTCAACTAAATGCCACTGAATTAAACTTATGTAATAATCATGTTAATTCAATTCAACATAACCCAGTTACGTGGAATCTGTTGACATACATTAAGTACATCCAACGTATCACTTTTTTGAGTGCCTTACACACCAAAGTGTGTCGTCAGATTTCAATTTGTTTGGTTGGTGTTTTGTTGAAATTAAATAAATAATTTAAGATTACTGATTATAACTGAATTCAACCAACCTGAAAGTTTTACTGAAGCATAACTGTCAGTAGATATAACCTGATTTCTCCAGCAAGGTAAAATTACTTAATAAGTTTGATATAATCTTGTTTTTGTTTTATATGATGGAAGTCTTTTTCCACCTTGATGTAAATACACTCAAAAAATGAATTCATTACCCTTACTTAATTTAACTGAAGACATTTTTAAACACTTAACTTAGTTAAAGTCCCAGTGAACCGGAAGTTGCAACTGACTTTATTTCAGTGCTGTGACGTATTTTCCAAGTGAAACGCAATATTGAGTAGAGGGCAGGGTTTTACTTCAGCGCTCCTCCTCTCCATCTCTCGCTCAACCCAAGCCGTCAAACTGACATCATCTGAGAAGGTACGTCGTTTACAGACCGGAAGTTACTTTTCAGATTTTGATTAAAGACTACCGCGACAAACAATTTTTTTTCTCTGTATTAACTTGCACGGATTAATTGTTCACCCCAAGACCTGTAATGTGTGCTAACAAAGTAAATAGGGTCAATTTTGATTTCATGAGGACTTCACAAATCAGTGTAGTTGGGTCAACAGTGTCATTAATCATTATGCACAATGTATATAATGCACCACTAAGAAAAGACCAGTGTCAGTACTAACATTAGCAGAACATTGAGTGCCCACAGCCTGGGCATAAGCGCTACTCTTCAGCACAATGGTAACCACACACAAAATTCAATAACAGAAACTCCTCTAAATGTCCAACATAACTGAACATCACAAACCAGCATCTTTCCCTTTACTGAAAAACACATAAAATAACACTTAATCCCTAAATTTACTCTCCTAATGCAGTCCCTTGCAAAGCATGCTGGGAACTACAGATCCACAGCCAGCTTTAAATATATTAGGTGGATTAAACGTAAAAAAGTAAATTAAATTATTACATTTTGTTACTTTAGCTCATTTTAATTAATTAAACTGAAGAAGAGGCAAAAAAAAAAAAAAATAATTTTGTGTGTATTTTTGTTTTATAATGTCAATTGTGATTTTCACTTTGATGCAACATAATCTGTATAATAACCTCAATTCACAATTTTCCATTGAATCAGCATTCGCCAAACACAAACCTTTTCTTCTTCTTTGTCCTTCAGAGCAGATGTCCTGTGGCTGGGCCGAGTCATGACTATACTGCCCTCTGTAGTTCTGGTGCAGCCGTAGTTCGCATGTGACGAGTGTGGCCCTGTCCCAAATGGCATACTTAGGTCTTGTGGACTTACAATGGCCGCTGTGTGCGTGTATCCGTTAAGTCCACAAGACCGTAGGGTGTCCCATTCGTCATTTAAGCTTAAAGAAGGGTGCTCGTGAGTGCACCTTTTGCGGCTGCTATGCACCCTCGATGCACACTTCAGCTGAGCCCGCAAGTTTGCGAGCTACACAGAGGACTTCTACCCGGCAGTCAAACCATCATTATGTCGTGAAAGTGTGGACTCAGAGGAAGAACGTGAGGGTTTAGGGTGCCATTTGGGACAGGGCCTGTGTCCATCCTGAACTTTTTTGGAAATTATATATTGGTATAATATAACCAAATTAAGTCAAACAGGCTTAATTCCCTCACTGTAAACCCTGAATCTCAAAATATATAATTGGTTTGAGTAGAGCCAACTCACATTATACAAATTAGTTCAATCAAATTAACTTTCATGAGTATTTAGAACTTTCTTTTTTTTTGGGTTCTCAAAGCTGACACATTTTAAGTGATCTAAAATCTTTTGTTGCTTTGAGTTTTATGAAATTGTTTCTTTTAATTTAGACAAACTTAAATTAAACCGAAACTCGGCTGGGATTTCTATTTCCCAGTGTAACCCCTCCTGTTCGAACCGCCCCGCTCTAAACAGGACTCAAACTCGGGTCCGCCA
This sequence comes from Paracanthobrama guichenoti, assembly GCA_018749465.1. Classification (NCBI taxonomy): domain Eukaryota; kingdom Metazoa; phylum Chordata; class Actinopteri; order Cypriniformes; family Gobionidae; genus Paracanthobrama; species Paracanthobrama guichenoti. The sequence goes on from CM031954.1 coordinate 24,025,636, forward strand.
GCATGAGAGTCAGACGCTCTAACAAGGAGGCTAAAGGCTGCAACCTCTAGCGTCAGTCACTAGAGCGTCTCTTGAGATCAGAGGAGTGAGGTTTACTCGCACCACAACTACTGGCTGGCCTCCGTTACACTCACCCCCCAAACCTCACTCCCATTCAGGTCACAGCAGCAATGTAACCCCTCCTGTTCAAACCACCCCGCTCTAAGTGGGACTCAAACTCGGGTCCGCCGGCATGAGAGTCAGACACTCTAGCAAGGAGGCTGAAGGCTGCAACCTCTAACGTCAGTCGCTAGAGCGTCTCTTGAGATCAGAGGAGTGAGGTTTACCAGCATGCTTTGCCATGACACTCGAAAAGGAGAGTAAATGCTAAAATTAGTTGTTATATTATGTTTTTTTATTTTCTGTTATTTTATTTTTTTTGGTGCAATATTAACATTAAGTGGGAGATTTAGTAGTAATTAATGTTTTGCTATGTTAGTTTAGAAGAGTTTCTGTTATGTTGTTTTTTTTTGTAGGTTTAGCATGCATGGTGACGAGTGGAGCATGAGCTTAGTTTGAGAACAGATATATATTAAATGTTTTATATTGCTGTACTCATTCAGCAAGTGCTATGCTATATGCTGTGTTACCAATGTGTTACCAATTAGCAAGGTAGCATTAATTGAAATAGCTAGTTAAAGCTAGCCAAGTTTCCACTATCAAAAAATGTTTAAGTTGCTAATTTTAACTTAAATGTATGAATTATCTTACCCAAATATTTGAAGTTAAGCGCAAGTTAAGAGTACTAGGCCTGTCACGATAACTACTTTTTGTTTATATCGATATATCATCCCAGGAATAATTGCGATAAACGATATTATTGCCATTTTAAGACAATTTTATGCCACTGAATATATAATCCTAATATAACAGCATAATAATGCAAGTAGACCTAGACACTTAGATCATGGAAATTAAGGGTAAAAATATATTATCCTAAATAAAAAAATAAAACAATTGAATAAATAGTAAATTTATTCCCTTGTGAAGCGGCTTTAACTCGTCATTCTGCGTTGACATTTATATGTGCGGGGGAACAGGGATTGCGGCTTTGAAATCGAGTCCATTTGGGCTTATTCTTCCAAACTGTTTGTCAGTAGTTGTGAGGAAAACACTAGAGCGCCTCAAACGGCGCTGCCTGTCGATAACCACTCCGTGTATGAAGGAACTGCCCGAGAACCACTTTCACCTCCGTCACGGAAAACATACAAGATGACAGCACAATCGAGTAAAATGTTGGTGACATTCATTATCATGTAAACATGTAAATGAAAAAAAATGATTGAGGTCATGTACATATATTGTGCGATATATCGATATATTGATTATTGCGACAGGCCTAATGAGTACAAAATAGAAATCTACATGTTTTAACTTTAAAAATTTGATGTAACCAATTGCCTCAATGTTTTTCTTGAGCTTTGCCAACTTATTTGTCTTTACACTGTTGTTACATAAACCTTAGTGAATTAGGTTACGACAATAAAATTTGTAGGTAGAAACAGTTTGAAATACCTGCACATGTTCACATTTTACAGTGAGTAGAGCTGTGTTTACAACATTGTTGGCCCAATGTTGTAAACATTGTAATGTAAACATTGATTTAATTTTATAACATTAACTGTTTTTTTCCTGTTCTAATAATGTGAAGGTGCTTTGAAACAATCTGTATTGTATAAACTTATATAAATAAATCTAGATGCTTGAATAAATTGCTTTTGCTTTTTTTTTTTTGCATCTCTTGCAATACATCCGCAGCAGACAATGCAAGCCTGTTTTGGAATGTTATGAATATGAAAGTTAAACTACATACTCATAAAATAACTTCCATATATGAAGTCCATGGTAACATTCATCATAGTTAAAATGCATTTTTCCTCTCTCTCTCTTTCAGGAACTTGGTGTAGAGATTCCCCGTTGAGGTGGTATCTCTTCGCGATGCCAAGATGGCAAGCGTGCTCCCTCCCACAAGCATTAAAACGTTCCGCCGATTCACCCCAGAGTCGCTGGCGGAGATCAACAGGCTCATCCAGGAGAGGAGCGCCAGGGAGGAAGTAGACGGGGTTAAGGAGGAACCACAGGCACTGAGCAGTGATCTGGAGGCAGGAAAGTCCCTGCCCATGATCTATGGTGACCCACCAAAGGATCTCCTCAACACGCCCCTGGAGGATCTAGACCCCTTCTATGAAGCACAGAAAGTCAGTCTCACACCCATAAATGTTAAATAGAGTGCCCTGTATTTAACCCTAAACCTGTGTTCATCTGGTGTCCATAAATGTTTTCAAGCCTTTGTGTTAACCTCTTTCTCATTTGCAGACGTTTATTGTCATAAGCAAGGGAAACACTATCTACAGGTTCTCAGCTGAACCAGCGCTGTTTTGTATCAGTCCTTTTAGTCTTGTCAGAAGAGGAGCCATCAAAATTCTTATACATTCATATCCTTCTCAAGCCATCAATTTGATAACAATCATAATTTTTTGACAATTATTATCATGATTGATACAGTAATGAGTTGTTTGTCATATTTTACCTTGACTGTGCTTCAAATATTTTAGCATGCTCATCATGATCACCATCCTGTCCAACTGCGTGTTCATGACAATGAGTAACCCTCCAGCCTGGAGTAAAACAGTCGAGTAAGAGTTGCCTAGGGTGAACACACACATTTTAGTGGAAATGACTTTGTTGAATTTCTTGAGTACTAGAAGAAGTCTCAAATAATTTTGGAGAAATTAAAGATTAGACAATACTTTATCTTAATATTTTAAATTTTAAAATATCTGTATGAAATAATAACACATTTTCTTTCTGGTTTATAAATATATATAATTTTTGCTTTCAGTTAAAACAGCTCAAACATGCATTTTTAGGGACTAGATTTAAGCCTTGTCTGTGAAACCGGGGGTAAATTTACTGGAAAAATGTTTTAATACATGTTCAACTGATTCAGTTCAGTATTAATGCATGTACTGTATAATTGTGACTCTGAAGCACCTATTTGTGATAATATGTTTATTTCTGTTTATTTATGTGTTATTGTAGGTATGTTTTTACTGGAATATATACTTTTGAAGCAACAATCAAAGTTTTGTCACGAGGCTTCTGCGTGGGACCTTTCACATTCCTTCGTGATCCATGGAACTGGCTTGATTTCATGGTGATCAGCATGGCGTGAGTATTTCAATTCATAGATATAACTTCAATACACACACATACAGACAAACATAGGCCTATATATATATATATATATATGCATTTGGCAACATACATTGCATTCAAGATACACATTTTTACATTTTGTCAGTTCTTGCTTTCCCTGGGAATCAAACCCATGACTTTGGCATTGCTAGCGCCACACTCTTATTGTTTGAGCTATATATATATATATATATATATATATATATATATATATATATATATATATACACACTCACCTAAAGGATTATTAGGAACACCTGTTCAATTTCTCATTAATGCAATTATCTAATCAACCAATCACATGGCAGTTGCTTCAATGCATTTAGGGGTGTGGTCCTGGTCAAGACAATCTCCTGAACTCCAAACTGAATGTCAGAATGGGAAAGAAAGGTGATTTAAGCAATTTTGAGCGTGGCATGGTTGTTGGTGCAAGACGGGGCGGTCTGAGTATTTCACAATCTGCTCAGTTACTGGGATTTTCACGCACAATCATTTCTAGGGTTTACAAAGAATGGTGTGAAAAGGGAAAAACATCCAGTATGCGGCAGTCCTGTGGGCGAAAATGCCTTGTTGATGCTAGAGGACAGAGGAGAATGGGCCGACTGATTCAAGCTGATAGAAGAGCAACTTTGACTAAAATAACCACTTGTTACAACCGAGGTATGCAGCAAAGCATTTGTGAAGCCACAACACGCACAACCTTGAGGCGGATGGGCTACAACAGCAGAAGACCCCACCGGGTACCACTCATCTCCACTACAAATAGAAAAAAGAGGCTACAATTTGCACAAGCTCACCAAAATTGGATGGTTGAAACCAGGCAACATTTTTCCAGTCCTGATGAGTCTCGATTTCTGTTGAGACATTCATAAGGTAGAGTCAGAATTTGGCGTAAACAGAATGAGAACATGGATCCATCATGCCTTGTTACCACTGTGCAGGCTGGTGGTGGTGGTGTAATGGTGTGGGGGATGTTTTCTTGGCACACTTTAGGCCCCTTAGTGCCAATTGGGCATTGTTTAAATGCCACGGCCTACCTGAGCATTGTTTCTGACCATGTCCATCCCTTTATGACCACCATGTACCCATTCTCTGATGGCTACTTCCAGTAGGATAATGCACCATGTCACAAAGCTCGAATCATTTCAAATTGGTTTCTTGAACATGACAATGAGTTCACTGTACTAAAATGGCCCCCACAGTCACCATATCTCAACCCAATACAGCATCTTTGGGATGTGGTGGAACGGGAGC